>OZ026623.1:15465372-16017872 GCA_964020975.1 Hermodice carunculata | reverse complement strand
TAGACCTTTGGCATTTAAATGTGATGTTTTAATTAAAAAAAATATATATATGTACACTGTTAAAATATGTACAATGTAAGGCCAACATGAACCGAATCAGAGGAAAAGTGACCACGTTATGGTCAGTTAAAACTTTCTAACACCCAAATGACATTGAACTTTGACCTTTAGAGTTTACGCTATATTACAAAAAATATGCAGTTTGCAAAATTTACAAGTTGAGTCCAACATAATTAAAATTGGACACAAATTGACAAATTTATGGGTTGACACACTTTCAAAGGTCCAGATGGCCTTGACATTTAAACTTTAAAGGTTTCTTGTAACTATCAAAAATGTGAAATGCTACAATAGCTACAATTTGAGCCCTACATGGTCAAAATTGGATAAAAATTTAAAGAAAGAAAAAAGAAAGGATAGACTAAAAGAAAGAAAGAAAGAAGGAAGGAAGGAAGGAAGGAAAAAAGGAAGGAAGGAAAGAAAGAAAGAAAGAAAGAAAGAAAGAAAGAAAGAAAGAAAGAAAGAAAGAAAGATAAAAAGATAAAAAGAAGGGATAGGAAGACAGGGAGTATAGAAGGAAGGAAAAAAGAAAGAGAAATGAAGAAAAACAACATGTCTGTGTTGGCACAGACATAATAAGTGACATGAACAGTCTCGAGGGAAAAGTAGTAAAATCTGTGCAAGATTGAATTTATATTTTTTGAAACTCAACTGAATATCATTCATTCTTACCGTTATATGAGCATTGCCTTAGTAAAAGGCAACATCTTTCTTTCTCTCTTTATTTTTCTTCCTTTCTTTATTTTGTTTCTTTCTTTCTAGGTTTTATATGACTGTGTGTTACAAATTTCACAAAACCCTTTACTTTGTCATTTGTGTGGACAGCATGTTGCTATCAACCTGGGGACAGACAGGGTGCCAGCGAAACTCTTTTATGACCACAAATCATTTTTGTTAACTCGTTCACTGCGACTAAAGTCAAAGTAATAAATACCAACTACTCTGAACGAAAAAAAAATATTACTAGAATCAAATTCCTTGTGGAAGGACCTTTCATTTAATTTTACATACCGACGTGCCTGTAATTCCGGAAAATGTAATGGTCCACATCAACAGCTTTCCTCGACACGTTTTTGACACAGCGTGTCAAAGGGCGTCGAGGAGAAGCTGCTGATTCAGTCCACAATTAAGAAAACTTCGAAAAGAGAATGACTCTAATAAAGAGATGAACAGTTCTGAACTACTTGTATGTATGGAAGGTATATGCGAGAGAGAAAGAATCACTCAAATTCATTAATGCAAAACTGTGCAAGTGACGACAGGCTTATTATTCATTTCCCATGGCGTCACGGGTCATTTGCGGCCAGTTGCATGGTGAATGCAAAAGGCCGCATAGTTTATGATTTCAGGTTGTATTTCAGATATGTCCTCAACGTGACGATTGAGCGCTGCTATACTCGTGCCACTTTTGTAAACTTCTATGTATAATTGCTATATGTTTTAATATTGATGCCATGTGAAGTGCAATTACGCAATTTGTGTAGCAAGTCGCTATGTTTCTACACTTATTTGATGAATAAAATCTTACTAGAACAGCTTACTTTATGTGCCCAACATATTGCTGAAGAGAGGCAGGGTTTCTCGCGTACCGCTGGGTCAATGTGACCACAGTCACGAGGACATATTTTCGTGACATATATTTTCATGGTACTCCTAAGCAGGTCGTTTGCATAAGATAAATCTATAACTCCCTTCTTTCACTTTATACTTCATCACTTGACACCAATAAAGCTAGGGATTGCATTCTAATGATCTACAAATTCTGATAGTAGTCTGTGTGGGACTTGCAGTACATGACTGACACTGATTTCATTCTCTTCATTTCAACAGGTACTCTGACTGTAAAGACAGTATTTTAATATTTGTGCATGACCATTTTCAACAAGTTGACAATAGCCTGATTCGAAACGTCATTACACCGCTAATTTGGTGCATGCAAGGTTTGCTGAGCATAGGCCTGTCACATTCTTCTTGCGTTTGTAACTATATAACATGGTTTTGAATATAGTATAACGTACTAGCAACTGTCTAAAACTGGGGATGAAACATACTCCTCCATTGAGTATCCCCTTGTCGAAGCCTATGGTCGGTTATAATCTAATCATATTTACGGAAACTGTGTGCAAAAATGTATCATTGGGGATACTGTATAAGATCAAAAGTAGCTTTGAGCTAAACTACAAGCCTTTAAGCTTTGTCCTTGTGCATGATAAAGTTATTTCTGATTGCTTCATCAATAAAAATGTGTGATAGAATTAGTTTTCTCAAATGTGCCTCATGAAATGCCTGCACAGCACCATGCAAGGTTGTACCTTCTTAACAATTTTCTATGTGCAATCAGTTTTTGCATAAGCTGCGAGTCAAGAAACTGGTAAATCTCAATTTGTGAGGAAGAGCCATCCAACAATAAAATAAGATCAAGCAAGTAAACATGGTTGCCATAGTCTTAGAAAGTGAAAAGCCCATGTGCATTGGCAGTATGAGCAATTGGTTAATTAGCTATCAACTGACACTGCAGTCACCGGAAAACAAAGTAATCAATGGCTAAAAATATATTTACGGATGTTTTGGTAACCTCCTTAGCAAAAGTATAGATGCTTTGAGCTAATTTTCAAAAATTTATTTCAACTGTAGACTGAGCTTGTTGTAAAACTTACATAAGCAATACGAGATTGATTAGTTCTAATGTGTCCAGGGCATGTGGCAGGATACAGTAACTCTACGCACATAACAAGCACTATTTTTGTTTTTATGCTTTTATGTAATTAAATCCTTGAATCGTTAAAGGGCAACCACAGCGTAATCAGAGTAGGGGAACTGTGTTCTGGGGAGCATACTCTTATCATCTTATAACTTATACTCCACAATATTTGTTTCTACAAAGATACATATATTTTTACCGGAGCAAAAGATGTATGATTTTTTTGTTTGTTTGTTTTTCTTTTTTTTTTTTTAAATAAGAACAACCTCTACTGTCTTATGCAAATTGAAACTGTCTGTCACTTCAAGTCACCTAAACCCGATGACTATCAAATGATAACTCAAGCTTATCTCCCATACATTTGACATGCCTGCGATTTGTCACTAAGAATGTAATAGATGCCTAACGCATATTTAAACATAGAGTAAATGGTTTGACTTTGGACTCTAAATACTTCGTATAAGGTCATTTTATAAATAGATAATACCGATTTAAGAATATAAATGTCATGTTTGGATAGAAATTAAATTTATCTATATCCGTGTGTCACAACTTCTATTGCATTTCTGAGGATTTATTTGACTCCCACTGGCATCCCCATCTATCACATACTATTATCTATGTTGTCAGTCATATGGATCATGTTTTTCCGTACTATATGTTCAACCTCATATATATATATATATATATATATATATATATATATATATAAATAAAAATATATATGTATATATATATATGTATACATAAGCATATAAATACATATAATATATATATATATATATATATATATATATATATATATATATATATAGATATATATATATATATATATATGTACAACAGTGATGTGGTAAGTGCCATTTAGGGGGAAGCACAAAGTCAAACCTATGTCCCAACTGTAGTACTTAAATACACGTCTCAAGGAGATTGTGTAGCCTAATTAGGCTTTAATATATGGTTTTTGAGTCCTAGCGGCACATACTTGACTTCGTATTTTTTTCTGCTCGCGATCTTTTGGAGCGGAAGGAGATATTATCCAACTTTCATACTTCCATGGACTTTAACTTTCGACGGTTACTATAAATAGGCAACCGTGTAATTCGACTTTGTGATTTCATTGACAACATACCAAAACTGAACCAAAAAAAAAAAATGAATCGGTAGAAGGGAGTGGATCTGGAAGGTTCAAAGAGGTCAGCTATAAATGGAAAAATTAACCAGAATCCTCAGAAATCCAGCGATTAAAGAACGCCAATGGGCAGTTGGCCTAATCCCTGGCAGAACTGAAGAAATTGTTGACTTAGACATTAATCTAGCTTGCGTTTTAATTCTTGGGTTTGAGGGCATAAAGTTAAACTTATCCTTACTGTTGGGACTGACATATTGCAGTTGAAAAACCCTGAATGAAAATCAAGTTGCAAAACCAATAAGTGAACTAAGAGTTCGCTAGGGCCTCTAAGATTAGTGTAATGTGCTCCGTGTACACCCCAGCACAGAGAAGAGTTAAACCTCTGTGTCATGGATTTGATGGACCTGGTTGTCCGCTTTAGAGGCTTTAAATTGTACGCATAGCCCCGTGAATTTCTGCGAGATCTGCATCCACTCTACCGAATGTAATAAAAGTTGGTTGGAGAAAAAAGGACACAAACGTATTCACAACTGTATTTCTGGGACAAAAGGCCAAAGCATGTTCCATCCGCAAAAGCGTGACACATGACACAATATTTTGCGGTTATATTCTAAACGGCACCTCCACCTATAGAACTACTCAGCAGCAGCAGAGGGGGCTGTAGAGGGTTCTAGATCTGCATACACAGATTGATATGATTATTCTAAAGCGTGTCCTGTAAGCAACAGTTTTAATTCATGAGCGTAACAGGTTATAATTTGAAAAACTTAAAGCCTTTTTCATTTTTTTTTCTGCTATTGAAATTATAAGTTGTGAGGCCAGGTTAATCTGTTTTAACTATTAATTTTGCTTTGTATTTTAATATAAGGCAATTAAACAAAGCTGAAATTGTCACAAAGAGTCGATATCCAAAAAAGAGTCTCAATGGCAAAAGATGAAAATGTATACCACAACTTAGTGCACGAACTATTCTTCGTTATTGCGACCAATATATCAGTAAACATGGCTTATATTGTAATAACAAAAGCCAATGCCTGTTTTGCATGATAATAATGATTTGACCTAAGTGGCAGCTAAAACTTACAAAGATATTAAGAAACACATTAAACGCGTACAGCTGTGTGCAGCCAACTGCATGACTTAGGTATCCGAAGCCACAGTGACACCAATGCCTGCCGTTTGACTCGTATTCTTGAGCAAAGTATAAAATTTGAGGAATATTTCAGCCAAAAATATCTTATCAGCAAAACTATGAATAGGCATAATCATTTTTTCCGGCTTTCTAGTGACATTGCTTGCAGTTCATGTATATATATATGTATGTATGAATGTATGTATGTATGTATGTATGTATGTATGTATGTATGTATGTATGTATGTATGTATGTATGTATGTATATATACATCTACGTACAAACATACATACACACAAATACATACATACATACTTCATACATACATACATACATACATACTTACATACATACATACATACATGCATACATGGATACACACAGACATACATATGCACTATCCAAGTATCGATTGATCAAGTGATATTTTAATATTTATTCGTTGTTATTTCTATGATTATAATTTATTATTTTATTTCCAAACACCGTTGTTTTCTCTTCCTTTCCTCCCTTTTAAGCAAAATTCTATAATATCAACGACTCACAAAGATTTTGCATATTTATAAACATACTCCATTTCCATGGGTAAAAATGTTTTATGAGCCTTGGATTTTTTTTCTCCATGCTGATATATGATGATGATGATGATGATGATGATGATGATGATGATGATGATGATGATGATGATGATGATGATGATGATGATGATGATGATGTCGAAGACGACGACGACGATGATGATGAGAGTTGCACCTGCAAACGAAACAGTTACTGTTTTATGAAAGCTTTACACACCAATATGTGTATCAACTAGAACTAAAACTTTTACGGTCAACAGATAAATGACCCAAAAATTCATTAACTTGCCTTGAATCTTTAGCAATCTTTTGCAAGTAATTATTCTATTTTCCAAAAATTTTGCTCCTTAAATATTATCCGTCGGTGAGGAAAATTATGAGCTTGCAGATGAGATTTTTGAGCACTTAACTATTATATTCATATCTGTAAATGTTCTTAAATATTAGTCATATAATGTCCAAATTTAAGTAGACCAAGTGTAAATCTAGTCACGACCTTTTTGAAAAACATATATTTATATAATCAGAATATAATATATGATAATAGATGACTATATCAATGAGTCATTATTTTTCATTCTTTTCACCCTTAAGTAAAAAACGTTCAGGGGACTCACATCACCTCATATAATTTTCTAAATAATCGATTGCAATGGCTCAGGATAAGTAACAGGGAGGTTTGGAGGTTTTTTTGAGAAATGTGACATTTGACTTGATTCAAACATTGTTCAGCATGAAACATTAATGTTAAGGATCCGACTTACTAGTGGTTTGTCTAGTGAAATTAATCATAACTTTGCAATGGCTCTGCACAAACATATCTACTCCAACACACAGGCGTTGAGGATATTTCCTGTACACAAGTCATATTTGTCATAAGAAAGCCATATAAAGTAGCTGTGTCAGGAGACGGTACAATGGAGATGAACGGCCCCCATCTACAGGCTGCTGTGTCATAGATAATGTGTTTGGGTCCTAGAGACCTTATTGTAAACCTACAGCAGCGGACCGCTCCATCAAATCAACTTATAGTACAATATGGCACTATATGTGGTTATATGATACACGCTATGCACTTTATTGCTACGAGTAATTATATTCATCTGTACCTGTATTTTCAGTCACAGAACATGTCAAAAAATGGACACGGATGTTCCCACGACTCAGCCCTCAGGTGAGTAGACCTGCAGTAAAAATGCTAGACCTACAATACAAATGCTAGGTATACAGGTAAAAATATGGGAATTCATCAATTTATTTTATTGTATAGTAGAGATGTGACAGAAATAACCAAAATCGTGTGGGTCAAAATTTAATTTGTGGTTACACATTACATGGTGATATCTAACGTATGTACGCTGTGTTTTTCTGATGAATGAACACACAAAGAGTAACAAGGTGCAAAATATCATTCTGCATCAGAATGAATCTTCTAACTATAAACCAAAACATTTCTAATGACGGCTAATCATTTGTGTTGCTATTGCTCCATTGGCTTTGCACTTTGGACTTACTTATCAGATAGAATAGGCACGTGTTTTAAATCTGATAAATATGTTAACCGAAGTTGAAGACTGAAGGTCCTCATTTGCATGGAAAGTGATTTTTTGTGTGGCTGGAGTATATGAAGGCATCCTTTGTTCTGTCCAGCATGCACAAAAGTTACTCAAACTCATGCAGGTTTAACTATCTTCAAGAGGCCACAATGTGTCAACGACAATTACTCATAACTAGACTCATATAACATTTCATTTTCAAGTACACAGCATTAATAACCAGCAATAAACGACACATAATTAAAGAAAAAAAAGAAAAAAAAGAAACTTTCTGTTTGTTCCAAAAGTTGAGAAGGAGCAGTATGTTGGTAACCTGAGAAAGCACAGAGTGCATCTGACAATAAACATGCCGTCGAGAGCCAAGTTGCTTATACATCTATTATCAGCGGAAGTACTAAGTAGAAATGAATATGACGAAGTTCAGATGAGAATTTTCATAAACCAGCTTTGTAGCATCACTGAATGGTATTGACATTGCTGAGTCGTATATATGTATTGTTATCAAGCTTCAGCAATGAGGTATGTTTCAATTAGGTTAGAGGGTGGTCATACATAGAGGGACACATTTGTACAGCACTGTTTTTGATGAGGGGGTGCTTAACAGGTACTCAAAATCAGACAGCCACTTACCAATGCCTAGGCCCTCAATTCTGTTAATGCCACACTTTTAATGCATATTGCTGGCTGTGTGAACGTGTATGTGAGAGATTAACCTGAAGCCTTACCTCATTTGTACTCAATAGTTGGCATCTAGGCTCCATGTCAAACTTGAGGGCCCCTCTTTGCTTCAAAAAGTTGAACTACAAATGATAGTAAAAATGAACAATATCAATGTTATCAGAGAAGAGGTACACCTAGCAACGACCTACCTTAGAGCTCAGTCTGACTTTGACCTCCAGGCTGCAACAGTGAGCACAATGACAGATCAAATCGCCATGGTGGTTGTGTCTGTTGTTACATTAAAGACAGCACCTAACATTATCTAGAATATTGACAATTTTAAAATTTAAATGGATTAGTTTCTGCCCCCTATGTATGCCTCACAAGTACCCACAAATAATCTTGGAATTATTTCACCCACCCAATCAAAGTCATTATCCCATGAATTACCACATCATCTAATTTTTGTATCATATTCAATGAAAACATCTTTCAGATGAATATCTCTTCTTGTTGATTCAAACTTCTAACCTGGCTGCAATATAAAGTAGCACTTGGACTTTTGTCAACTGGTAAACACATGTACCCAATTCAAGAAAATACTCTTCACAAATTTTACAGTGATATGCATGGAATATATTTCACCCCTATCACAGGCACTAGTCTCGGCTCGTCACCCCATTACTTGCTATTCTTTAGCAAAGCTCTCCAGGAAACAAATTGACAGTCTCATACCACCAACAAACAGGTTTTGAACAGCTCAACATATTTTATTATACAACATCAAGTTTAATGGACCCCCAGCTCCCTTGCAAAGGTGTTGTGAGGTCTAAAATAGATTAAGTTTAGATAAATGACCATTTATGTGACCTGATAGCCAAAGCCAACAGGCACGTTTTGAGCGACACATGCATTTCTGTAATGCTCTGAGAAAATTTATATAAATTAAACAAGTTCTTTCTCAAAAATTTCTTCCTTCATCTACTGAAAAATAACAAAAAAACATTAAAAAAAAGCAACAAACAAAAAAAAAAAAAAAAAAAACATAAACAAAACACGGAATACCTCAGACACAAGTACCTGGTGGAAAAACAGGAACCAACTTACGGGGTAATCAAATTCCTACAAGACTACTTCGTAAGCCATCGCAAATACCTGTTACAATATCACCACTCAGCTATCTCAAACTTCCCACCACTAGTCCAAACAGTAAATAAACTCAGCAAAATTTGAAAGGGATAATATGCTTACAACAAAGGAGCAGAGTGCATTTGATATTAATGTTTGTGAACTGATCAAATGCAAGAGGTGCTAAGTCCCCCACAAGCCTTGACTGTTTTGTGGTTAGTAAGGGATGACTGAAAATGACTCCTTCCCTGGTAATAGCCTGTGGATGTGGCTGCTTTCGGGATCCATGGACTCATCCTACGTCAGCAGCCCTGTGTTTCACCAGGTATATGATTAGGCACGGTTTCGGAACTAAATCATATCAAAAGCCAGTCCATGGATCAAACACAAAATTATATGCTGATACTTTATCCAGAGATACCGGTATGTTAGAGTGTGGTGTGTTTAGGAGGAGGGCAGCTAAAACCACCAGAGTGACTCAAAGTGTATTGTGTTGGGCATGGCCTGGGCATTTGAAGTATGTGTCAGTGGACAGACGGCATTATGGGACGAAGGGTGTAAAAAATTGACAACAGCAGCACAGGATTGTTATATCGTCACTTCATCACATCCAAACAATAGGGCTCATGCAGCAGCCCCAGGTAGCTAAAGAATGTTCCTGGGGTAAGGCTCCTACCAGACTGTAAGACATCAGCTCCATGCTGCTGTTGGAGTGTGAGTCAGGGAATCAGCATTGAGAGTTCCATTACAGGATACACACAGATTCCTCGGGTTGGACTAGGCCAAGGAACTTTGGCCTGCAATCAAGTTACCTTGGGGAATGTTGTGTTCATGGACAGGTGTATCAAGAAACCTCAACTCAATATAACAATATCTGGGTGTTCTCCATGCACGACTATCCAGTAACCAAGCCAAGCACCCATTAGATAGTAAGCGAGCATTGGCTAGGCCATTGTCGGGGAACTAGTCGATAGCAAAAAAAAAAAAAAACCAAAGGTGCCAAGCAGTGATTCACCACATGGAAGGCATACCCGCTATTGAACATTAAGCTGAATGGGTACTTCATTGTAAATTTTTTTGTACAGCAGCTGCTGCAACGGCAACCTATGGGGATCCTTAACAACCTGACCCTATACAAGAATAAAACTGTATATCAGTGGCAAATATCTTCAATATACAATCAAAGAAAGCAAGTGGTCTACATACAACCCCTCTTAGCTATAGCATTACCCTCCCAAGTTTGATAGCAGCTCCAATCACAGTGATAATCAACTGTTCAATTCGAGACGGAAGTCTACCAAGTGTAGTAAAATCTGCTGGCCTTTGTGCTTTACTGAAGAAAAGCCCTGCTTCGCATGTCTAGTCATACCTGCCCTGTAGCCCTCACTGCATTATGCACTGGGCCGATATGTTATTGAGTAGTTATAGAATACAGTAAGGGCAAGAATAAGCCAGGAAGAATTTGACTTTACCAGAGATGCTTCATTCTACCAATGCCCTTGTAAAAATGACGCATCAGCGGCTCAAAGCAGACGAAAATCAGCAAATAACTCGAGTTTTACTCCCCAAAGCATTGACTTCATCTTTCATATCTTTGTTCAAAACATAGAAACCTACAAGTGAATCTCGTCACTTTAGATACATTGCAAACTTGTTTTCTATATATCACAATGAGCACAAATAGGCAACATTTATTGAGACTGGGCTACCTTGCTGTTCTACAAGAAACTAAATCGTACACAGAGACTAAATAAAATGAATCGCTGATACGCTTCGATTTATATAGGTCTTTTGAGGTTCTTCACTGCCACCTTTAAGGGGTCTTGTGTGAAACTTAACACAGGTTGCAGGACAGGGAAGGCTTGTGGACAGAAATGTTACAACAAATATTGATACTAATATAGAAAATACCATGCACAGTTTATTCAAGCAACTGAACATTACCACGGACCATGAACATAACAACATAGCAACATAGCATGTTTAATCTCAAGCAATGTACTGTTCATCTGCAAAATAACATGTCGGAAATCTTACAAAGGAAAGCAAATATTCAACCTTGTGGTAAACACAGATGCCAGAGCTGCCCAATTTTAAAACCTCAGTACAAGCTTTACTTATCTTTTACCAACAAAAAATGCCGATATACTTACTTCAACTCACATATGCATATAAAAAGAAGCTTCTGACTGTCAGGTCAGGAGTGTGGACTTCAGTATGTTATATGACAACTCCATCTCAGAATTGATGGGCACCAAACTACAGTTTGGAAAAAATATAATAGGAGACTTTAAAAAACAAATATAGGATAGAACTTCAATGCATTAATTATCTGAAAATCATACCAATTCAAGAAGAGAAAAACACAAAATTAAAAAAGCAAAAAACAAAAAACATAAAAAACCAACGTAAATAAGATCATAACTTATTATGGCCAAAAAACATTTTTACGATTATGGCCTTTGGGGATCAATGATTGAATAAAGGGAGAGGGGGAGACCTAAAATATTTTCTCTAATATTGATTACTCATCACAATTGATAAAAACTAAGACAAGCCATGGACGCAAAGATGCCCATCCTTAACATCTCACTGTGTCTCACAACTCTTATGTACCACTACAGCTTTGAATAAAAAGAGAATAGTCTGAATGGTGTCCATTTGTTAGAGCTGTACTTTGTTCCATGCCACAATCAGTTTCGGACCAATGAAAAACAGATTTCAGGACATTGTTCTTGAGGAAACAAAGTCAGAAAATATTTTATTTAATGCAGAAGGACATAGCTTTTTCCAGATTTTTTAAAACTTGTAGCTCTTGACAAGAAGATTCAAAGAATGATTTCATGAAATTAATATATCAAGAAAGGGGAATCGATCATAAATCTGTCCAGTGGTAGTATCCAAACGCGTCAATATCATAGCTGAAAATCACTTGGGTCGTCATTCCCTTCTATTTCTGAAAATTTTGATATATATATATATATATATATATATATATATATATATATATATATATATATATATATATATATATATATATATATATATATGTATGTATATATATATATATATATATATGTATGTATGTATGTATATATATGTATATATATACGCGGAATATAAATGTAGTTAAATATAAAACTAACATTTGTAACTTATTTATTACACAATGCGTGTAAGAGACAAGATTTCTCAAGGTTTAGAATATGAAACAATTTTAACTCATATTCACTTTTGATGGTATCTCTTTGCGGTCACGAGAGAGAAGGTTTCCCTTATATTACATTTCATTTTCATTCAGGGATAAACAAATATCATAAAGTTCTTAGGAGGTCTACCTTGAACTTCCTTGTTTCTTTTTTTTTTCCTTTGGCATTGTTTGATTATGGATGCTTTTTGATTGCTCGCAGTATCAGTGGACTTTCTAAAGCATTGTTTAAAAACTGTTTTCTGTCTCTATTTCTCATGCTAATCACTATTTTATGGTGTTAAATATCATTTTATCATCATCACAGCCTTTGAAAACTGATTGGCAAATACTCAAGCCTTGCCGTTATATTTGGTTAAGTTTTTGTTTATAGGCTCGTCAAGATTTAGATGGTTTGCAAATTAGTGTGATTTTTAACTATGATATTGACACGTAATGGTCTCAAAATACTATGTGACGGAAGGACATTTAATCAGAAATTAAGCTTGAGTTATAGCCAACGAAACATATCTGCGCATCCATCAATGTGTTCAAAGAAATCTGATTTTAAAGGCCTTTCTAACCCCATTTGTTCGACTGTATTGCGTGATAAACAGTTTGAGTTGAACAAACAGGAATATGTCTGGGCAGGAAGCACGTCCTTGTGTTTTTTCATAATGAAAATTGTCATTTTTTTCGATGGTGGATGGTTGCCGTACGTCGCTGTAGGGCCTTGAAATAGCCACAACCTACACCGAGCCATTAGCAGTTGCGGTTTGGTCATATATTTGATGCTGTTTATTTGCTTTACTTTGTTTCATTTCAGCTTAAAATGTGTAAGAAGAAAAACACGGGGCACATGCATCACACGTTACAGAGGTATTGACACACTGTAAATGTGCTATAAAGCTTAGGTGACCTCATATCTTTTTAATCATGTACCAAAGCAAATTAACAACGAACCTTGGGGATCATAGTTGGTTCAGCCAATTAATGACTTCTTAACTGTTTCACTGTCAGGTTTTGTTGGTGATGTTTCACTGAATAAAAAGTCGTGTTATGGTGATTTGTAACATAATTTTTTCCTGAAAAAGGTCAAAAGTTACAATTTTGTAACGTTAATTTTTCAGGCTGGCGCCACGTCCCACCAAAGCCCCTAAACGTGCCTATTCTATGTTACATAACAACGTTACAATGATATACGCATAAATGGGCAGTAGTGGCAAATTAAATAATGTGATATAATAATATAATACTGTGCAATAATTATGGGAGCGTTCATACATTTTACATGTAAGCACACAGAGATAGCGGCAGAACTGGCAACAAACTAAACGTCAAGCCATATCTGACTCAATGAGTGAGACTCGAAGGGCCTACCCGATCGGGAGCAGTGATAATATAATGATTAGCATGGGCACTTAACTGAGTAACCACTTGGGATGGCGGCAAACGTGAAGGTATAAAGATTAAGCAGTGCATAGTCCATTTTATTCTTAATGGCAGGTTGGTTCCAGTGACGGAAAATCCTATATTCTTTTCTTAATTATTACATTTAAGTTACTATATCAATTTCAATGTTCAAATGTGCATATATGACATATCGAAAAAAGCAATGTCATGAAATTTACAAATTAAGGAAGGAACGCCAAATTAACTTCAAGTCATCCTAAAATGTTAATTGAGATAGAAAGCTACGCAAGTCACTGGTAAACCAGGGATCATACAAACGTAGCCTGGGTTGAGAATGGTACCACTTTAGTTCGAAATATAGTTCAGGAATCATACATATACAGGAAGGAATCATTAGTACAGTAGATACGTAAACTAATCAATCCACCTATTAGAGACATCTGATATTCATGGGTACAAAACCCGTCGACATCAGTACTGTAGCTGTCTGTCATGCAGCCAATATGGCCATTTTCCACTCATAGATTCAGGCACATGCTTTAAATGACTGTTCGTCGAATGAGAGACTCCCACTTAAAAGCCTCTTCCACATTCCATTGCACACTCACTTTTGCCTGAAGCATTCAACTCACATTTTCAAATACGTACATTGTTATCGGTACCTTCTTACATACGGCAAGACTTTCATGTCAGGCTTGTTTTATTGAAAGTTGTTAATCTTCTGTTCTGTCTACATGTACAATATAAGTAACTGACATATTTATGATTACTTATTAAAACAAAGCAGATCCGAAATGGTCTACAATGACTTCAAGTGATACGTATGTAAACATTGTCCATCCATTTGACTCAGGAAACTCTTTTGAAAACGTTTTGTAAACACAGTCACGTGGGTCTGTTTTTCATATGCCAACCCAAGAAATGTGAAGCATGACACATTCCAACGTTTCATTTTAACCAATGCTCATGGCTCACCCCATAACTGTTCAAAGGAGGACAGATCAAGAGATTAGGCAGGCTATGCAGTATGTGGCCCAATATGGCTGTTGCAAGAGCAATCCGGGATGTTGATGGAACCATTCAACAACTGTGAGCAGGTTTGCATTCACATAGTACTAGTATTGTTCACACAAGTCAGCAAGCGCTAGACGCTCACCCACCTCCAGGGTGACTTACCCCTCATGGTGCAGAAAATTTATTCATTTCAGCAGGTTTTATTGCTGCCTCACAGCCCATATTAGAGAGTACATAATGGGTAACAATTGTTCCTAGAAAAATGTGCTTCTGGTATTATTGCAATCGATATTATCTACATGCCATGAGGCTCCCTTTGGAATGTATTACATAAAATCAATTCAATGGAATTGAAATAAAAAGGACATGTGTATTATTTCAAATACTTGGGGTCACACACAATAGATCAAAAGATTCTGGATTGAATCACAGAACTGCAGGCTTAAGATGTCATAATGAATTTATAAAAACAAAATTCTAATCTTTCATCATTTAGTCTAGCAGACTGCCATATTGACATGCACTTCCTTTCTTTTTTATCTTTATCACTCTATTTTCCCCATCAAACCCCATCGAATGAGGCAATGATGCCAGACAAAGACCGCTAAAACCATCTTTGAATGTATTTGAACTGTGATAACTTAGTGTTGTCATTTAATAAAAATTTAAAGATGCCTGTCACTGATATGTTTTAAATCAAACATCCAATACAAAATCCAATATATTTAAAATGATTGGAAGTTAATTACCTCCTTTAAAATTTGATTTGGAGTATCGAAAAGATGCAGTGCCAGTGGATTCTTTATCAGTAATAGATTTTGTTTAAAGTTTTCAAGAAAAATCAGAAAAAGCAATACATATTTTTTGAGTATCGATGTCAGATAACTCAACTTAAGGACATCAAATAACATTGTGATTAAGAAATTGACTGGTACAAATTAAAAAAAAAAATCCCTGTCCATCATGTTCCTTTCTTTTTTGCTCCCTTTCAAGAGGATACACATGTTAGGTCCTCACTAACACTACTTGCCTCCTTAGAACTTGGCAGAATATAAGTGGCAATATCGTATAACATTACAGTCTTATTTTCGTCAATAAAGGCACCACCTGTAATATGGCCTTTTGGACTCAGAATCAATTTTTGTACATATATCTTGTTGAATGTTGGGCTGTTTTAGCGCACAGATAAATTCGAGTTCAAAAAAGCAGCTATTGGTGGTGGCAGTCATCCCTGTTGGAAAGTTATTTAATTATTCACGAGGTGTCCCCTTCTTATTTTGTGAGAGTCTTTGGAACTGCCTGATTGTTGTCAACAAGGTATTATTCACATGATAATGAATTTGGTAACTTACTTTGGTACAATTTTTGGGAAACGGTCACAACATTTCGACTCCCTTCTAGGAGTCTTGGTCACGTGATGATTTGTGGAGGGTAGAAAACTGCCCAGGAAATAGATGGTTGTACATGGCCACCAGTTGGTAACCTATGTCTCGGTTCATCGACGTTGTTTTTGTCAGATCAGAATGTCTTCCGTTCCCTTCTGTTTCGTCCAACTGGGCCCTCATGCTAGGATCTTTGTGTTCTCTAGGCAGATGGTGTGACCAGCCGAATTGCAGTGTTCTCCGACATTTGTTGGTAAGTCTTGGTTCTGGTGTTCCTTAAACCTGATCCTGAGGGACCCTTTCATTTCTCCAATGTATTTGTGGGATGATTTTTGGTCACAAGTAATCTCGCGTATTTCCCCACATTTGTTGGTGTCAGGGATTTTGTCTTTTGGATGTACTAGCAGTGATCTTAATTTGTTGGCTGGTTGATGGTACAATGTTATGCCATGTGACTTGTACACTCTGCCTAGGTGTTCAGATAGACCGTAAATGTATGCATAAACTATCATTGCCTTTTACAGTCTTGTTTTTGTTTGTGAAGGCTGTTCTTGCTTGGGTTTGGACTTGAGTAAACTCAGAACTCATTCCCCGTACTCGTTGGCCACCAGGGCTGTCTGTACATGCTGTCTCTCCCTGTGTCTCTCTGCTTTTGTTGTCACATAGTTGTCAGCTCTGTGATACAGGGTCCTGACCACAGACCTCTTGTGTTCCAAATGATGGTGTGATTAGAAGTTCAGGTATTGGTCTGTGTGGGTTGGTTTCCAGTAGACTGTGGTCTTGGTGCTACCATCTTCAAGGACATGTACATATAGCTCAAGGAAAGGGAGTTTCCCATCTATTATCAGTTCAATGGTGAACAGTATGTGTGGATCCATGCTATTTATATGTGCGTGGAGGTTGTCTACAAATAGATCTTGTTTTTTGTAAACACGTTGTCCACATGCCAAATGCACACAGATGGGGGGGGGGGGGGGGGGGTTAGGAGCAGTGGAAATGGCTGTTTTTCAAAATATTGCATGTAGATGTTGCATACTATGGGGGAAACTGGTGATCCCATAGCTGCTCCGTGAGTTTGTTGGTAAAAGGTCCCGTCATATATGAAGTATGTGGTGTTTAGGCACAGATCTAACAGTTAGACTATTAAACTGGCCTTGAGCTCACGTCTATCTTACAATGTTTCATCCTGTTCAAGCTTTCTTTCTGTGATGTTAAGGGCTGGATCAACCAGGACACTGGTAAATAGAGCTGATACCTCACAAGATACCAATTTCTGGCCAGGGGGTACCTCTAGTTCTTGAAGCATATCCACTAATTCTTTGGTGTTATTCACACTGTGTATGGTGTTTCCTTGTAGAGGGGACACGATATCTGCCAGATATCTGGCTGCATTGTATGTGATGCTGCCACAAGCTGATACAAAGTGTCTTAACGTGGTATCTGGTTTGTGTACTTTTGGGGTCCCGTATAGCTTTGGAGGCTCATCTGAATCTGGGTAGATTTTCCAGTATAGTTGGTCAGTTATAGACTTCTTTGTCCATTCCCCCAGCAGGTTTATCAGCTGCTGCTTGTATTCCTGCTTGGGTTTTTTTTTTTTTTTTTTTTTTTTCGAGTTTGGCATTAGTGCCAGTATCTGAAAGTAGTCCATTGATCTTCTGTTTGTAGTCATTGGTGTTCATAATCACAGTTGCTTAACCCTTGTCTGCGGGGAGGACCATGATGTTATTTTCCTTCTTGAGCGTTTGGAGTGCTTGCGTTTCTTCCCTGGAGATGTTTGGTTTGAGGAGCTTGGCATTCCTGACTACATTAACAACTTTGCATCTAAGTGCTTCTGCGTTGGTTGGTTGCCGTCAGATGTTTGGCTGCCACTTGACTCTGGGCGATAATATCGGAAATCGGTAGTTTTGTCGGTGTTACTGCAAAATTCAAAACTTTCTTCTAAAATGCTGTTTTGTGTTCGTTTAGGGACTTATTACTCAATTTTTTTTTTTTTTCTTTTTTTTTACCAAAAATAACCGTCGATGAACTGTGACCTAAGCTACCAACTGCCGGTCATGTACAACCATCTATTTCCTGGCCATTTTCTAACCGGCACAAATCATCACGTGACCAAGACTCCTAGAAGGGATTGGAAACGTCGTGACTGTTTCCCCCAAAATTATACCAAATTAAGTTAAAAAATTCATTATCACGTCAAATCTTGGTACCAGTAACAACATATTCCATATAAGTAACATGTGTTCCTTTATTTTTTCCCCAAGAAGATTCTTTGCCTCCCCCATTTATGGCAGTATGCCTTTTTGTTTATTATTTTTGTTTTGTGGTTCACATTTTCTTGCAGGCATCATGCTGCATTTAAGAGAACTGTTTCGGGACGGTCTCTGGCAAATGTGTTACAGGGGACATAATCCGGCAATATTGCTGTGTTTTATTAGTTTTTAATTCATTTTGGACGTTTTTTTTTTTTTAATTTTCACACTTGCCTGGTAAGTTGTTTCAAATTTGAGAGGGACACTTTGGAGACCACAATACCTGGATTTACTTAGCAGGTGGAATTGCAATTTTATTGCTTTTTTTTTAATGAAGCTTGTGCTGTTTCTGTTTATTTCCCAAACACTCTACTTAAATTGTTCTCAAGCATGGTTAAAATGCATTTTGTGGATGGGTTCAACACAAAATTTTCACTAGGTGATGATACTCTGTTCCCGTGATTATATATATATATATATATATATATATATATATATATATATATATATATATATACATATATATATATATAGTATTTTTCTTTTATATTCTGGCATTTATTTAATTCATGCATTCCAGTTAATTATGGTGTAAATAAAAGGAGACTGCAGTGTTTTTTCACATTATCGTCATATCCAAAACCATCCTCCAGATTCATTTCAAACTTTTTGGGGATGCATGTAAGTTAGCCTATAACAAATATGTTCAACGTCATCTTTCAAAAATTTTAATTTGATTTAAAAAATATGGTAAAAAAAAAAAAAAAAAAAAAGTCTCATTCTCAAAAATAGTGTGGTCATCCCTTTCAAATTGCAGCTAGGCACTTCTGGGGACTCCAGGAGATTATTTTGCTTTACTGGTGGCACTTCAAATCTATTTATCAAATAGGGCAAATGTGCTGGCGTTGCAAATCCTAACTAAAAATAAAATGTGTAACAAGTCATAAATATCTCCTGTTAACAGGAATTAAATTCACATAATAGTGGTTTACATCTTTTAAGAGCAAGTAGACTTTATTATTATTGTAAACAGTGCTAACTAACACTCATGGAGAATCTACTAATTCGACCGTATTATGGCAGATGATTGCCAGAGCTACTTAGCAAAGGGGTCGAACATATCTTTAGCATTAAGTGTACACCTTCTGTTAATGTGCGATTTTTTTTTTTTAATTTTAGTGCACATTCATATACATTTCAGGAAGATCTATGGACAGGATGCAAGACAATATCTATGTTCAATTATATAAACATTTATTCTCCTCACTTGCCCAAATCAAATATTACCTTCAAGCAGAAGAGATGGCAGACAAAGCTACGGCATGGTCACTTAACATGATTTTGTATTAAATAACATGGCACAATAAGGCACATTGCCAAACGGGGGGGGGGGGGGGGGGGGGGGGAGATGAGCTGGCAGTGTATGAAGTTCAAAGTATGTGATACAATACAATAGGATTAAATTACTATTGAGTAATTAGTAGTTTTAATTACTCATATATATTTGAGCGCTAGAAACCAGCACAGGAAATATACGCATGCTCTGTACACTTCAGTGAAAGATACCCGAATAAGGCCTCGGTGCAGGTCTCATATTTGACCTGAACTTCAAACAACACCCAGAGGCTTAAAGAAATTGCAATTGTGTAATCAAGGAGATATAGCCCCTAAGTAAATAGATTTGCGATTCTTCCTAGCTTTATCCATATTTTTTTCTCAAAATTAGACATTAATGAGGTAATCATGTAAAGTTTCAGAAAATGCTGTATTGAATTGACATATTGTCCTAAAAATTCGGTGACAAAAAGTGAAGGTTTGCATTTATTGTGTACTATGAGGCATAGGAACCTGGAAACGGAGAGATGCTCTAGTAGTTAAGATTAACTGACAAACTGGCTAGAGTGTATGGACAGTGATCAGCTTCTAGCTTCAAAGAGTGTTAGTGGTAGGGAAAAAAAGAAATGGGGGAGGGGTAATTTTTTTTGGTAGCTGATGTGCAAACATGATATCAAAAGAAAGAAATGACACATTTACTCAATAAATAACGAGTGAATGAATGAATGAATGAATGAATGAATGAATGAATGAATGAATGAATGAATGAATGAATGAATGAATGAATGAATGAATGAATGAATAGAGATAAAAATAATCAATTAATTAATAATAGCATTGGCATGACCATTTATGCCCTCTTGGTTTCACATAAGTTCCCTTTTTGACTTGCACACAGCAAGAGTTTTGCCTGCCATAATTATGCAACGTCATGATGTAAACCTCGGTAATATCCGACATTCCTACCATCATACTTTCCAGTGCTCCTCATAGTTTGGGGAACATCACAAGCCCGTGTACATTCAAGGTAAAGGTGACCCATATTCCAGATTTGAACGTCATCGCTGTCGGTAGCATTGTAGACATTTGTAACGCTTGAAAGTATGCATGCAGTTATTCCCTGTGGATAACGAAATAACGCCACGTGCAACATCGTGGGGAAAAACTTTCTTTATAAAGTAAATAAAAAAAAAATACAAGGGTACCTTTCAGCTGGCACCTCAACCTCATATATCAAACTATACTCCTGACTGATAAAGGCCTGTCTGTGTCAACAGTGGTATGTGTGGAAAATTATGGAGGTGCAGAAAAGGGCTTTTTTGTTTCTTTGAAAGCTGACACATGAGTGGCAAATATAACCACTCTGCGTTTTGAAACCTTGTCCCTCTTTGGCATGCTACCTGTGAGTTTGGCTATAACTCCCCTTGGGGAATTAATTTGTTTCCACTTGTGTGTGAGCCACTATGCCAGTTTGTTAAACGTGGTCGTAGGTTTATCATGCTCATCTTTGACTCGGTGGCCAAACACCTCCCATGCATGTTCGAGAAGGGATGGGTACGAAGATTCGGCTGAAATATTGTTTGATGATTTGTGCAGTGTGTGACCATTCATTGTCTTGCTGGAAAAATAGCCCAGGATGAATCTGGATATATCTGGATCACACGCACATAGCACTGGCATGTCGGAGTCCCATTCACCCTGGTTGGTTCTGTTCTTCCCAGCTGCTGCTACCCCCTCTCCCCATCATGACTCTACCTCCTCCACGGCGGTCGTGTTCAACCATGCATGCATCCACAAATTTCTGTAAGGTAGTAGGTCTAACATATATCTTCAATAATGGAAATGGAGGCAAAAATCACACCCCGTTAACTACATCACATTCCGTCAATGATCCCTGGTCCAGTCCGAATTTCTGGACACCACTGTATCCAAATAGCCTTTGTGCACAGGACTGAGACGGACATAGTGGTATGGTCTTTTGCTCTCAAGTTGGCCTACGCCGGTCTCTTGTTTATTGTATACCAGAATGTAGCAATGTTGCAACTTAACAATGCAACTATTAAAATCAAGGGTTTCAAAACCTATAAGAAAATAACATTTTACTTATATCTGATAATTTTCCCTTTTCAGCTAGGCTGAATTGTTAGTCAGCTGAGCTTACCTTATCATTCTCCATCCATCGTCTGTCACCTGTCTGGTTGTCGTCCATCCGCCCATCCATGCATTATCAACAATTCACATTTTCGACTTCTCAAAAACTGTAGGCCAGATACACTGTAAACTTGGTGGGATGTTGCTTGGGTAGATCTGTGCTGCCAAGAGGGTTTAAGTGCTCACGCTGCAGTATTAGTTTGTTTGTTTGTTTTTTTTTTTGGTTTTGGTTTTGTTTTTTGTTTTTGTGTTTGTTTCTTTTTGGTTTATGCTGTTTTGTGTGTGTGTGTGTGTGTGTGTGTGTGTGTGTGTGTGCGCTTTTTTTTTGGGGGGGGGGGGGGGGGGGCAAATGCTATTCCTTTGCAAAATTGCTCACACCATTGCATTGATGTGACACAGGCACACTTTCATAGGCAAGCGGCCAGAGACCCATCTTGGAGAATTTAATTACCCCACCGTACAGAAAGCTACGACATGATTTTTATTGATTTTTAGGGTCCCCACGAATTATTTTGCCCTGCTGTCCTTAGTTACCTGTGTTTGGTTGCCATGGAAAGGGCATCTTTAAACATCACCTTTTTTCCGCAATATAGTTCATTTTAGTGCCATCTGCTATTGCTTGTTAGCAAACTATCATATCTATATTGCCTTCACCACACCAAATAAATATTTAATTATTTTTTCCAGACTAAGATAATGCTCCTCTGCTCCTAGACAAGTAATTAATTCTGCAATGTGAAACTTGAAATGTATAAAATCAGGCTTAATTATAGGTAGGACCATTTTACTCAAAGTCGTCAAAAATGTCGAAAAGACAAAGAGTACCATCTGCTCTTCTTTTACCCCAGTATCTTATCATTATTTACACACAAAGCCTGTCTTCCTCTTTTCTTATGGCTTAACTTGCACATTGTGATAGCATATGCCATACTATTTAGCACAGCAGAGCCACAAGAAAATGAATGGACAGAACAAGCCGTCACTGAGAGAATAGATGGTGGGGTATGTGCTGCATGATGTATTCGGGCAAGCGTGAAATCAGTGGTTTAGAGACTTAAAGGCTGCCTTTATAGAGTCAAAAATCATAAACGGGCGTTTTTTAGGATCCAAACATTTTTTTAGTTTGCCGATTTCCCTTAAGGAGACATTTTCCTGGCCTGTGACAAAGGCTTCCGCCCACAAAATCCCGCTAAAAGTACCTCTAATGTTTCGTATGAAGCCCGCAAGAGGGCAGTTTAAAGATATAATTATTATCATAGAGAATTCAAGAGAGTTCATCATCACTAGCCTGGTCAACCGTTATTATAATTCATAAATCGTTTATTTCGTGTGTAAAAATTGTACAAATTACATATCGTATAAAGCGCACATCAAGAGTTTGCCGGGCCATGAGGCCGGTCACAATATACCCTTAGTTACGACAGCTATGTTGAAACAAATGCGAAGGGTGTTCCCGCAATATCCACCCAACCACTGGACAGGCCGATACCGCCTTTAAGAGGTGGATGCCCCAGAGCATGAAAATCGCGTCCGACTTTCAGACACATACGGCCCAGAGCGTGAAATGTACGTCCAGGCGTGGAGGTTTGAGATCCTTGAAAAATGATCTTGAAGGGTGGTTTTTTTAAGAAACTCTCTTTATGGAAGAGAGTTTTGGACCCTTTTTTCACTCTGCAGTATGCCACTCACCAATTGCATCCTTTGGCATGCATATATGTGAAAAATCACGTCTATACCCTTGTGTGACCTTCCACTCTCATCCGCCCGGGGGGGGGGTCTTTAAAATGCCATTTTTTCTAAAATCGCTTAGCCACTTGCTTTGGAATTGCGAGGGGACACCTCTGGGGATTCGAAAATCTGAATTTGTTCAGTGGGTGGCACTGCTTTTTTTTCCCTTTCTTTTTCCTTTTTGCAATTTTGTATGGTTTCTGCTATTTCCTACTTCTCCAGGAGTGTCCCACAAATTGTTCTGAAACTTGGTGGAATTCTATATCCTGGAAGGGAGAAGCAAAATTGTTGACTAGGTGATGATGCTATTGACCCTTAACAAAATTTTCAATTTGAGTTTTTATCAGTTAATGCATGCATTACTGTTGGTTATATTCGAAGTCAATGGGAATTACAATGGTTGTTTTCATTGTCGACTCCTTCGAAAATATCACCAGCTTTTAGATTTTTATAATACCCCCCCCCCCTTTTTTTTTTTGTTTTATGGCAAAATCATAAAATATCTTTTTCTCTTAAACCGCCTGGCTGGTTGCCTCAATATTCTGGGAAATACTTCTGAGTAGCCCTAGACCAGGGTAGCACTTTCTGTCGGTCTTCAATTCACCATTACAACTTGTCAAAAATCGTGCACTTCCAACATGGCGAGGATATACTTTTGATTGGTTTCAACCATATTAGTTTAAAGGGTCATGCTCTAGTGATATTTAGATTTTTAAAAAGATTTTGGGGGGTTCATGTTTCGAAAAATATCTTTAAAAAATCATCTACTCTGAAACTGCTTTGCCAATGGCTTCGAAATTGGATAGGCACACTTCTGAGGGTACTTATCAATAAATGCACCTTTCCTATGTAAGTCAAAGGGCATTTTAATGCTCATTCATAATATCGACCTCTGCTCCGAAACCTTTTTCCAGATTGACCTCAAATTTGGTGGCAATGTACATTGGGTGGATTTCTACCAGGTTTGTTCAAATGGTTGTGCTCCAGTAATAATTTGCATTTTCTTATAGATTTGTCTTTTTTTTCGGGAGGGGAGGGCAAATCTTAAAACAATCTTCTCCAACACCGCTCACCCAATTGTTTTGATATCCCACAGGGACACTCCTTGAGACCCCTAGTCCTTAATTTGTTCATCGGGTGGTGCTGCAATTATATTCTATTTTTCATGATTTTTTGTCTACGTTTCCCCTATTCATGACTTCTTCTCTAGAACCATCACTCATATTCACCTTCAAATCGTAAAAAAATCTTCTTCTCTGAAACTGCTCACCCGATTGCTTTGACTTCACACAGGGACACTCCTATAGACACATACTTCTTAATTTGTTCAATACCACCTGATATTTGGCAAAATCGTAAAACAATCTCTGGAACCACTTGGCCAATTGCTTAGAAGTGGACACTTCTGGGTACCCCTATATCCTAATTTGTTTAGGAGCTGGAGCTCTGATTGCTATTTTTGACATTTGCTCCAAACCGTCATTCAGATCATGCTGAAACCTCGTGGAAATGTTCCTTGTGGCAGGGTCAAAGAAACCTCTACACTAAGTGGCATTGAGCACTACTGTTTGTTCATGAATTGTCAGCAGAGCACAGGGCTATCAAAATCCTCTTGTTTATGATTTTTGTGTGTTTTCACTATTTTCGACTTCTTCTCCAGAACCGCCACTCAGATTAAGCTGCAAATCTTATAAAATCTTCACCAAAACCGGTCGAAACAAATGAAGTTTCCACAATATGTTTATTTGGAATATGGAGAGAAGCGTAAACTTTAGACGTACTTCCTTTTTATTGCATTTCAGAGCACCAAGTTGTATTGTGAGACAGATATTTTGAAGCAGTCTTTATCGTAAATGTCATCAAAAAGCTGACTTGTCAGTCAGCTGAGCTTATGCGGTGGTAAGGCATGTGTCGTCTGTCCGTCCGCCGTCCGTTGGCATCCACAATTCACATTTTCGATTTCTTTTCCAAAACCAGTTGCCAGATTCACACATTCGTGACCATTTGAACAAACTGGGTAGAGACCCACCGACAGTACATCTCCACCAAGTTTGACGTGAATCTGTGAAAAAAAAATTTATCCAAAACTCAAATCTGAATTAGGATTTTGTGTATGTGTGTGTGTGTGTTTGCGTGAGTGTGTGTGTGTGTGTGTGTGTTTGTTTGTTTGTTTGTTTGTTTGTTTGTTTTTTTTGTTTTTGTTTGTTTGTTTGTTTTTTTTCTTCTCTTGAGCAAATCTACAAAAAATATAAAGGTGCTACATAAAAAAAATCATGATTTTTGGTGTCTTATGGGTATTTTTCGACTGTTTCGTTTCCGTTACTCAAATTGAGCTGGAACTTGATGGATATGTTCTTTATGGAAGGATCCCACAAAGTAGTTCATAGGTGGTAATGCAGTGGTTCCTGATTTTTTGATGATTTATTTTTTATTTCAGCTATTCATTGAGAAATTCACCTATCCTATCGATCATTACACAAGTCAATGGGTGTTCTAATGCTAATTTACATTTTTGACTTATCCGAAACCCTCATCCAGACTGACTTCAAACTTGGCACCGATATACCTTGGTTGGGTCTCTTTGGTCAAATGGTCATGTTCCCTTGATAAGTTTTTTTTTTTTTTTTTTTTTTTTTTTTTTTGATGACAAATTTTGGGGCAAATCTTAAAAAACTCTTCTACTCTGAAACGGCTAACCCGATTACTTTGATATCATACAAGAACACTTCCAGGGAATTCTAGTCCCTAATTTGTTAACCAGGTGTCGGTGCGATTTTCTTTGGTAATTTTGTATGATTTTTTGTGTGTATGTTTCTCTTTTTTTGTTTGTTTGTTTGTTATTATTGACTTCTTCTACACAACCTGAAACTTTGGGTACTTGTCGGTAAATGCACATTTCTCATCAATTACCATGTAAATCAATGGGCATTCTAATGCTAATTCACCTTTAAGACATCTTCGAAAAAAATAGCTAGTTCGCCTTTCAACTCGGTAGCATTGTACTTTGGATTGGTCTCTACCAGATGTTTTTCAAATTGTCATGCCTTTTTATACCGAAAACACTTTTGTCGTAACCGGGACCTATTGCGGTGTGTGTGTGTGTGTGTGTGTGTGTGCGTGCGCGCGCGCGTGTATATATATATATATATATATATATATATATATATATATATATATATATATATATATATATACACATATAGCTTTTACAGGGTATCTGAAGTCTATTTTTTTTAATAAATTTTATATTGACCTATGTGACATTAAACATTGTAGTATTATTACTTGACGCTAGTTTTCAAAAATGTCATCTAAAATTTTAAGATTTATAGGAACTTTGCGATTTTGTTTTTTAACTATTCCTAATTCAAAGAATAATAATGGTAAGCTCCGTATCAAATTTATAAGAAGGTAAAAATCATAATATAAGTTAGATTTTACTTTCACCTTTGTTCATGTGCACTTTAATATTGATATTTTTGAAACCAATCTGTACGTATATTCAGCAATTAGCAAATAAATTGAACGAGCCTACACATACATTTTAAAGTGTGTGATACAATAGCAAGCGCGTTGTTGCAGTGTGTGAGATAATGTTTAGCAGTGTCTAAAGAAAATTGGGGAACCAAGTCAAGACCATTTCCACATTTCGAGTTTTTTGTCGTAATCACAACTTATAAGCAGTCCATGTATTTTCTTTAACGACTATTTAGTATATAGAAATATGGCATGAAAATGTGCCTTTTGAAAATTGGATCCAATTTCGTGACTTGGCAAAATAAATCCTATGGGTTGGTGCAGATGAAAAACTTGATACCGTCTGTATAATATTGTATAAATGGCAATACGGCTGCCTATATTTTGGAGACAGGTCATAGACAGTCAACAACTAGCACCCACCACTATTATTATTTAAGAGGATATGACAAGTAAAAAGTCTGTCGTTCATACAGATTATTGAGATTTAATCATTTTTACCATATTAGAAAAGAACAGCACGACGGTTAGTCAAATGCATGTGCCCACATTTGTATGCTTGCCACATAGTCACCAGTCAGATCAATGACAGAACCAGCAATAGGAAAATTTGTGTATATATATTCTTGCATTTTGCCTGCTACATTGCAGCAAGAACAGCGTAATCTAATTAATTTTCATTAACAGATCAGGGTGAAAGAAACCGCTATATAACGTCCTACAGCAGCACAGAGATCGTCTTGCAAGATGTATGGACCTGTCTGATGATTTTCTGAACACACTGCTTTCAAAGGGCGTTTTAGCGAAAGCGCAACTTGACACTATACGGGTAAAGAATATCTCTTTTAGACCTCTATTTATTTTGTCACTTCTTCTTGATGTTTTGTATAAATACGAAAAATAATGTAGATTGAAAATTTAAACTTTCTGTCTTCGGAGGACCCATTCCATACTGGAAAATAGATGTTGCTGTGGCTAGCAAACGTGGCTATTTCACATTGTTTTTCTTTTTTTATTTGAGTCAGAGAAAATGTTTGTCTTCCAAAAAAACTCTTTGCCACTTTGTAAATACTTGTTACATGAGGTATTAAAGATTATAGTTCACAAATCCGGATTTTAATTTTTATTTTTAATTATCCTTGCAAAAAAATACATTCTATGTGAAGTGGAATAAAGTTGATGTCATTTGCTACACTAATAGGATGCTTACACATATTTTAACAAAATAACACAGAATATGTGATTTCCCATTGGGAGCCATGATGCAGCAAGAACTTGCAAAACAAAAACACAAGTAGACCATGAAATTCTTATCTGCACAAAGAACAGGAAATTTGCATGTGGCATTAACACTTACACACTTTTATGACTACTGCATACAAGCTGATTTTGAGCCATATAAAGACAATTTATGTGTTTACAGGCAATTCCAGGAACACCGTCGAAGAGAGCAAATGACTTGCTTGATATAACAGAGAAACGATCCACAGGTGAAATTAGAAAATTCCTTATAACTTTAACAGACCATGAAGGAGAAACTGGTGCCGCGGAAATCTTAAAGGAACACCCAAATTTATTTTGTAAGTCAATTTTCATTTTCGTATTTGTATTTGTGTCTTTGCATCCAGAACTACGTCCTAGTTGTCAGTACCCTATTATGCATATGTAACTGACATAAGAATAATAGCTTTATGGACTTGTTATAGTTATTGTCATTGTTATTGTAAATGTTGCTACTCAGTGACGTATTAATGATGCATTAGTATTATGTTTAGGGATTTGATAATAGATGAATGAGAAGATGGCCTCTCTAAATTACTTAAAGATAAAAATAAATAAATAAATGAATAATAATAAATAAGATGAAAATCATAAAGAGTAAGACTGGAAGTGAAAACGATTCAGAGATAGCCTGGAGTGCCGACTGTTTAGGATAAATTTTGACAGAAATTGTAACTGTCAATTCTGCAAATATAATTTTATAAAGAACAAAGAAGTTCAGAGTGACGTAACTAGCAAAAAATCAAATTGAGAAAGCCCTCAGGCAGAATAAGTGATGTTATCTTGTGCATCTTCCAAAATCATTTATTTGATACCCTGCATCAAATGGAAACTACAATATGCGGGCCTCAACTACTTAATCAATAAAAAGAGATTTAGTGGACACAAAACTACAATTTAAAAATATCACAAATTGAAAACTTTTATGTGTTACCATTTCAGCTCTTACGAAAATTTACATTTGGATTGCCGGACCTTAATTATTAATTACATAGAATCAAATTTGTTAAACCAATATAGTTATATTAACACAAGAAAATCATTACAAGCTTTGTCTAACGGCATTAGCCAATTACATATATCTCTTTAAGCACTATCGTTTCGAGATATAACCAGATGAATAATGAAAAAAATGAATGTTTGGGACATTGAACACACATTTCCACAAACGTTTGGTGGCATTGTGTATGTTTGCGACAACAAATATTCGGAAACCAAAATCAAATGACATCTAATAAGCAAAAACTGGATCAAATGTTATGCAGGATTCTTTTCAAACACAACATTTTTAATTCACTGAATATTCAGTCCCCTTTCAAAATGAAGCTGTTTGCAACATGATTTCCAATGAGTGCAAAATAAACGATCATAAACATTATTTCCTATACATAAGGCAATATTATTGAACAAAGTATCATGAATTACAAGAAATTTCTGGATTGAATTACTCTTGAGGATATCACAGCGAATCATAATTATGTGACTGTATGTCTAACACCTAATATTCCAATTTTGTTGATGCATACCAACAACATGTAGTAACAGGTAATTTAGACATGATACACACTTCACTTTGAAAATAATTAAGGAGAAAGGTACAAAATTTAGGATGTGTCCTCAATTGAACATTCACAGGCTACATGTTATGCATTTGATTCCCACTGTATGGAATGGGTTTAGAAAGAAACAAAAATCTCACAAATTTGAAGGATAGTTATCAAACTTGAAAAGAGTCTTCAGAAAAAAGTATATCTTTAGAAATACAAAATTAGGAAATTTCAATATGGCAAACTTAAAGGAGTCTAATGTTTCAAATGCAGTCAAAGAACTACAAAAAAGATTTGTAGTCAATAACATTGATAAGGCAGGTAACAATTTTGGGATCATCTGCAAAAAATATTATTTGGATGTTTTCAAAACATGCACGTGCTATCGACAATATTTCAGACTTGAGAGGATTGTAAAATTATAAATTACACAAACTATACATTCATAATTTGATAGATACACATACAGATGTGATGGCCAGGAACTTTACCAACATGTCTGAAGAGGACTCCTCTATTCCAGTTCTGTTTTGGATACGCAAATTACATAAAAACGCTTTTTGTATCTAGATTCATACCCAATTATATACAAACCCTTTCAATCCAGATTCATAGCTGGTGCTTCAAAATGTACAACAAAAAAAATAATCAAGGGAAGTAAGACTGTGTTTGACTGAATTTAGGCATCAATTCCATAAAAACTGTAATGAAATTTCTAGAAATTGTGAAGCAAATGGTTTTCGGATTGTTAGCAATTTTTCTGATTTATTTCATCTAAAATCGAGAATTTGCCAGTCAAAAACATCGGATGTTTTAATTTTTCTACACTCTACAAAAATCTACCCATAGGTAAAGTCAAAAGTTCTCGTCCAGAATTAATGAGCAGTATGTATAAACATAATGGTGAAGCATATATAAATACAAATTCATTGGTTGCACAGTAAATATTCAAAAGGTAACATCAAATCCTACACTGTTGATAGATGCTATGAAATTCCCTTTGGATAATACTTTTCTATGGTGTGCACCATTCGTTTTTCGACAAATAAAAGGCATTCTAATCGGAAGCAACAGCTGCTCGTTACTTGCAGACTTATACTTAACATGGCTTGAATTTAAGTACATGGGTCAATTTGTGAAAAAGGACTTCCAAATGCCTACAATATTATCGAACAATGTAAGGTATATTGATGACATTGTTTGTGTAAATGTGAAAAAATTCCGTCAAATTGTGAAAAAAATTTAGCCAAATGATATCCTTTTGGACAGTAAGAATTCCGATGCATCACGGAGGTGTTTCTATACTTGGATATTCAGGTCACTAATGACAGGTTTTGCATTAAAGTCTATAGCAGAATAGATGAGTTTTGCTTTGAAGCAGTTAACTTACCTTTTCTGGACAGCAACATTTCAGAAGGTATTGGATTTTAATACATTTTTGTCACAAATTGTGTGATTTGGTCATATTTGTTCTAAATTTCAGGACTTTGCATGTCGAGCCAAGTTTATTCACAATAAACTTGAGTGAAGAGGTTTTAATGGTGTACTTTTGATAAAATATTTCTTAACGGTGTGCTATAAATCGTCGGAGATGGTGCGAAATATTTCTTAGAAGTTTCCTGCAAATCTTCAGACATGGTGCAAATGTTTGGCTCCAGTAACATCAGAGGTTTTAGAATTGCCTGTTTTGCTATTTGATTTTATCGTTTGGCATCATCTGTTTTACATTCACCTTTCAGACATTTTATCTTAGCTTCAGTTCAATCAGGTCAAACCCCAGGGGCTATACATGTAGCAGGCAGCTACCTACGACTGGTATAAGGTTACCTTATTGCACTTGATACCTGGTTAAGAAAAAAAAATTCGGTTGCATTTTCTTGCCCTAAAAAAAAAAAAAAAAGAAACAAAATTCTTTTCCGACCTGCCCTACCAATAATGCTGTAAATGCCCAACGAAAGTGTGGCTGCATTAATTTAACCGATTTTAGATTTGCTTGTTTTGCTACTTGATTCTATCTTTGGCATCATTCTGCTTCAATATTCACTTTCAGACAGTTTATTCTTACATGTTTGCTGTCATGTTACCTCCCGCCCGCCCCCCCCCCCTCCGGGGGAGGTGGGGAGGCATTAGAAGCGCATGGCCACCTACTAGTACAGAAAAACATGACCCATATTCACAAATTCTAAAGCCAACAATTTCACTTCTGACTTGAGACAGGCAGTCACCCATAAAAAGCAACTGGTTGTTTAAAACCGGTCCTCTCAACATTTAAAATATAATTCATTAACTACAGACTATACAACACAAATTTGATTGCTTCTGCCAAAACTGAAAAAGAGACATGGTAGGCCTATCAAGTTTTGGTTCTCCTGACTTGTCAGTTACAAGTTTGCCTAATCGTACTTAAAATCTGTTTAAGAAACATTATGTTTTGATGACATGTTTTTTACTTAAATGCTAATGACATTCATTAGTTTTTGACATGGAGATCAAGAACAGAAGCCTCTGCTGCTCTTCTGTGGAGGGCATTTCAGTCATTCAGGGCTAGAATTGTGTATTCCCACTACTTTCCATTGTTATTTACAGCATAATAACTTTACAACCCTATGTTGAAGAAACAGCAAACTTTGTGTGGTAAAATAATGTACATAGCTGCAAGGTTCACATCAATTTTATTTTTGCAGCTTTAAAAGTGGTCTCTAAATTCGATATTAATCAACATGCAATCCAATGGGAATACACATTTCTCGCCAGATGAGAATTTTGTGTATTGGATTGTGTATTCAACTGAATACACAGATAATTGGTAATTGTGACCTCTCCTATTCTTTGAAAATTGCATAGATACAATTCAGGAAAGCCATAGAACCTACGCATGTTCAAGGGGTGGTAATGTTACTATTTTTTAATGTTTTACGAGGGTAAGTGTGTTTTGGAATTTTTTTTTTCCAAGACACGTTAGCAAGTTTGGTCAAAGCCATTGTTAGTTAATTCTGAACATAAAATATTCCTAGTTTGTAAACAGGGGTAAGGCAGATACTTTTGAAATAATGTTAGGTCAAAATTAGTTGCATTATTTTGTTGCCTTCATGGACAAGATTGTATTTCCACCTTTGCTCTGCTTAGGTTATTGCAGAAATCGTTATAATTGGGAGTTAAAAACAGCTCTTGGACTGATCAGTGTATGACACCTTTGTGCTTCACTAGCGGATTTATGGCTAAACTATAATCATTTTGTGAATTCTCAAAAAAAGAACAGGTGCTAATACATATTCCGAGTCCCAAGATTTGCTTCCAGTAAACACGCGAAAATATTATACCTCCTTAATATTAACTATTAAAATTAATACAATATTTTGCCTCTCGATGGTCTGGACACTGACGTTTCCAAAATACGGTTAATACTTCCTTAGCATATTCACGATGCTTAAAATAAGTCACTTTCACTTAAGGTGCCATTTCTGTAGCCAGCACCTTTCTATAGAACCTTAACACTTTTTAATATCTGGTGATAATTAGCTACTTCAAGTACATGCTCTCAAACACTCGGATGGGTGAACATAAAATTTGTCTAGAAAAATTGAGCTCAAACCTTTTGCTAACATTGAAGAGCAACAGGAGTGCTGACCACATGGGCTTTGTTTGCATGGGCATAATAATGAGCAATGTCATTGTTTACAACTCCATTAATCCATGACCCATGGCCAGAAGGTGAGTCACTGACAAGGGTCACTCATAAGGAACAGGAAAGCGTTAGCCTTGGAGAGAAGAATGGGCCAGCTTAGATTATTTACTAGTATTGTTCTCACTACTATGAAATTCCCTATTGATATAAAAGCAAAATGGCGCAATCCATTTACTGGGCTCCAATATGGAAAGCTGCATGTGAATCCACACCCAAACAAGCCAACTATGGGTACGTTGGATGTTCCTAAGTTTTAAAAAAAAACGAGTTTTTTAAGCAACGAAGTATATTTCTTTGAATGACAATATCACAGAAGTAAAAGTACAAGATCAGTTGACACAATAATAAAAATACAAGACAGAAGAAGTATACTTCTTTGAATTACAATATCACAGAAGTAAAAGTGCAAGTTTAGTTGACACAATAATAAAAATACAAGACAGAAGAAGTGAGTATGCACCTTATTGAAACCATAAATGCATGAGAATTGACAACATTTGTTTCAACTCCATTTTCTTTGAACCGCTTCTCTCTCGCCTGTTAAAATTTGTATACTGCCTCACAAACAAAGGAAAGACTCTATCACATTTATACTAATGGACATGAAAAAATCCACCACAACTAGGAGTTGTTATTAAGATTTTTTTTCCTTACAACCCCTTCTGTGACTTTTGGAGCAAATTCTAGACAGGCAATGGACCAGCTGTTAAAACTAATCAAAAAATTTTGTAACTTTTTATATATTCTATATATATAAATATATATATATATATATGTATATATATATATATATATATATATATATATATATATATATATATATATATATATATATATATCCCTTTTTTGGGGGGGTTCTGTTTTTCCGAAAATGGTGAAACTAGCGATGTTGATTGAAATAGTGGTGAAATGAAGCCCCTGCTAAGGAATAGTCACCATGTTTTTTCTAAATTATGCAACTCAGGGTTATATGAATTTTTGAATGTTGACTGTCTACAAAACTATTAAAGAAGTGTCATTCCAGTTTTGATTTGAAGGTTGTTGTTGTGTCTGTGCTCCTTCAATAATTCACATCTTGTAATCGTCCAAGGTGTTAGCCAGATCGACTTCGAACTTTGTTCGGGGGGGATGCTCTGGGTGGGTTTTTACCTGGATTCTTCTTACGATTATGCTATATGGATTTGGGGATTTCTCATACTTTTAATTGGTCGGGATCTACCTTGGGAGGGTCTCTACAAAGTGTCTTCAAATAGACATGGGCTAATGATTTCTGCATTTCAACTTTTGTTGTTTTGACGGAAAAAAATCATATTTTCTTAAAGCACCTGGTGAACTGGTTCCAAATTGTATGTCGACACCTGTGGGACCCCTAGTTCTCTGCTTTGGTCAAAATGGTGCTGCAATGTTTTTTGTTATTTTTTAAATTTCACTCATTTGGGGGGAGGGATATTTTAACTATTTTTGACTTAATGCAATGAGTTTTTTCTCTCCCTCTTTGTCTCTATCTCTCCTTCCGTCCCCCTCATATATATACACACACAGATATATATATATATATATATATATATATATATATATATATATATATATATATATATATATATATATATATATATATATATAAGTATATATATACACATACGTATACATATATGTATATACATGTATATATATATATATATATATAATTTTGTACACAAGCTGAGGTCAGCACATATACCTTATTTAATGTTGGGCCATTTTAGCAAATGGAGAAATAAGGGGAAAAAAAGGTGGTCGATTGTGCTGGCAGTCATTCCCGTTGCAGAGTTAATCTACTATTCATGAGGTGTCTCCTTCATTTTCGCAGAAGCTCTCTGGCACTGGCTGACTGTTGTCATCAAAGTGAAACTGACATGTGTTCTGGTTTCTTCAAAAAACAATTCCCTGCCTCTGCCTTGTTCATGGCGGTATGCTTTGTCTAAAATTTACTTCATTTTACAAAATTCATTTCTTTCTCGGTTTAGGTTCACGCAAAAGAACGGTGCACTGCAGTGAAGCAGCTTCATCTTCATATGCTCCATCTGGTATGTTCAATAGCTTCGTGTACAGTTGTTCATGTCAAGGGACAACTATTTTGTCATCGCTTTAAAGCCCATTTTGCTGCAAAGTTTAGACCACATAATTCTCATCCTATTTAGCCATCTTGGATGTGTCCGTTTTAGAACAGACTTATGTAGATTGATATCGTACATAAATTATTATGAATTGGTCACATGAGGGATAAAATGTAAGTCTGTAATGTGATACCAGAAAATTTTGACTTTATTTGGACATTTGATATATTTATCTGACAATTGAATCAGCAATCTTTGGAAGGGAAACAGACACACACATAAAAACAAACAAGCAAACAAACCAACAAAAAATAATAGTAATAGCAAAAAAACATGGAAAGGACATTGCCAAAACTATTCTTTGTTACTTATCAGCTTTAAAACTTATAGATTGATAATCATTATTGAAAACGCATTTAATGTATTTTTATATGGGCATTGGCAGACGATTTCCAATCATTATCGCATTCATCACTCCCAATAAAAAACATATTTTTGACAATATAAATTTACATACACTTCTGTAACCATGGTAATGACTGTTTACATGAGTGTTGTCAAACTAAATTTTTTTTTGTTACTCTCCAGATTTAGATGAATAGCATTTCCAAAAGTGTACAGGATTTTCCTTATCGATGTTTATGTCTAGAATTATGACCATTTAAATTTACTTTCCACTGTATAGGATACCTTAAAATATGTGTTGGGTTTTTTTTACACAGACCGACTTTATATAAGCAATATTGAAACATGTTTTCAATTTCTGTACATCCCCATCATTTCTGAGATAAAAAATCAAGAGGCCTTAAAACCTTATTTCTACAATTATTAAGACATGAAACATAGTACCTCATTGTCACAAATCTGTTTCATGCCTGGAGGTCAGGTACACTTCTGTTGCCTTAATGTACTTCAACATACCGCATTATGAAAATGTGATTCAGTCTCTACCAAAGTTCAAATGCGCCACTAAGGTGAACAATTTAAACCCCCTAAATTGCCAGTGACACTAGCTAGAATGTGTGCATGTTTATTTAAAAAAAAAAATAGATGATTTGATTATATGTTAAAATTACCAACAATAATCAGATATTCTTACTTATATTTACTTTTATTTTCACATTAGCGGCACTAATTGAAATGGATCATTTGTTTTCAAACACATCAGTACTTTGGGCAAGCAGATTGATCATACAAGTATGAAGTGTAGTGAAACCTACTTATAACAGATATTAATTATAATATATGTAAATGGCATAACAAAAGGTGGCCAAAAGATACACATTATAAGCACATTAACATGAACTTGATTTGTGCATTTTAGTTCTTTTTGTTTTGACGAAAAAAATCATATTTTCTTAAATCACCTATTGAACTGGTTCAATATTGTATGTCAATACCTGTGGGACCCCTAGCTCTCTAGTTTTGTCAACACGGTGCTGTAATGTTTTCTGTTTTTTATTTTATTTCATTCTTTGGGGAGGGGGGCATATTTTCATTATTTTTGACTTCATGACATGAGTTTTTTCTCTCCCTCTTTGTCTCTATCTTTCCCCCGTCCCCCTCATATATATATATATATATACATATATATATATATATATATATGTATATATATATACATACGTATACATATATATGTATATGTATGCATATACATATATATGTCTTTAAACATATATATATATATATATATATATATGTATATATATATATATATATATATATATATATATTTATTTATTTATTTATTTCATTTATTTATTTAGTGCTACATTTTGTACTTCTACACAGGATATAACAGTTCGATTTCGACTTCCCTGAAAGCGTGATTTTTTCTGTCACTGCCTGCTATATTGTTAGACGAAAGAACTTTGTTTCTGTCTCTACTAAGTTTGTCACCTTCCATGGATTTTGGCCACATTTTTACAAGTGTTTTCCAGAACTCTTTTAAGAGCGCACTCAAACAGTATAATAGTGATTTCAACTTTACATCCAAGGGTGCAGGACTACTGACATGAAATTTACCCTTCACGTGACATCCTTAGATCCATTTTGATTTATGACCGTTATGTTGCACAAGTTAATATTCTTCAATGAATGTCATGCTTATACAGCACATGAGTGATTTTGATCCCATTTCTGAGGTCACAGTGCAATATACTTAAATTTCACTCTTCAGTGCTGTAGCTTAAGAAGCATTTGAACTGGGACCTTGATATTACACATGTCCATGCTCGTCCTAGAAGGTCACACACACTCAGTATATGGGTGACCTTGAACCTATCCCAAATTCACAGAGGCACAAATAGAATGAATCATTAGGTCAGCTGAACGTGGACCCTCTTGTTTAGTGATCTTGGCCCTCATGTTTAATGATTTTTATGTATTTATTTAGCATTTTTGACTTCGTCTGAAACCATCACTCAGATTTAGCTGAAGCCTTGTGCATATGTTCCTCATGAAAGGTTCAAACAAAGGTTTAACCAGGTGGTACTGCTAGGCATTTCTGATTTTTAATGATTTTTTTTTAAGTTGGGGTACTTATGGCCAAATGTATCTATCGGATTGATTTCCATGTACATCCATGGTCATTGTATTTCAAATACACATGTTAATGAATTTTTCTTTAGGCAAACCTTAGAAATACATATAAATGTCATATGCAGGCAGCAAAAGCTCAACACAGGTCTGTTCAATTGCAACTTTAATTTTGTGCACAAGCTTAGGTCAGCTGAGCACGGGCTGCTCCTCCGGTTAGCACATATACCTTATTTGATGTTTGGCCATTTTAGCAAATGGAGAAATTAGTGAAAACAAGGTGGCCGCTGGTGCTGGCAGTCATTCCCGTCGCAAAGTTAATTAACTATACATGAAGTGTCTCCTTCATTTTCCCAGATGCTTTCTGGCACTGGCTGACTGTTGTCATCAAAGTGAAACTGACATGTGTTCTGGTTTCTTCTTAAAACAATTCCCTGCCTCCGCCTTGTTCATGGCAGTATGCCTTGTCTAAAATGTACTTCATTTTACAAAATTCATTTCTTTCTCATTTAAGGTTCACGCAAAAGAACGGTGCACTGCAGTGAAGCAGCTTCATCTTCATATGCTCCATCTGGTATGTTCAATAGCTTCGTGTACAGTTGTTCATGTCAAGGGACAACTATTTTGTCATCGCTTTAAAGCCCATTTTGTTGCAAAGTTTAGACCACATAATTCTCATCCTATTCACCCATCGTGGATGTGTCCGTTTTAGAACAGACATCTGTAGATTGCTATTGTACATAAATTATTACGAAGTGGTCACATGAGGGATCAAATGTAAGTCTGTAATGTGATATCAGAAAATTATAACTTTATTTGGACATTTGGTATATTCATCTGACAACTGAATCAGCAATCTTTGGAAGGGAAACACACACACACACACACAAAAACAAACAAACAAACAATAATAGTAATAGCAAAAAAAACATAGATAGGACATTGCCAAAACTATTCTTTGTTACTTATCAGCTTTAAAACTTATAGATTGATAATCGTTATTGAAAACGCATTTAATGTATTTTTGTATGGGCATTGGCAGACGATTTCCAATCATTATCGCATTCATCACTCCCAATAAAAAACCTATTTTTGACTAGTATAAATTTACATACACTTCTGTCACTATGGTCATGACTGTTTACATGGGTGTTGTCAAACTGCAATTGTTTTTGTTACTCTCCTGATTTAGATGAATAGCATTTTTCAAAAGTGTACAGGATTTTCCTTATCGATGTTTATGTCTAGAATTATGACCATTTAAATTTATTTTCCAAGGTATAGGATACCTTAAAATATGTGTGGTTTTATTAGACAGACCGACTTTATATAAGCAATATTTAAACATGTTTTCAATTTCTGTACATCTCCATCATTTCTGAGATAAAATATCAAGAGGCCTTAAAACCTTATTTCTACAATTATTAAGACATGAAACATAGTACCTCATTGTCACAAATCTGTTTCATGCCTGGAGGTCTGGTACACTTCTGTTGCCTTCATGTACATCAACATACCGCATTATGAAAATATGATTCAGTCTCTACCAAAGTTCAAATGCACCACTAAGGTGAACAATTTAAACCCCCTAAATTGCCAGTGACACTAGCAAGAAAGTGTGTGTGTTTATTAAAAAAAAATAGATGATTTGATTATATGTTAAAATTACCAACAATAATCTGAAATTCTTACTTATATTTACTTTTATTTTCACATTAGCGGCACTTATTGAAATGGATCATTTGTTTTCAAACACATCAGTACTTTGGGCAAGCAGATTGATCATACAAGTGTAGCGAAACCTACTTATAACAGACATTTATTATGATATATGTAAATGGCATAACAAGAGGTGGCCAAAAGACACACATTACAAGCACATTAACATGAACTTGATTTGACGCCACGCTTTCCTACAACAACATGATTTTCTCCTTAAAGGTCTAGAAATTGCTTGATTCATATAAACTAGCACCATGTAGTCACTTTGCAGTACGAATTTACACTCAAGAGGAGATATCTGTGTATTATCGAAGAGAATTGTCTTCTCTATGTACAGCTGTTACAGGCTACAGAGCAATGCTGTTGAAAGGTCATTTCGGTAGGTGGCAGTGAACTGAGATACGTCACGTCACGACTGCTGTGCAGAAGTGCTCTCAGATCAAACTTGAGAATTATTGAGAACTAGATGCTTTTAATACTAAACAAGGGGCTGCAGCCAGACCTTCTGCAGAAATTGCTGGTGATATTGGAACAACACCAGATGCAAGATTTGCCAAGTCCTCACGAATGGTCAGATCTTGTTTTAATGCTTGAATTGCAGTTTTCTTATCCTTGCTACCGCTCTGATCCATAGAAAATATGCTTTGCGACAACAGAACAGGCTCTTCTCGAACCAGCATTCTTTGGCACCAATCAGATAGCCGAAAATGGATAACGCACATACCAACTGTACCAAATGTCATTCTTTAAAAAAGGAACAATAGTAAAATGGAGGCAGGTAAGCGTAAATGCCAGATCAACACGGCCTGGTTTATTGTATTTATTCCACTACAAATGAAATACTGCGTTCGGGGTTGTCATAAATCGAGACTGTATATAAGTACACCAGCATTAAATGATCATCAAAAACTAATACGGTTTGTGATCATGGAAGGACCAAGTTTCTAACCAGCAACTTCTAATACTTAGCACCTAGATGAAAAAGGAAAATGCACATACCAGCCACACGGAATGTCCATTCCTGAAAAGAATGGTTCAAAGGTGGAAAGAAAGTATCAATGCCATAATTTACATGGTCCAGTTCATGTGCCATATGAAGAATGATCAAGGAATCAGCATTTTCTAAAGTACTCTCCAGTTAACAATTAAACACAAATTATATATTGCTGACACAAAAAGCCTTATGTGGATCTGAAAATATCTAGCAAGATAAAATGTAATATAAGGTGAATTTTTTTATGATATCAGATCACCAGGCCAGAGAGGGATCTTAATAGAGCAGATTTGGACAGAGGATTGCCCATGATCTCTTGCCATATTGGAACTGATATGGTTGTAGCTTCCTGGTGGCCCAGGTTAGGTACTTCTCATTAACTTTTCCATAGCCTTTGTTTGCGTTTAGTTTTGTGCATGTGATCATTATGGTCCATAGCCTAATACATGTCTTCCACATCCCCAACAATGTTGGCAGCACCTATGATATTTCCGAAGTAGTTATTACAAAAACTGTTCAGGTTTCATCCTTTTGTTTCCCATCTGTGTGCATTGATTTTTTGCAAACAAAGTATCTCATCCATCAGATCCTGAACACCAGGAATCATTTTTAAAAGTCGTTTTGCATTTGCTCTAGATGCAGATGTTGTGATCTTGTTATATTTGCTGTTTATTTCTCCACTTGAAAGATACAAATTCAAGATTTTCTTGCCAATTGTACCATTGAGCAGGTTATTTTCAACCTGTGGTGGTGCCTTTGTTCCCGTGGTTTTCTTGACAAGGAGATATAGATTGTCATCCAGTGTAAGAGGCTTGAATGTCTCTATGAATCTGCAAATATTAAAAGGATTGATCATCCCATGTACTCCATGATGCAGTTTGCTTGTGTTTGCTGTTTTAATGGAGGATAGCAAGAGTATTTTCATGGTGTGAGGTTGGTGTGTCAGTAATCACGTGTTACACCTTTAACTGCAATGACAATCTCTGCAGTCTAAGCCAGATACATAGTGTCACTGGCTCCGTTTGTTGTTATACCTGTTATTCTGCCTTGTGTCTTTGCAGCACAATTGGCACTCTGTACAGGGAGAGATCTGGTGAAAGCTGCTTGAATATTGCAGAGCTTGTTTTTTCATTACAAAGTGTCCAAGGTCACACTCTTCATGCACTTTAACTGCCTCCTTGGCAAATGCCTTCATTTCCTTTAAATATTACGGTAGGTCATCAGCATAATTACATAAAAACCTACTGGAGCTACATACGGTATAATCCCTGTGATTTTATCAAGGGGAAATTTCCAGTTTCAATTCATGCATGACCTAATGAGCCCGAGAAGCAGATCTATAAGATGCAGAAGCTGATCCCAAGGAGAAACTTTTACCAAACGTGCACAACCTTCAATACGAAGCTGTATGATGTAATGCATTAGTATAAACAAGTAAGTCTGGTGTTTTAATGGTTGGCAACATTTCTTGCCCTGTTCCTATCATTTGTCTTTGTATATTTAATCATGAAATCTAAGCATTCTGCTTCCTTGGTAGGTAACTGACAGCAACAGTGCTCACAATAGTATTCGACAAACTACTAGAGAAGCTGCCAGAATGCACCTATTATTAACAAAAAAGTTCCATAATTTTTAGCCCAGAATCTTTGTGACATTGTTGGAACCAGAAACGCCAGATAAAACTAGCAGCTCTTCTAAATAATGCGGTATTTTAACGACTTAACCAAGAAGTTTATAACTATATGAAATCCACCCATTCTAAAAATAAGGTGACGTAGTTCAGTGGGCGTGTCCCATTAGAGGACCTTTACAACCTTTTAGATAGCTTGTTCAGCAGTGACAATTTAATAACCCATGCCTAAACTCTTTGTTACTAGAGAGAGTTTATTCATTGTTATATGTACCCATGATATGTGCATTCGAGCGGAGTACACAATAATGTCATATAGCCAATGTTGGAATCATGAGGGTTGCTGATACTCATGACTCCAGTGAATGTTCTCGAACTAGGCATTTCATTTCAGCTTGGACCATTTTTCTTGGTTTAAGCCTTGCAACTTACCAAACGAAATTTGTATTTCAAACTGTTCCAGAGCCAGGAGCTCTCTACAGAAAGTCTTTAAAAGAACCAGGATCTTCAAGGCTTGACAAAATTCTACTTCGAGATAGTATATTTTTAATTTTGGTAAGGGGAGGGGGAAAAAAACATCTGTGAGTTCCCACTCGTGAAAGGAACTGCATTTCACTGGCGCTTACGTGAGTTTCTGTTTAAGGAGGCAAAGGCGGTCTTGGCTGGCATACGTACCTGTATGTTGTTGTCAGGATATGACATTTACGTCTTCCCTTACCGTTGATAAAGGTTGTTTTCTCACTCGTCAGTCCTCGAGAAATAGAAGCTATGGTAGTAAAATTCCTTCTCTGTGGATCAGATGAGACAGAAGCATGTGGTCCATGTACACTTCTCCAGATATATAGAAAGCATTAGTTTTCAGTCATAGTGAATATACATGACACTTTCTGCGTGTTTTGTTGTGTAATTGTTGGAAAATCATTGATAAAATCATTCCAAAAACTGCTCTTCCATGTAATTTGTGAGTAAAAGGAAACCTGTTACAACAGAAAACGAGCTTTTTATTGCTCGGGATGACCCAGCAAACTTGCACAAGCAATCTGGAATAAACTTTGCTGCCTCTTCCAGACAGCTAACTTCTTTAGTGCTTAAATGTTTGACAGGATTTGCCTCATGGAGAACAGCACATTGTGCTGCCCATTGCCATTTACAATCATATTCTCAACAACATTTGGAAGATTTTTTGCTGCATAGTTGCAGAGCCATTTTTTTCAATCAAATCAATGTTGAAAAGCATCACCCATAGTGAGGGAGGACCTACATATGGCATCCTGAGTATCTGATTGCTGCCAGAAGGATATCTTATCACCATATCGCTTCATGATACATTGTTTGAAATGGGATATTTTTTAAGCCCATCAACATCTTCAATATGTTGTTTGTGTAATAACGTAAGGTTTTTTTCATGCAACGCCGATAATTCGGGCAACACCGATTCCTGATATAACAGTGTATGTAGCTCATGGCTTAGCATTGCAATAAAAGTCAGCCTGCACACCTGTTGCCATAAAACTGCATTGCTGCTTATCAATTGGCAGAAATCTGCAAGCCCTTGATTGTAACCTGTCTGTAGCCTTCTTTACGGTGCCTTGTACCTTTGTAACCATATCCACACTATCAGCTTGCCACTTGGTATAGTTCACAAAAAAAAAAGCGCAGAGAGACATTGTTCTTGTACTTTGGTAGACGAATCTATACGATACCACCTCTTTACTGCTATAATCAATGAGAGAGCTGTATTAATACTCTTCATACTATTGCAAGATACTAGTCAAAGAATATGATCCTTATTGTATTTTTGTCTGCTTTTTGTTTGTCTAAAGTTCCAAGACATGCTGCATGATTTAATAGAAATGCAAAAAATATATGTTTATATATACTAATTGATCTCACAAAAAAAAGCAATATGATCGGTGGTAGTAATGACGACGGTGATGACGACGACGATGATGATGATGTGATGATGATGATGATTTTATATGAGCTAAAACTGAAACAGTAATGTACTATATATACATATACTAATTCATTTACAAAAAAGTAACACAATGATCGGTGGTGGTAATGACGACGGTGATGCCGACGACGACAATGGTGATGATGTGACGATGATGATTTTATCTGAGCTAGAACTGAAACATTAAAATACTTCACAAAATCCAGAAATGCAAAAATTGCATGGTTGACTCCTTGAAAGAGTAACAGTTACAGCTCCTGCTGTTTAACCCAATATCTGAATTGAATAATATTATGCTTTGATAAATGTTATTCCCAAAGAAAATAAATGTCGGTAATGATATGTTTTTCCTTTCATGTAGCGTTCCATACTCGCTCATTTCCAAATTTCAGTTCAACTGTGGACTGAGCACGTTGTAAAGTGTTAGGATACCGTAACGATTCAAGGGAAATTAGTTATAATGTCTCTTATGCAACTGCATTGATTTAGATATTCAAAACCACAATGACTTCATTGCCTTCCTTTTGACACGTACTTTGGAGCAAGTTATGTAACTTCAGGTACATTTTTGCCCAAAACTGCTTGTCAGCAATAATTTGAACAGGCATTCTGGTGCCACTGCTTCCTGATATATATATATAAATATATATATATATATGCAGTGTCCACGTATCGAGAGATCAAGTGATCATATAATATTTATTCATTGTCTATTCTATGACTGAATTATTTATTTTTGATATCCAAAATTCGTTGTTCTGTCTTCCTTCCCTTATACACATGGTGTACAGGTTATAGAGCACTTAGAGACCAGCTGTTTGTACAATAGAGAACAAGAGATGGGCAATGCAAAAGCTAAGAGCAAGTAGGGGACATTGCAGAGAATGATAAGTAAGCATGGATACTAGGATTCAAGGGGGATTTTCCATGGAGTAGAGTTGGTTTAGAGTCAGTAAAAGGCTTCTTGGTGCAGTGCTAGGAGAGTAGGAATAATATCTTAGGATAAGTCACCAAAGAGAATAGAGGGCAAACTTAGAAGGGAAGGGTGCCAGGTGTCATCATCAGCAGGGGCTGTGGGTATGCCAAGCGCAAAGTTGTGACAGTGGGAGAGGGCTGAGTGTGTGTGTGTGTGTGTGTGTGTGTGTGTGTGTGTGTGTGTGTGTTTTTAATGTAATAAAGGCCACCTGACTAGCTACTTAGCTAGTTGGGATCGCGGCAGAGAATCGGAGTGCCACAGAATATTACTATTATAATCCTCCCTTATTAAGCAGTATATCATTATAGAAATGACTCACAATAATTTTGCATATATATATAAACATACTCTTTTTCACTGCTCAAATGTTCCATGAGCCTTGGATCTTTTTCTCCATGCTAGTATATGAGGCTTACGATGCAGATGACGGTGATGGTGAGAGCCTGCAAAGGAGACGACTAATGTTTTATAAACGCTATACATATCAATATTTGTATCAACTACAACAAACAAAGTTTGCACAGCCAACTGGAAATTGAGCCAAAAATTTACTTACCTTCCTGTGATCATTTTGCAATGTTTTACAAGTAATTATCATATTTTCAGATAATTTGGACCTTAAATATTACCTGTCAGCGATGAAAATAGTGAGCATCCAAATGAACTTTTTTAGCACTTAACTCTTATAATTCATAACTGTATATGTTCTGGACATTAGTCATATAATGTCGCAGTTTAAGTAGACCAAATGTAAATCCAGGGGTTTTTTTTCTTTTTTTTTTTTTTCCTTTTTTTTTTTTTTTTTTTTTTTTTTTTTTTTTTTTTTTTTGTGGTTTCGTTTTTTTTGTTTTTTGTTTTTTTTTTGTTTTTTTTTTTTTTAATGCAATCAAAATATACCATATGATGTTAGATAGGTGTATCATTGAGTCATTATGTTTTTTACTTTTACACCGTAATGTAAGCACCGCTCAGAGGATGCATGGCTTACATCACCTCATGCACGTTTATAAATAATCGAATTCAAGGGGTTAGGATAAGGTACAAAATGATTTGGAGGTTTTGGTGAGAAATATCAGACTTGAATTGCTTCAAACATTATTGTTTAGCAGAAAACCTGCATCGCGGATGTGCGAACATTAATATTAAGGACCTGACATAGCATTGCTCTGTCTGGTGAACAGAATCATTGCAATAACTTTGCAGTGGCTCGGCACAAACATATCCGCCACGACATACAGGAGCTGAGGCTTTTGTCTGTACAAAAGTCTTATTTGTCACAAGAAAGTCATGTAAAGTAGCAACGCCAGAAGATGGTACAATGAAGATGTATGGCCTTCATCCACGGACTACTGTGCCATTGATAATGGGTGGGACCCTTAGACCCTATTTTGATGACATATTCTGATGTGGACTGCTGCATCATATAGCCCCAAATCGTATGGTACAATACTGCACTATATGTGGTTTTATATGATACATGGTATGTACCTTATTGCTACAAGTGTTTATATCCATTTCTGCCTATATTTTCAGTCACAAAGCATATAAAAATGAACAAGGATGATCACAAGACTCAGCTTCCAAGTGAGTATACCTACATTACATGTGCAAATGCAAGGTATGTGGGTATTAATATGGAAATTTATCAAGTTGAATTAATTGCATAGATGTGACATATTTAAAACCTTATTCATGTAGTTCCAAATTAAATTTGTGGTTGAACGTTACACGGTAATTACTAATGTTTGCACGCTGTATTTTCTGAAAGATGAACAACAAAATGTGAAATGGTGCAAAATAATACTTTGCTTCACAATGAATCTTGTAAACATTGACCACAAAATTTCTTATGGCAGCTAACCATTTGTATCGTTGCTGTTGCTCAATTGGCTTTACATTTTGAACTTATATTATCAACAAGTATTGGCACATGTTTTAAATATGATTACTATTTTAACTGAATTTGACAACCACGGGTCGTCATTTGTAGGCACAGTGGATTTTTGTGTGGCTGCAGTATATTACGGCATCTTTAAGTTCGGTTTTGCATTTAAAAAATTTCCTCAAACTAATCCAGGTTTAGCTATCATCAAGAAGCCACATTATGTCATAATAATAATTTTATAACATTTCGTCTTAAAGTGAACAGCATTAATAGCCAGCAATTACCCACACACAATTTGAATTGAAAAGAAAAACTCTTTCTGTTTCCTTCAAAAGAAGGGAGGAAGCACTATGTTGATACCCTGACAACTAACAGAGTGGTTCTGACAAGTCACATGACATTAAGAGGCCAGTTGCTAAATCACCTATTTTCAAGCAAAGCATTCACAAGAAACGAACTTGATGTTGTTCAGGTGAGAATTTTATATACCAGCTTTGTAGCATCACTGGATCATGTTGACGCTGCTAAGACGCCTATATGCATTGTTATCAAGCTTCGGCAATGCATTCTGTTTCAACAAAGTTTGAGGGTGGGCATACGTGGATGGACACATTTTTAACAGCACTGTTTTTGATTGGAAGTTGCTTAACCAGTACTCAAAAGTCACACAACTTATATCAATGCCCAGGTCCTCAACTCTGTCAGTGCCACATTATTTCAATGCGTTTTGGTATATGTGTGTTTATATGTGATTATGTATATATATATATATATATATATATATATATATATATATATATATATATATATATATATATATATATATATATATATATGTATGTATGTATGTGTGTGTATATGCATGTGTGTGTCTCACTGTCTTTATGTGTATAAACAAAACAAACCTGAACTGAACTGAACCCAATAAGTAACAGCTAAACTCAAAGTCGATATTATCAGAGTAAGAGAAACGTGATATAATAGCCACCTGCCGAAGAGCATATTGTGATTTACAGGCTGTAACATTGAAAGGAACGACATGTCAAATAGCCCTGGTAGTTGTGTTTGTTGCTACATTAATAACAGTGTCTAACGTCAACTAGAAAATGACATTATAAAATCCAACTGATTTAGTGCCCGCCCCGATATATATATATATATATATATATATATATATATATATATATATATATATATATATATATATATGCCTGACAAGTACGCACAAACGATCTTAGAATTATGTCACCCACCAGATCAAAGTTAGTATCCCATGATTGACCACATCATCAAATTTTTATATCATATTCGATAAAGACATCTTTAACAGGAATCTCTCTTCTTGGTGATTTCAACCACTTACCTGACAATAGTAAAAAGCAACACTTGGCCCTTTGTCAGCTGGTAAACACACGTACCCAAAATTGCAGAAGTATGCATGAAATATATTACACCCCTATCACAGGTGCTAGTCTTGGTTTGTCAGACCTTTACTTTGTATTCTTTACCAACGCTCTCCAAGAAACTAATTGGTATTCAGTATACCACCAGCAAACAGGATGTGAACAGTGTAATATATTTTATTGTACAACATGAAGTTTTGATTAAACTTATTGCCCTAGCAAATGCATTGCGATATCTGAGGCGGGTTAAGTTTGGATAACAGATTATTTCCGTGACCTGATCAGCCATAGGTAACAGGCACGTTTTAAAGGACACTAGCATGTCTGTAGTGTTCTCTGGGAAAAATATTAAACCAGTTATTTTGCACAAAGTTCTTCCTACATCAACTGGAAAAAAAAAATGAACACATCAGACACACGTACCTGGTGGAAAAACACCAACAAACTTATAGAGAAATCAAATTGAGATAAGACTAGTTTATAAAGCATTGACACTTCTTGTGTTCCCAGCCCTCCGTTATACAAGGTATGTGATTAGGCCTGGTCTGGGAGCAAATTCATATCAAAAGCCATCCCATGGATCAAACACAAAACTATGTCCTGTCACATTATCCAGAGATACAGGTATATTACAGTGTAGTGTCTTTAAAAGGAGGGCAACTAAAACCACTGGAGTGACCCAAAGTGTATAAAGTGTATTGTGTTGGGCATGGAAAAGGTATTTGAGTATGGGTTAGTGGACAGATGGCATTGGGAGAGGAAAGGCAAGACAAATCGAAAACAGGGTTGCTATTGATCATCACTTCATCACGTCCAAACAATGTGGCTGGTGCAACAGTCCCAGACAACTCAGAAATGCTACTGGGGTAAGGGTGTCCATGAAGACTGTAAGACATCTGCTGATGCTGTTGGAGTGCGAATCAGGAAATCAGCATTGACAGTTCGACGTGAGACAAACGCAATATCCTCTGGCTGGACAAGGCCGATGAACATATAGCCTGCAATCAAGCTGCTTTGGAGAATGTTATGTTCCTGGACAGGTACATCAAGAGACCTCAACTCTATGTAACAGTTTTGGGGTATTCTCCATAGAAGACCCCCCCCCCCCTCCGTAATCAGGCCAAGCACCCATTTTGCAGTGAGCAAGCATAAGCTAGGTAATAATGGGGAAACTAATTGATATCATAAACAGAAGATGCCAACCAGTGATCCAATATCATGGAGGGCATACCCACTATTGAACTTTAGGCTGGATGGGTACTTCATTAAAAGTGTCTCCACAGCAGCAGCTGCTTCAATGGCAACCATCTCCTCATGGTTATAACATGACGTCCAAAATTTGACAGCAGCACCAATCATAGTGTAATCAACAGTTCAATTTGTGAGGGAAGTCTACCGAGTATATAGAAATCTGCTTACCTTTGTGCTATACTCAAAAAAAACAAAAACAAAAAGAACAAAAAGTGTTACACATATCAAAGTCCAACCTATGCTCTATAGTCCTCACTCCAGTATGCAGGAACACTTGAGCCATATTTCATTAGGTGGTTATGGAGTACAATAAGACTCACAAAAACACAGGAACAATTTGAATTTATCAGAAGTGTTTCATGCTCATAATGCTGTTGTAAAAGGGACGCATTAGTGGCCGAAAGGAGCAACAATCCAGAAATGACTCGAGTTTTACTTCTGGATATTTCAAAGGCCATGAACTCATCTTTCATATCTTTGTTCAAAACAAAAAAAGCCTACAAGTGAATTTTGTCCCCTTTAGATGAATCGCAAACTACGTTTTCTATAGATATCAATGAACATAAATAGGCAAAAGTAATTCAGACTGAGTTACCTTGGTTTTGTAAAGAACCAAATCCTACACAGGAAATGAGTCATTGATATGTTTGAATTTATGTGAGTCTCTTGAGGTTTTGGGTTGCCATCTTTAAGGGGCGTTGTGAGGTACTAGACGCAGGCAGTGGGAATGGTAAGGCTTGTGGACAGAAATGCAGCAACAAATATTGATACTTACATAGCAACACCATGCACAGCTCTTTCAAGCAACTGAACATTATATTACCAGGAACCAGGAACATGTCAACATAGCAAGCTCAATCTCGAGCAATGCACTGTTCATCTACAAAATTGTATGTTTAAAATCTTACATAGGAAAACAAATATTCAGCCTTGTGGTGAACACAGATGCCAGACCTGCCCAATTTGAAAACTCAGAACACGTTTTCCTTATCTTTCACCAACAAGAAATGCCAATATACCTACTTCAACTCACGTATGTATTTTAAGTTCCAAGTCTACTTCTGACTCTCAAGTCGGCAAAGTAGGCTTCAGAATGTTTCCCACAAAAATAGGTTGACAACTCCATTTCAGAATTGGTTATCACAAACTACGATTTGGGAAGAAAAATAAAGGAGACTTTTTGGGGGGCTCTTTCACCAACAAAAAAATGCCAATATACCTACTTCAACGCACATATGTATTTTAAGTTCCAAGTCTACTTCTGACTGTCAAGTCGGCAAAGTAGGCTTCAGAATGTTTCCCACAAAAATAGGTTGACAACTCCATTTCAGAATTGGTGATCAACAAACTAAGATTTGGGAAGAAAAATAAAAGAGCCTTTTTTTTCAAAGCTAGGATGGAACTTCAATGCATTATTATCTGAAAACCATACAGATTTACAAAGAATCAAAAGCTGTAAATAAGATCGTTAATCATGATGGCTAAATGAAGATTGAACACTATGGCCTTTTTGGGGGCTCCATGATCGAGTAAAGGGACTTTGGGTGATATCACCAAAAATAGTCTCTAACATTGGTTGCTCATCACAATTGAAAACTAAGAGAAGATATGGGCGTAAAGATGCATGTCACAAACATCCTATTAGGTCTCACCATTCTTATGTAACACAACAGCTTTTCTTTGAGTAGTAGATTAAGTTATCCAAATGGTGTCCATTTTGTTAGAGCTGTACTTTGTGTCATACCACTATCAGTTTAAAACCAATTAAAATTAGATTTCACAACATTGTCTCTAAGAAAATAAAGTCACAAAACATTATCTTATCGTTAATAACACAACGTTTTAAAGACTTTTTAAATGTGTAGCTGTTGATAGTATGATTATATATATATATATATATATATATATATATATATATATATATATATATATATATATATATATATATATATATATATATATACATATATATGCGTGTATATATATATAAATATATATGTGTATATATAAATATATATAAATATAAATAAATATATACATATACATATATATATATATATATATATATACATATATCAGATGGATTTTACGTGTTATTTAAATGATGTAGTTAAAATGTAAACCTAACAATGTAACTGGCATTTTACAAAATGCATAAATGAGACAAGCTATTTCTAAAGGTAGGTTAAAGGTTGGAAACAGTTTAAACTACCACTGAATTTTGACAGTATATGTTTAAAGTCAGGAAAGAAGTATTTTCCCTCATATTTCATTTCATATTCATTCAGTAATAAACAAATATCACCATGATGTTGCGAGGCCTATATTGAGCTTTTTATTTCGACTTTAAATTATACATGCCTCTAGTTTGCTCTTTAGTTTCAGTGCAATTTATGAAGCCCTGTTGAAGACAGTTGTCAGTCTTTATTTCTTACGAAAATCGTAACTTTATGTTGTTAACATACACACGATGGCTTAACAATATGTCTACATTACAATTTTGAATATATTCGTATATATCTAACTTGATGAATACAAAACGAGACAGTCAATTTATTGATGTTTCACGAAATGAATTGTAAGAAATTGTATTCATTATAATTAACAATATGGCCTCTGTTTTTGAGGCGCTATCACATAATTGATACAATTAATCAATTACATGGGATTTGATATTTATTTCTTAAAATTGATACTGCACTGTGCAAAAGTTTATGCCGGAAATTAACCGCATCAATACGCATGCCTGAATTGCTGATTTGAATCTTAACACAAGCATAATCACATTCTACAGAAAGGCATGATACGTACTCTAAAAGGAGATTCATACCAACCAAGACTTCAATAAATGCAAGCACATATATACCGCATGGATTACACACGAAATATTCAGATCCATAAAGAGTCACGGTAATCTGTACATACAAACATTTCAAAAATATGTTATCAAAGGTATCATGAAATACCAGACTCTCAAAAACAGCTGAAACTTTACAGCAAACGTTTTACAGAAGCATTCAGAAACGAATATAAGGATATTGTCGTAATCAGGGCGTTAGATATAGGGTGATACACATTAGACATTGGATGTCATGACACGGGACTTTAAATGAAAAGAATGATATCTTAACATCCACAACATGAAAATTACCAATAAAATAAAAAGTTCTGTCTTGATCAATTAAGTTCAAATCTTAGGTGCAAAATCACCTTTGCAGATGAACACCACTTGTCCACTCACCTCACATGTCTGCTGGGTCAAGCCTTTTCCTTTTGACAGGTCTCTGCCCAGGGTACTACAACAGCCATAAACAAATGTAAACCTAAGTCAAGCACTGCACACGACACGCTACAATGAAGTTACTTGTCAAATCAGGTCTTCTTGCATTAGTTCTTAAGCAGTAGCTCAATTGTGGGAATTTTTTTTGTGAAAATATGAAAATCATAGATGTACTACCCGTATTAAAAAAATTAGATAATACCATACTAAATAATTATTGGCAACTATATCTACACCTGCCTTCCAAACAAGGTTCGAAAAATTATCTGCCATTAACTTAAGTTACAGGACTTCTCCTCTTGGTTTTATTAATGAAGTACCTGAACTACTGGACTCTGGAGCTATACCAATTAGCCTATACCTTCATTTATTCAATGTTTCTCACACCCTCGACTGTGATGCTGAAGTGAATTAGTGAAGTAGCAACAAAATAGGTCAAAGGACATCTAACTCAGTGATCTCCGCATGATAAATTTGGGAATACCTGATCACAAATGTTGAGTATTGGAACAGGTGCTGATGAGGGGTCCGTATTCTGCTCTCTTTTTATTATCACTTTTGCTAAGGAACTATACCATGCTTTAATCAATTTTTGAGGTATTCATTGTAGAGACATAACAGTTCTGATCAACTCACTATGTGTCGTTGAGCATAAAAAAGTATATCAAAAACAGGAAGTTCCAGTTTAAACAAATACGCAATTGCCTTGGAACAAACAAATTATCCTCCAAAATTACAAAGGCAAACAAGCTGATGATGTTAATTGTGCAATTTGCAGATAAAACTTCGTATTGCTGAGACACTGATTCAATGAACAAAGTGATTGTGTGGTTGTTATGTGTGGTATGTGGTGTGTGTGGGAGTCACAGTGAATGAAACTCGTAACTTAAGTGTTCATGTATTTCGGATTAAATGTGGATTCAACTCTAATGTGACGCTTTTATATTTATATAATTGGAATTAATTTGTCTAAAATTATTTGCATATAAAAAATCCTTCATAAATTTCTGCCCAGTAAGTTATTTGTACCTATAAATGATACTCTTTCTTATTAGAGCATGTGAAATACTGTTTGTTTGTTGCGGTTTTTCATCAGAACACCTGGTTATGCTTCGAAAGAAAGGTATATGACTCATATGCTTTGTTAATTTTCCTTCCCACACATTATCAGACAACAGGTTTATGCATCAAAAGACACCCATACACCTTATATGCTCTGGTAATTTTCTTTCTCCTAAAATAACTCTATTTAAGAGTTTGATCATCTTGAAAACCGATGATACTCTGAATTTTACAAAGCATTGAAACTATATTTAACTATACCAAAACATAATACTATAACATGATAATATACACTCACCTCCCAACTCGATAAAAACTTATGCGATCCCAAACCATGAGGTTCTTCATCCTGCCATTCCTTTAACAATTTCCACTGCAAACTTTACACAATTAAGTGTTCATAATTAACTATTTGCCCCCCCCCCCCCCGTCCAAAGTCAAAGACTTCACAATTATATGACTTCAATGTCTTTTCTGGATAGCATGATTGTTTTTTTTTTTTTGTTTTTTTGTTTTTTTTTGTTTGTTTTTTTGTTGTTTTTTGTTTTTTTAATATTATTATTTTTTTTTCTTTTTCATTTAATTTATTTCATTTAATTATTCTTTTAATTTTTTTTTTTTACTTAATTTTATTTTTCTTATCCCTTTGCTTCCAAGTATTTTAGAGTATGTACAATTGAAAACTGCTATATGGATACGGTAATTATTATATAATTTTTTCGATATGTGCGATTCTTTTCCCTGTAGAAGGTAATGTCAGCATAAATCGCCTGTACATTTGTACCAATGAGTAGTCTTAGGTGTGATGTTAGGCATCACTATTTTTTATTTATTTCTTTATTTCCATATATTTCATGTATTGTTTCATTTACATGAACTGATTTTGTCAATAATTGCATCATTTCGACGATAATAATTGCCAAAAATAAAAAAATAATACATGTGCCATGATATGTTCTGTCATGTTGGGAATAGACTGCTTATGTGCCTTTCGTTGTGCCAAACGCCACAGAAACACATAAAAAGTTCTGAACTGCCTGTTTAACACATTTTGGGTGGGCTACCTAGAAGGCTAAATGCTTTTTCGAAGTGATCAGCCAAGCAGAGTTGTAACACTTCCCGAAAAATGTACAAAATTTAAACACAAGCAAAACACAACAAGAACCTTTCCCCTCCCAAAAAATCCCCAACAAATAATAATGATAATTATCAACAAACATAGGGACCAAGGTACACACCACGAGGCAAAAAGTGACTATAGTGAGCATTTTTAAGCTGAACTTAAGGAAACACAGGACACACTGGTATCAATGTAGGAACTTTGCCAACACATGCGTATCCATCGTCAACTAATGTTTTAAATCTGAAAGGTAAATAAAAACAATAAATAAATAAATAAATAAATAAATAAATAAATAAATAAATAAATAAATAAATAAATAAATAAAAAAATAAATAAATAAAGATAAATAAATACCCCCCCCCCCCAGTCAAAATGTGTGATAGAGTGTAAGACAAGCTACATTGTATTATGTTTAAATAGAATGTTGCTTGCAGTTTGGGAATATTTACCAAAAAAAATTGCAAATGTCAAAAAGCTTCAAAACGAGAAACAAAGTACAGTGCCACTTCTTGCACAGCTTCTAATTGCCTTTAATGGGCGACTCCCTGTCTCTAGGCGGGAATAATTTTTTTCTTTACATTGGTATTGCAAGATGACAGTTGATCTTTTGATGATTTCTGGAATCTGTTGCTGTAATTACTTTGCTTTCGTTTCATATAATGTTGAAATTGATGAATATGTATAATGTTTTTTTTTCTGCACTATTTGATAAATGCTTCATTGGGTGTGTTTAACTGTGGGCCATCGATTCATAGTTAAGATGGAGCAAGACAGTTTTTTTAAAGATCCCGATTCATAGATATCACAAAAACGACGTAAGCATCCTTTCTTCTTTTTCACGTTTCTCAACCCTCTGATACGTAAGGAGAATTCAGATGTGGCAGGCCTACCAGATTTCTTTATAATTGTTGGCAGCTGATAAATTTCATGTTTTTAGTGGTACACTCTATATGTGTTGGGAAAAACATGAAGTCTAGTTAATGATTAGTTCAAAGGTTAAGACAACCAGTTTAAAAAAAACCACCGTGTACCTGTTATGGATGACTGCCTGCCCCAAGCCGAGAGTATTTTTTTTTATTCACATTAGTATTGGAATGCGAGTAGTATCATATACTTGGAACACTTCCATGCCTCTCCATGCCTTAATTTGATATTTTTTTGACGCTTTATGTTTCATTGGACCCCGTATGTTTTCAGTGTAGGAATTCCATCTTGAGCAATGCCATGCCATTTCGTTGTTGTCTTGTTATGTTGATCAGTGTGCTCTCCTTATGCTTTTGTCATATTATGTACAGTTGTGGTATATCATTTTCATTACATTTGTTCTTTTTTTTTTCTATTCGAAGCACCATCATGAATTAATGGCCTGGACGCATTATAAAATACAAAGACAAAGGTCTTTTGAAATTAGATTAAAACATAATCACTGCTGATGTTATGAGTTTCACGTTAATGTGTATTGTAAAACCTGACTGAATCCAGGACATTATTTGTGGTAAAGTGTATTGTAAAACCTGACTGAATCCAGGACATTATTTGTGGTAAACTATAGTATACTGATGTAATCACATAATCCAATATAGGATACCCTATATATATGAAACCACTTCAATCCTGTTAGCAACTGCCATTATCAATAACTGTGATGTTTGCACTTTATATATGTGGATAACTTATGTTAGGTGTTTACGCACTTACAGGAAGGGCCAGGAACTCCCAAGCAAAAAGTGGAAAGGCTTCTGGTGACTAGAGAAGAAAAAAACATCTGACATAAAAACATTCTTTAATGCACTTAAAGAAGACCCTGAGGAAGCTGGTTGCTGCGAAGTCCTTGAGAAGGATGTCTTCTTCTAGTATTTATCTAATGAGGGCTTGTACATGCCACATTGAACAGCCTGTCTTCGCCTGAGTGCATTTGAATTTTTGCCACCCCCTTCCAACTGGGGAAAATCGTGTGTGTGTGTGTGTGTGTGTGTGTGTGCGCGCGTGTGTGTGTGTGTGTGTGTGTGTGTGTGTGTGTGTGTGTGTGTGTGGATTTTGAAGAATAGCTCTTTCATTTTGCACAGCCTGGTTGTTATTGGGCATCTTTAGTTGTTTATATGCCGCTTATGGTACAGGAATTGAGAGTATTATAGGCAATTGAGTTTAATATATGATCTTATTAGGAGATAGATTGGGAGATCAGTTACATATAATTCAGAACAACATTACCTATGTTTATAAATTTCAATCATACAATGGCAGTAAAGGGATCCAGGAGTCACCAAAACATTAACATTAATCTGTGAATGCCATTATATACTAATATCACTTCTGACTTGAGACAGGTAGTCGCCCATAATCTGGTACTTGGTGGTTTAAATTGGACCCCCCAATCTTTTGAAATATCTTAATTAACTACAGACTTTAGTTCTTCGAAAACATATAGGCCTTACCCCTTAAAACACATGTTCCATCGCTTGTGCCAAAGCTGAAAGTATACATGGTGCACCTTTCACCTTCTGGTTCTGAGTAGTCAGTCAGCTAATGTTACCACCAAAGAAGAAAGTAAACTAACATCGCTTTTGTGATATTTATGAATCAGGAGCCTAAATTGTAACTGTGAGTCAGAGAACACATCCCAGAGCACAACATACCTAATGAAGGATGTATATAACTGTCCAGAAAACCATCACACATGCTCATAAATAGCAAACTAACAATGACAGCCAAGACATTCAAGAGTCACAAAAACAGTTGTTATCTTTTACTAACATTATACAAAAAAAAACAAGTTTTCCTTCTGATTTGAGACAGACAGTGACTCATGGCAAGTAGCTGCTAGTGTAATCTGCCAGGAAAACGAAATACCATGTAAACATGAGAGCCTCGTCAACAATATGATGAGACTTTAGTGACTAATGGCCAGTTGCGCACGTCTTTCTCAGGTGAGCTGCAATGTAGTGATCTTAAGAGCACCTAATCAACGCTCTATCCTGGGGCCAAGTAGCCAAGAGTTGGGTTTCCGATAGTCAGATTCAGTACAGATTATGTGATCACAGCTTATGCTTTGTTTAGCAATACCTTTCCCATTATGTGCAAGGGCATGGAAAGGTTTCTCAGTACAAATCTTTAATTAGACCAGTATCACACATTTTTCTTCTTGCCACATTCAAAGGGCACAGATACTGTATTACCGGGTCATTGCAAGCCATGGGGAAAACAGTGAATTTTTCGGAACTTGAAAAAGAAATAATATTAGAACTTGTGGAAAATAAGAAGGGGGTAGTGGAAGAAAAACACATTTGTGGAAGAATGATTGCCAAAAAAGAGGAGGCCTGGGATACCATAATAGATACTTTCAATGCCAGGCATGGTGCACCAAAGACCAACTAAAATACTGCTAGAGAAATCCGAAATTTTTCAAGCGTCTCACCTAGACTTTGCAGTAATGTCAATATTGCTGTTTTGTTCAGACGATACCTGGACAGAAATTCTTCATCATCAAAATATTGTTCAAAAGGGTTACTGCTATCCCAAATAACAGATTTAATCCTTAAAACAACTTCAGGCGGATCAGCCTCAAAATAAAAAAAAAAAAAGCACTGACCAAAGTGGTCCAGCAAACTATGATATCAAGATCACCATGCTTTAAAACCATAATCACTATCTTAAACCTTTACTGAAATATCGTAAAACCACCATCGCAACACCACCTGTTGAACTAATTACGGTCTACTGTTTGCCAGAAGTGCCACTATCCAATTTCTGAGCAATTAGCTAAGCACTTTCAGAGAAAACGGTTTTTATTATTAAATTTTGTACAAAAATCAACAGCAAAGCATATTAAAAGTCCAAAGTTCATTAAACTGTGATCAGAAGCTTTGGCCCCCCCAAAAAACCCCTAAAGTTAAAAAAAGAGCATTTACCGAAAAGTTCCTGAAACAGGATTCGACAGCAGTGCCACCTAATGAACAACTTTATTTGATTCTTTCACAAAAAAAATCCCCATTAAGTTCTATCTTAATATGAGTGACGGTTGTGGAGCAGAAGCTTAAAATAGAAAAAGAAAAAAAAATTCTTAAAAAAATAGAAAAGCTTGCATAACCGCCTGTAGTAAGGTAAGGTCTATGGGCACCCAGAAATATCCCGAACCAATTGAGCACATGATTTCAACAAAGATTTCTAGAGATTTTTGTCCAAAAATGAACCAAAAAAATCATAAAGAATAAAAAATAAAAGCACGTGACCATGGCCGTTTGTACAAACTTGACAGAAAGTCAAGCAAGGTACACTGGCATCAAGTTGGAAGGGAATCTGCTTAACGGTTCCAGAGATGAAGTCAAAAATGTAAATTAGTATTTAAATGGCAATCGACTTGCATAGTAAGCAATAAGAAAGGTGCTATTACCCATAAGTTCGCGAATTGAAAACATCGTTAAAATCAAGGATACATAGCAATGTCACCTAGTGAACAATTGATTTGATACTTTCACAAGAAACATACCCGACAAGTTTCTCGTAATCTGAGTGATGGTTCTGGAGAAGGAGTCAAAATTAGCAAAAGTCACAAAAATCTTTTAAATAAATATGAAAAAATGGCAGTGTCACGTGTGGAGCAAATTGAGATCTAGCGATACCTAGACGTGTCCCTGAATAATTTCGAATAAAGTGGCCATATGTGTTAGAAGAATATTAAGATTTTGACAAAAAAAGGGCACCAAAAAAAAAAAAAAAAAAAAAAAGAAAATAAAAGAAAAAAAGAAAAAACATTTTAGGACCCTGACCACTTGCACAAACTTCATAGAGACCTACCTAAGTGTATCTCCACTGTGTTTGAAGTGAATCTGGCTGACGGTTTAGGAGAAACAGTTGAAAATGCGAATTGTGCAGGGATGAGGCTCAGATAGATGATGAACCTTCCTAAAACCCCAGGTGACCGACAAGTCAGCCGAGCAAAACTAAGGAAAATATGAACAAATGGCAACACAAATGACAGAGAGGCAACGGACAAAGACTAATCATGTAGGTTGAGCTGACCGACATGTCAACTCAACCAAAATATCTCTAACTTCTCTAACTTAACATCCGATTTATTGTTGTATTTGCAGTATGTATACACACTTTATAATGGAAATTAACAAAGATGCCACACTCAACAATTTCTGATGGCCAATTTACCTACACGTGGCCATGCGTGGCCATTAAAAAAAATATATGCCATTTGGGCTGTGGTCCAGTGCTTTTCTTTTTATATTCATACGCGCGGCATGACTGGGTCAAAGTCCCATGTAATGTAGTGAAATAAAATGTTACAAGTGATATAAATGGTCTTTTTTTTCTTTCTTAATGGGCAGTAGGGGATAAATACAAAATAACCCTCCTCGTTAATCTGTCTTAACCGAATTCCCCTTGTTGTTTGCCTGCCAGCGCGCCTGATCACCCTCGCGCTTCGCCCTTGGGGGATTTGGTTTGACAGATTAACGAATCAGGTAATTTCATCTATAAATAAGACTTCCCGAATATAATGCAAACGGACGTCATTATAGCGGGCACCCCAATTTTAGCCAATGATGGACAATTTCAAAGGATTTTGAAAAATATATGTGACATCCTAATGGACAAAGTAGAGCAATTTTTCGCATGTTCTGTGGAGTTTGGAACAAAAAAACTAAGATGATTCAGAGTATCTATGTTCCTTTACCATATTTTAAAACTACTACAATGCTGCATCTATGGGCCTAAATTTCTACAGACAATAGCTGTCCATGTGATATTGCATAGAGTAACGTCACATGGGGAAAGCCAAAAATAATGTATGATGCCCATGCCTCAGTAACAATAGGGCATTACCTGCCTACACAAAGGCACATTGCAGTTGCCCTCCATATCAATGTTTCATACGTTTATGGCTGATGTAGACAGGTTTCTGGTAAATTTGATGTTGAGAAATGGTGAAGGTGGACAAACAAGCCATGGAGCAAAAAAGATCTGGCCAAGGCGTCAGCAATGATGCACATACTTTTAAAACGATACATGTATGATACAGTGCACATTGCACGTGACTTTTCATGTACAAATGGTAGACTTGAGCTCTTGATTTTTTGTGAGATTTCTCCTTCATACAAGAAAAAGCAGATTGTACCGCCAGATCGTATATATGACAGAGTGTTGGCACCGCATCTGCCAAGAATTCTGCAGTTTCAGACTTGTTTGTTGAGTTTTTGTCAACCAAACTCTGGATTTCCTGGAAGACATAAGTGTGTTTATATACGTATATAACTGCGCGTCGAGGACGGTTATTGAACTGTTGGACAATAGTCTGTGCATTGTTAAAGACTAGGTCACACATTATGCTCTAAATCTGGGTGAACTGCATATAATAAACATGCCACAATGTGTCGGGTTAATTGACGGGCCATGTCCCCACAATAAGAAGGACAAAACGGTAGTATGCTTTAGCAAAGAGGACGGTGACTCATACCTATGTAAGAACTGTAAAGACACAAGACTGCCAGTTCAGTCCCCCGACGAGATCATTTATCTGAAGCTGAGTGTCTTAACCCAAGTCCAAAAAAAATATATAAAAGTAAACAGACTGAGACAAATGATCTGGATGACCAAAACAATAGTAGGTCTGGTATGGAAAACGCGATGAATGATGCCGCCACTAACACCAAACATGATGTGTTGGTGCAACCATTGCTTGCATATATCCTGTTTAGCTTAGAGAGTGGTACAGTTGATGACATTGAGAATGCTGTTCTGGGACACTTTACAGGTAAAGACATAGGTGATGCAAAAGATGCCTTATGGAACCACTGTGATTTTGCAGCAATTGCCGATGAAAAGTACAGGTAAGATTCGACTGCCAGGCCAAATGGCAGAACATGCAATGAAGCTAATGTTCAGGACATCTTAACAGCGCTCAATAAATTGGAAAAGGCTAAAAAAATGGCCATCGTTGCCATAGATGTCCTTAGTCTAGGAACTATTCCCAGATCTCATCCAGAAGAATGAAACAACATTACTCGCATCGACAGACTTAATCGACTGGAGAAACGTGTGACCAACATGCAGGAGATGCTTGACCGGGTTGTTTGTGAAACAAATTGAAATCAAAGACAAACAAAGCAGCTTATCCCCTTCTTATGCGACTGTGCAAACGCAATCAAAAGGGACAGTCACGCAGGATAACAATTCAGTGTCAAATACCCTACAAATTCCTCAAAATGCACTGGAAGGCCGACTAAACAATGCGAAGAATAACCCCATGCACGATGGCTCCACCAGTGATACATAATCATGTCCATAACAGTGCCCTTGATCCATTCAGATCAAGAGGTCTCCCCCCGAGGGCCGGGCTCGTGGGCGTGGCAATAGTAAAGGTAACTTTATTTCTAGACTCCATACCGCAAAATGTAAAGCAAATTCTGATCGCTCCCCATCCATAACGAGTTCTCATAATAGGGCTGCAAGTCAGGCCTCTTTAGACAGGATTGGTAGAACACAAAGCAATGCTGGAAGTGATTTCATGGGATCCTCTAATTTTCTTAACTTTGGACAGATGAGACATCAAAATGACGACAACAACGAATACCAAGTACTTGCGTATGTTGCGAGAAAACAGCAACGGCAAGTTGATAACTGGCAGAGCCGATGCAGACCATAGTTGTTTCAGAGGCGCCCCAGAGCCAAATAGGGACCTTTTCATCTATCAAGTGGACAAGGCAACATGCATCCGTGATCTCAGAGTATTTGTCCTTGACGCTGGTTTGAAAATCAGAGCTCTTGAATGTATATCGAACTCCAATGCTAAATTTAAGTCATTTTTAACTTACAGTACCCGCTTCTCAATTCCCAGATCTGTTCAACAATACATTCTGGCCATCAGGTGTATGAGGCAGAAAGTATGTCCCTCCAGGACCAAACGTCAAATTGGATGAAACTTAATTCTTTCCACAATGGTGATGATGTATGTGTATTTTTTTTTTTATTTGGAAGGCTGCGATGCAAAATCTTTCAGTAGTAGCATGCAACATGCAACATGCACGGGCATGGGGCAGGTAGACCTGACTATGTAAGAACGCTAGCCAATAATAATGACATTTTATCACTGCAAGAACACTGGTGGTTTAATAATCAAAGTAATGTGCCTGAAACGGAAGTTCCTAACTGTTATGTGCACCTAGTGTTGGGTATGCAAAATTATGACCTGCTGGAAGGCAGACCATACGGGGGTTGTGCCATCCTGTGGAAACAAAACTTGGACTATATCTGTGCCCCCCATTCAATTCACATCAAATTGGGTGTACGCAGTGTCAATTAAATTGAATAACATAACACTACTGATTGCTAATGTATGCATGCCTTGTGACAGTTCATCAATAACTGAGCAATCTCAAGAATATTTCAAAATATGTTGGAAGAAATATCTGCTAAATGTGAAGATCCGAACACCGACAATGTTATACTTGGCAGTGCCTTTAACACATATTTCTCGAGGCTTAGATCTTTAAACACGAGAACACTAAAAGCTTTTATGCAAAGGGAAGAACTCAAATGTCCCTTATTACATGCACTTTATAATATTGACTTCACCTATGAAAGTAAAGCCAACCGTGACAGATCGACAATTGACCATATTTTATTAACAGACAACCTGTATAATCACGGGACAGACTATAACCTACTACACGATGGCTTAAACATGTTCGATCACTCAGCCGTAAAGCTTTCTTTGGAAGCTGCTGCTTCATATTACACCGAGAAATCGGATGTGTGCATTTCACGTCCATCTTGGCAGTTTGCATCTGAGGAAAATATTGATGCTTACAAAAGTTCGCTGAGTAATGCGTAAAATGACATTCATGTACCATGGGAGGTTATTCACTGCTGTAATGTCTTTTGTGATGAACATTCTGAAAATATTCAGGCATAGCATGACAGCATTGTTAAAGCATGTATCGAGGCAGGGCTCAAACACATTCCACACTCTTCTGCCCATAAAGCTAAGGTTGTTCCTGGATGGAACGAGCATGTACACTAATTAAAACAACAAGACCACTTTTGGCATTTCTTATGAAAATCAAACAATCGCCCGCGAGAAGGAATCATATCTGAAATTCGACGAAAAACTCGTGCAAGATATCATCAAGCAATTCACTATGCCAAAACCAACAGGGAAAAGTTGAGTGCCCAGTATCTCGCAGAATCTTTAGCTAAAAACGACATCGGTGAATTTTGGAGAAACACCAAGAAAGTTAGGAAAACGAAACAAGGTATGTCCGGCATTATTGATGATGAGTCAAATGGTGAAAAGATAACTGATTTATTTGCTGATAAATTTGATGGCTTATACAATTCGGTACTTATGACAAAACTCAAATGGAAAAACTGAAATTAGAACTGGACAATCTCATTCAATCTCACAATGACTCAATTATTGATACACTAGTATCTGTAGAAAAAGTAAAATTTGCTTTGAAGACGTTGAAATGTGGCAAACATGAAGGTGACAGCGGACACTACTCCAAGCACCTTATACAGGTAAGTGACAACTGTGTGTTAACATGTCCTCATAGTTTTTGCGCTATGATCTCTTATGGCTATGCTCAGAGCGGCCTATTAAATGTGTCTGCTTACCCTATATCCTTAAAAACAAAAGGTAAAGTTAAGATGACTCCGAAAATTATAGAGGCATTGCACTTGGGAGCGTGGTCACAAAGGTTTTAGACTGGGTTATCTTAAATGATAATCGAAGCTCCATTGATTCGTCTAATTTGCAGTTTGGTTTCAAGCCAGGCAGTTCCACAACTCAGTGTACTTTCGTAGTATCTGAATGTATCAACTATTACTTGAAGCAGTGGTCGAATACTCATGTAGCATTCCTCGATGCTTTGTAAACCTTTCTACAGAGTCGAATATATGAAACTATTTTCTCTCTTGATACACAAAGGACTCAATTCCATTGTAATTACGTTATTCTTGAATATGTACACGAATCAAAATGTCAAAGTCAAATGGGGAAATGTAGAATCCAGATCTTTCAGTTGTTCCAATTGTGTAAAGCAGGATGGAGTGCTTTCCCCGAAACTTTTCGGAGTCTATTTTGACGAATTGTTGACGAGATTGAAAGATTCAGGTTTTGGTTGTCGTATTGGAAATATCTTTGCCGGAGCTGTCGCACATGCTGATGATATCGCTTTACTTGCCCTACCACAAAATCCATGTCTAAATTATTTAGCATCTGCACATTATATACCGAGGAATATAAGATCTCTTTTAATCCTGATAAGTCTAAATCAATATTCTTTAATTCTGATAACACATCACGAAGCCAATCTTCTATTCAATTCAATGGAGAAAATATTGAACAAGTCAATTCCTACAAACATCTAGGCAGTATAATCGGTAGGCATGTTGCTGAAGATATTATTCGAAATTATATAAGGAATTTCAGTAAGTAAATTAATATACTCATGTCCCAGTTCAAATATATCTATTCAACGACAAGGTATAAGCTGTTCAAAAGCTCTTGCATGTGTCATTTTTCGGCTCTGAGTTTTGGGATTTCTCTGGTAAAGCGGTTGAGCTTCTTTACACTGCCTGCCGTAAGGCCATCAGGGTTTTATGGAAAGTACGGCCCGCTGTCATAATAGACTTATTCATCTAATATGTGACGATCATGATATCGAAGTACAACTGCACATGCGTTTTCTTAACCTTTTCTACAGTTTATGCCATAGCAGAAACACAATAGTATGCTCCATAGCTAAACTGGTAAGCGGGGGCAGTCGATCGTCGGTATGTAACGCACTGAATTATATGTTATCTAAGAATGGTCTATCAAAACAGAACTTCCATTCCTATGTATTGCCAAAATTACTATTTATGCTACATAATTTTCACCAGGAGCCCAATCATTTAACCTGAACTGCCAATATGATTAGAGAAGTGTGTGCGATTCGGGATGGGAATTTGCAATCAAATATGAGCAAAAATGAATGTTGTGATATACTTGATTACCTTTGTACTTACTGAACCTGTGAATTTCTTATGAACTATCGGGCGTGGGTTTTTTTTTTTTTTGTTTTTTTGTTTTTGTTTTTGTTTTTTTGTTTTTTTTTTTTTGTTTTTTGTGTTTTGTTTTTTGTTATGACTTTTGACTAGTGTTATCTCTTGTTGTTTTTTTTTTTCACTTCTGGATGTACTACGACATATGTACGATATAAAGATTTAATGATAATAATTATATGCTTTAAAGTCACTGGGTGACCTTCTGTCAATGGCGACCTTGAGAAAAGGACAAGGTTAACAAAGTCAACAAACAGCTATGCTGCATGAAACAATTGTGGTCAGCGCAGGAGCAATGGTTCACATGCCTATAATACAATGTATTTATAAAAATATTGTATTGTTTAAAAGTCAGATTTAATGGCTCTGATACTTCAGAAAGATGTCACAGTCAACATCTATGGTGAAAATTACAACATCCAATCTTCGAATTGAATGGGAGAACAGACCAACTGCTCCTATCCTTATTATGCAACGGCACTTTCATTGGTAGAGGACAAAAAAGAGACAATTCAATCTGTCTATTCTCAATAGCCAATCAGTCACTATGTCTTAGCCTACACATTAAACCACCAACATTATTGCCTTTGATTGATTCTTTTGAAAAATCAATGATTGAACAGGCAAATGACTATGTAAACAGGTCATCCTATAGCAAAGTGAAGCATGCTTTGCAACTGTACATACCAGTAGACAGTTTTGCTTTTGCAAGGGAAGCTGCTTGCTTTACTCTACAGTTGATTCAGGCAACCCACTTAAATCATCAAATTGAAATACAACTTGAGAAAAACATTTTATGTAAATTCATGTACCTCTTCGGAGAGGGAAACCAAATAAACGTAAAACTTTCAAGGTCCAAGACACACTTTTGAAGAGGGTAGCGTAACTTAAAAAAAAAATAATTTACACAGAATTGACAATGAAGCGTGCCGCAGCTAATAAGACATGGTTTATGTTTAAGCAAATCTGGATTGTTTTTGTATTCTTTTTGAAAGCAAGCGTATTACAGAAAAAAGGACTGCGACAGCGCTTTGCTCATATGACTTTGCATGCCCAGATTTAAGTGGTCTTGTAAATTTCAGAATGATACTAAGGTTACCTTTTTTCCAGGCCATCATGACTGTTGCTAACATGAACACCCCCCCCCCCCTTACCGATTTATGGATCTCTTTGATAATGCGCTACAAATCAGATAAATAACAGCACCATCCTTTGGTGAACAAGTTCAGTGGAGATCAAGTCCACGTACAATCCCAACAAGTCTAAAGAGGGTCGAACTTGCGGTTTGGAGGACAAAGCCACAAAATGTTGAAACACAATAAAATTCTTTAAAAGGCAAAAATAATCACACTGCCCCTTGCTGAGCGGATAATGCTGATAAGTGTCTGTGTGCAATGTCAAAGCAATTTGATAAGCCATTCAGAGGAGATCTTTAAATGATTTTTATTGAAAACAAAATCATGAAAATTAGCAGAAAAGTCATGTGACCATGACCATTTAGCACAGCTTGTGGAGGCTCATCTAGCGTATATCTCCAATAAGTTTCAAGTGAACATAGTTGACGGCTTTTGAGAAGCTGAAAGTGCGAATTTTCATTGAAACCGTCATTGACTTACATGATAATCAACAGGACTACATGCGATAACCAACAATTACCCAAATTGAAAAATTCATGAAAAGTCAGAGATCCAGAGTGCCATTACCAAATGAACCATTTTGTTTGATTCACACACAGGCTACATTTCCACCCAGTTTCAAAACAATATGGGTGACGGTTAGGGATAAAAAGTTAAAATGGGAAAAGGCACAACAAATCTTTTAAGAAATATAGAAAAAAAGCAGTGCTATCTGTTGAACACAGTAAGGCCCAGGGTTTCTAAGAAGTGTCCCTATATAATCCCAAAGCAATTTCCTGTGTAGTTTCATGGACGATATGTTAAGGTTTCACATGATGATGATGATGATGATGATGATTATATTTTAATGTTGTATTTGAAGGATGTGTCATAATATGATTACCTCATAAATCTGTAATCAATAGAACAATATTATTTGTTGGTTTATTTCATGTTTTTTGTGTGTTTCAATGGCTCTGAAAACAAACTACCACCATGGCGTTTAAAGAAATATAATTCTGTCTCATAGTATCACTGAATGATGTCTGATATAACATGTAGTATAAACAAATGTCAGTCAGTTATTTACAACAGTAATTAAAGATATTCAACCAGTATACGACGATCTGTATTTGCTATTCTGTGAATAATTTCTCCCGCGATATTTGTTCAAGAATATAAGTTCTTGGTTCCATTGATCCAGTAAATGAAGCATTTGTGCAGGACGTTTTCATGTAATTGCATTGCTGTATTACGAGCCAGCACGAGTCTAATTTCGTTGAAAGAGGCAAGGTTGTTTTCGACTGTTATTGCAGGTTTCCACTGCATTTAGCATTTAACATGATAAAACTGACACCATCAGATAAACCCTATTTCTTTTTTACTGTTCATAATATTTAATATCATCGCAAGAAGAAGCTATAACACGTCAGTTTCACGTTTTTTCACAAAAGTCAACCAGTGCTAAACGTTAACCTGTCTCCTGAAAGTACTGAATGGAGAGGCCATCATGCTATGAAGTTTGAGCTACAGCAATACTCCTGGTGCGGAGTTACGTAAATTTATTCATTTCAGCGGGTTATATTCCATCCTCATGGCCCACATTTGAAAGCACATAATTGAAAACAACCGAGCCTAGAAAAAATATTTATGAATTTATTTGCCACAACTGATTCATAAGTCAGCTGAGCTTTAAGGAGGCTCACTTACTATGCTGTCCATCCTTCATCTGTCCACAATTCACATTTTCGACCTCTCCAAAACCTGTAGTAGCTAGGTCCTCTTAAAAACTTGGTTGGAACCTACTTTGGGCAATTATCTACCACGTTTGTTGAAATGGTTACACTCCAACGATCTTTAAGTTCTTTTTGGAGCAATTTAAAAAAAAAGTCTTCTCAGAAATCGCTTACCCAATTGCTTTGATATCACATAGAAACACCCCTGGGGACCCCTTGCTCTTAATGCACCAGGTGGCGCTGCATTTTTCCTACTTTGTCAATTTTTTTTCGTGTGTTTTTAAAATTTTCGACTTGTTCGCCCATTCTATTACTCAGATTTAGCTGAAACTTGGTGGATAAATTCCTGTTCAAAGGTTCAAACGTGTTTAATGAGTGGCACTGCCGGATTCCTGTATTTCAAGTATTTGTTTTTATTGGGGGGGAGGAGGCAAAGTTTGAAAACATCTTCTCTAAAACCGCTTATCGTATTGCTTTGATATCATGCAGGATAACTCATGAGGACTCTTAGTTCTTAATTTGTTCACCCGACGGCGTTGTAATTTTTTTTTTTTTTTTTTTTTTTTTTTTTTTTGTGTGTTTTCGCTACTTCCACCTTCTCCAGAACCATTACTCAGATTTAGCTGAAACTTTGGGGATATGTTCATTGTGGAAGCGTCAAGCAAACTTCACTAGGTGATACTGCTGTGGATTCCTGATTTTCAACTTTTTTTATTCTTCTTTTTTTGCTTTTTCGAATCAGCACATATCGTAAAATGCTCTCCTGTTGATTACTTTGAACGTCAATGGGCATCCTAATGCTAAATCACATTGTTGACTTAAAACTTGATGCCAACTCCGGTGGGTCTATACCATTATGATCGAGTGATTTTGGATATTTTTTAATATATTTTTGTTCTCTTTTTGGGCAAATCTTAAAAAATCATTTGCTTCAAAATTGCTCCCAAGGTTCCTTAGATGTCATACAGGAACACGTCTAGAGCCTCCTAGCTCTTAATTTGTTCACCAGGCTCAATTTGGGTGTTTATCGGTAAATGTACCTTTCCCATTGATAACTATCTAGTCATAGGCATAGACATATCTTTACCTAAAGGGTATCGTACAAGAACATAAGCCAGAGGCTACTTATGCTAAAAAAACTAGGAGTTGAAGATTAACTATATACACTTTTTTAAAAACGACGTATAAAATAGTTTTAAATAAAATGTTACCCTTAACATTAGAAAGTTCAAATCATTCTTGTACATAACAAGCATGTTGTAAAATCTGCCTTCAGATACACAGAGAACGTTTACATTCATGTCATTTACTTATCGTCAATTGAAATAATTTTATATTGTCACTTAGTTTGATGTCGCTGGGAAGGAATTTCAGTAGTTTACCAACCTCATACCTGAAATAATGCTTCCCATACCATACGTAACATAATTAAACTGAAAATTCAAGAACTGTACCACCACGAAGATTGTATGCATGATTTGTAATTTTGAAAAGGTCCACAGAACCGGAGGGCTGATGTGATTTATAATCTTGGAGACCTCAATGGCCATTGCCCATAGTGTAAGTACCTTAAGAATGCACAAGCCTGGAGGTGATAGATCTTCGTATGTAGACTGTGTGTCGCTATACACAAAATGTAAGGCCCTTTTCTGAAACATCTTTAATTTCTTTGAACTTTCATGGGAGCAAATATGCCAGGTACTTGGACAATAAAGGAAATTGGACCATACGAAAGACCTGAAGATGGTGTTTTCAGTGTATTTGTATAATTTACAATTGATTGAGTTTTTGATGTCATTTGTAAAGATGTTAAATATTGGACCCGAAATGGATCCTTGAGGTCTCCCCCCCCCACACACACACACACACTGGTTATTTGTACCCATGTGCTGCAAGCGTCGTCTATCTTGACTCTCTGCAATCTACTGCTTACTCTGCTTGATATCATCTAAGAAAAATGTGGTGATATACCATAACTCAATAGTTTCCACAATTATAAATCATGTGGCAAGCACTCAAAAGACCTAGAGAGATCTATTAACACACAGCCTACAACCTCACAATTGTCTAGAGTCATTTTCCAGTCCTGCATACATTTGATCAGGGTGGTGTACCAGATGTAACATTTCCTATAGGCAAAAAAATAGGGACATAATATTTGGTCCAAAAATACACCCAATTTGATTGGCCATTACACCCTCAAAAATTCCAAAAAGACAATGGAGGATGCTTACTGAACGATAATATGCTTTACAAAATCTGTCCTTTTTCTTGTTAACAGGAGCCGCAGATGCTCGTTTTGAATTCTTGGGGAATGTGCTTCTTAAAATCCCTCTGTTTATCAGTGAGGTACACACAGGAGCGATGCAATTAGCAGATATGTTGACAATTATCCTTTTTTTATGGACGTGGGGGTGGGGGGATCCGATCAAACCCAGTAGCTTTCTAGGAGTTCAGGGCTTTTAGCATTTCTAGAATACTGTCACTGGATAAGGGCATACAGTGAAAAGTACCTGCACTCTAATAATGTTTAGCAATTGATTTCACACCAGCATCGTTCTAGTATTTTGACAGTGTTTTTTTTTCAATTGATTTCTCACCTATGGTAGTATTATTGTTATCCGTATTACCAGCAATGTTTACATAAAACTCATTAAAAATATTAGCTATCTCTTGTTTGTCTGTACAAATTTTACCATTCTCCTGCAAAATAATATTTGATTTATTGAGACTTTTGATGACAAAAACGGTTTTACAGCAGACCAAAAGTCAGCATTGGTTGGGCCATTTGCACATTTCTTAGAGAAATAATTTTACTGTTTCTCTGCAAAGATGGTTGCATTTATTATTTTGCCTTGTATAGGCAGTCCAGTGCCTTTCTCGTCGTCCGTTCGACCTAAAAATAATAAAAGAGTTTCCTTTTTTCCGTAGATTTTTTTTATAAAAGAAGCATGTACGAAAGGTGCCTTATGTAGTCTTTTTATTTTTTGTTTCATAGGAAAATGTTCATCAACCACATCATCATTGTATAACTTAGAAAAAGCCTAGTACCCACCTTTATCAGGGAGGCCATGTATCACATGTCTGAAAGGGATTTGGGTCAAATCTCCTAAAAAAGCAGAATTGTCAACATTTGTAATACTTCTCTACACATGGAACTGATTGCTTTGTGGTTTAAGGTATTCACGCAGAACTGTGTAGAATTAGTCGCTGAGACCACAGTCTATGGATCCAGAACTTAAAAAAAGAATTAGCTCTATTTGTTACAATTACATCGAGAGTAAAGCCATTGTGCTTAATGAAACAAAGTTTAAATCCCGAAGTAAAACTATATCATCATTATATATAGTAATTTGCTCTTAAGGAATGGTCATTTCATTAGCTGAAACCTCGTTTGGGATTTTGTGCGTCTTGTTCACAACTATGATTTTCCATTTGAGTAATACAGTACGTGCTTCTGCACTAAGCGTTTCAACTGAGGAAGTCTCAAAATCAATTACTTTGCAGGGCAGACTTGAGCTAACATACATTAAAAGTCCTCTCCTAAACTCAGTGTTATCTATCCTGTACAAGGTGTAGTCTTGAACTTCAAACTGAGCAGATAGATACGAATCGTCAATCTTTGTTTCACTAAGTATAGCAATTTCAAACAAATTGTCCTTGAGAAGTTGATAAAAACTTGGAAATTTGTACGGTATAGAGTTAATATTTAAAGGTCGTGTAGTTACCTTTCTTTTGTGAGTACTTCTCCACTCTGTTAGTTCATGGGACTCATTTACTCTTTTGCATGTATCATGGCTGTCCTCTGATACAGTGTCCCCACTGACTGACAGGCCAATACTGAAACATGATGAGTTGTGGACTGGAAGTTGTGCCATATAGTCGTTGCACATAGAACATAACCAGTCAAAGTCTTGAGCCAAGTTCAGATAGAAGTTATACAGGGCCGCTGACGATTTTCAACACTTTATGTGTGTCCACATTTTGCAATGATCACAAGTTAGTACCTGGTGAGTTCTAGCCACAGGGCGACACAAACGTTATATGGATTCCTGATCAGGCCAGGGTTTAACAATATATCACCCGACAGGGAGATTAAGAGTACAGAGATGTGTTTATTGAGATAATGTGGGATCCTTGATGTATTTATTCAGTAACCCAGTTGTACCCTTGAGAGAGGGGTAATCATGCTTGGTTTTATATTCTGACCAACATTAGCAATAGGTTGGAGAAAACACATTTCAGTATGACTGATCGTAATATCAGCACAGACAGGTTTCCACCAAAGATGTAAGACCCTGTAATTTGTTCTATTATAAAATCTCAGAGTAAAATTAAAGACACTTGTGCCTGTGACCTGTGCAGTGGGCACGGCAACAGCTTGCAGCACAAACAATACAGCCCAATCGATTGTGAAGTAAGGCACGGCATTGAAGATCTCGAATCCTTGTCTTACTTTCTTTTTCCCTCTCTATGTTTGTAAGACCAGTAATCTGTGTGGCACCTCTGTCTGTGAGCCCACTGTGCCAATAGTCAATGATGTGAATTGGAATTAAGATACTCATTGCTAAAAGTCAATGAGCATTTTAATGCTAATTTACATTTTTGACTTCTCCTAAGTAACTATCAGTCAAATTTAGTTTCAACCTTAGCTCCAATGTACCCCTGGATGGGTCTCAAGTTTGTCCAAATGGTCATGCGCAAATAAGTTTTTATACTTTCAATGATTTTTTCTTTTTAAATTTTATTTAACTATTATTTTTTTTTGGGGGGGGGGCGTAAAAAGGTTTTAATAGGAAAGTTTAACAGGATAATTTCTGGCAATACTTATTAATTTTATATTTTGGAACAGATATGTGTCAAACTTGGTAGGGACGACCTTCGGTAAGTGTCTTCCTATTTTGTCCTATACCAAGTTCAAAAGAACCACTAGTGTGATGACTCTCAAGGTCAGTTGACCATGGGTTGTTCACAGTTTTCTTATTTATGACTTTTTTTCTTTTTTTTTCAGGCACATCGGGAAAAAAATCATCTTTTCTTAAACGACACACCCAATTGCCTTGATATAAGACAGAAACACTGCTAAGGGCTGTTAGTTCCTATTTTGTCCACCAAGTGGCGCTGGAATGTTGTCCCTATATTTTATGATTTCTGTGCGTTAGAACAGTTTTTAACTTCTTCTCCAGAACCGTCACTCAGATTAAGCTGACACTTGGTTTATATGTTGGTTGTGAAAGGTTAAAACAAGCTTGTTCGCTGGGGAGTCTGCTGATCACTGTTAAAGTGAATGGACATTATATTGCTCTGTACAATATATTTTCTATGCCAAGTAGCAATGTTCTCTTTACAGTTCTCTTTTAACACCAATCAAGTCCTCATGTTGTAATAAAATATATGTTTTAACAAAGTTTTCTTAACACAAATCTTAGAAATACTTCCAAATGTCGTATACACTTAGCTGAAGCTGAAGACAGGTCTATTCAGTTGTAAGTTCGATTTTGTAACCAATCTTAGATCAGCTTAGCACGGGCTGTTCACACAGCCCTCCCGTTTGTTCATTTTTGGGGCCAAACCTTAAAAAATCTTCTCCGAAATCGCTTGTCCAATTGCTTCTTAAGTTTTTAGGAAGACGTCCGGACAAAAACACTTAGACCTTAATTTGCTCAACAGGTGGGGGCTCTGATTTTGCAAATTGTTTTTTATAAAAACAGTGTTTTTTCAGTATTTTCGACTTCTCCAAAATCGCCTATCAGATTGAAACTGTGTGGAAATGTTCCTTGTAGAAGGGTTAAAATTATTCACAAGGTGGCACTGCCATGAGTCCCTGATTTTTTTTTTTTTTTTTTTTTTTTTCAAGTGAGGCATTTATCAGTTAATGCATGCAGTCCTATTGTTTACTATGTACGTGGATGGACATTTCAATGGTTATTCACGTGACTTCTGCAACGCGATGACCAGGTTAGCTTGAGACTCAACGGGGATGTACCTTCGGTGGGTATTTACCAAGTTTGTTCAAATGATCATGTTATTCAATTTTTTTTTTTCAATTTTTTGCGAAATCGTTAATAACTTCCCTAACAGTTCTTGGCCAATTGATTCGAAATTGCTAACAGAGACTTGTGGGGACTTCGAGACCCGAATTTGTTCAAGAGCTGGCCCTGTAATTTTTTAAATATTGTTATTCAAAAAAAGTGTGTTTTTGCTATTTTCTTCTTTCTTTTTTTACTTCTCGAAAGCGGTCACTCATATTCTGCTGAAACTTGATGGAAATATTTCCTGTTGAAGGGCTCACAAAAGTTGATCACAACAGGACTTTACTTATAATCTGCGAATTTTAATGAATTCTTTCATCTGATACGTACCCGGTAATGCATTCAGTCCTATTGATAAACATGTAAGTGAATGGGGATTGAAGTGGTAATTCACAATTTTGACTTGTCTTGGGGGAAAAAAAACTTAATCAGATTCTATTGAAATTGGTCAGGTTTACATTGGTCGGTCTCTATACTACGTTGGTTCATATGGGCATGCTCCAGTGATGTATAGGATAGAGCTTGTGCAATCACTCATGTCCATCCGTCTGTCAATCTGTAGACATTTATTGGTCTGCACAACAGCATCTACAATTTTTAGTTAGCCTCTGCAATTCTTTGACGTATTATATAGAATGGAAGTCTAGGATCTTTTTGTTATTGATGGCACCACCTAGTGGATTATATAGTACAGAGTCAAAAGAGAGCGAGAAAAAAACATTGAAAATGCTCTCTTTTGTCTGATTTTCAAGGGATCCTTATGAAATTTGGTGAATATATCCTGGAGTTCATGTTATAAAATGAATGCAATACTAGTGGTGTCAGCTGTAGGTGAAGGCTATTTGTAACTTATTTTGTGAAATATATGATATTTGTTATCTTGAGGAATTACGAGGCTGATTTTATCAAATATGGAATAAATTTATACGGTGTGGAAGTTGAACATATATACATATAATAGGGGTGATCTTGACATACTTTCTCAAGGTAACAGAGGGACTATATTTCAGGAAACGATTTTCTTGTGTTGGTCATTACATCTAAATTTGTGCACACACATCCATAACAGAAATATTACACAGATAATTTAACTCTTCAAGACACAGTGTTGTGGTAGCACCACTGGTGGTATTTATTGGAACTAACATCATAGTTATATCAACATTTAATTCCATATTTCCGTAATAATTTCAGATAGAAAGAACAAAATTTGCACCTAATTTGTGGTAGGCTAATGTCAAAATTGTATAAAATTTTTGACGACCTTGACTCTTTTTCAAGGTCATTAAAGACTTGGCAAGGGATACTAAAGTCAGTATTTTGAGACAGAATGAGGCTAATGATACTAAATATAACACAAATGTGTACCGTCCATGAAAATTTGCTACTGCAGAATTTGGATGACCTTGACGTTCTTTCTCGAGGTCACCGAGAAAATGTATTTAAAAAAAAGATTTTTTTGAGGTGGTCATTACATTTGAATTTGTGGACATGTATTTATGTACCACTGTAGCAACCTATTATAGGCAAGATTTTTATTCCTTGTAAAGTGGTGGTGGCGCCACTGATGGCATTCATTGCAGGGATAAAAGTCTTCAGTTTTTTTTTCCGGAATTCAGTTTTATTTTCTCAAAAGTCGAAGGAAAAGATAATGCCATTTTTACCCAGAAAGCCTGACTCTGGTGAACAAATGAAACAGTGGGTATGGTGTATTGTTTCAATTTGTTTTTCTTTTTTTCTTCAGCACAGTCACTTTCATCTCTGTTATTGAAATAACATCAAAGTCATCGAAAAGACATTAAATACATTTTTGTGATAATAAATTCAGAAGATTTACACCAATTTTGTGATGGTCAGTTGTCAAATAATGTACAATTCATGAGTAATATTAATCTATTTTTCAAGGTCATAAAGGACTGGCCGGGTTGCCTGTCTGGATGTGCGTAGTCTCGTTAACGCTGTATCTAAAGAATGCATCCATGTATTTAGCTCAAATTTGGCAATATGCTTATCTTACCTGCAAGATGAAATGATTAGATTTTTTGTATCACCATGACCTAGTTTGAGCAAATGGCAGCCTAATTACATGTTCAGAAGGGTGGACTCTTCAATCAACACTTTGCGTTGAAGCTACAAAAGCTCTAATGGGCAGTAAATAGGTCATGATAAGCAGTAAATAGGTTACAGAGACCTCAAAATAAAATCAGCTAATGAGAGTTAAGGAGTGCATCTGTGTCCTTAATTTGAGAAAAATCCACCCAGGGATTATGAAGATGTTGCACTTACGAAGCTCAGACGGGGAGTGAATAGGTCACAGTGACATCAAAATCTAATCAGCTACTGGTAGTACAAAAATTACACATGTGCACAAAAGTTGTAAAAAATACAGGGAATTTGAAGATGTGGTGCCAAGAAGGGTGGACCGATGAATAATGACGGAAAATATTGTGCCCCTCCCCCCCATCCCGTTGTGAGGGAGGCATAATTATCCGTTCATAGTTCACATGAATCTAGAAATGTAAGAATAGAATTAGGAGTTAAGAGTTGCACATGCAAGGTGTATCTAGCACCAGCGAGAAGTTTGGCATAGGGCTCTTGCACATGAAACAGCACTCAGTCTGGCCAAGGAGGGTAGAGACACTCTGCCCTCCTTGGTCTGGCCGTTGCACTTTCTTAACCTCGAGGTGTTGCCTGCTTAACAGACGAATATTTGATGTTATATTGTGTAAAATCAACACCACAAATGGAGCAGAAATACCACTAAACTTAGTTTGCACAGAAAGCAATTTGAAGTGATACCTGTGCTAGTTTATTATTGCAGCATTTTTTTCAGCATTAAAACATCAACTTTGTGTGTGATTTCTTTACCTTTGTGCTTCAATCTCTTAAGTAGAGTACATTTTCATACTGGTTTATCTTATCTAAGGCTAAAGCTGTACTAGTTGATTTACTGTATGTATATATACATACATATACATACATATATATATATATATATATATATATATATATACATATGTATACGTATATACATATATATATATGTATATATATATATATATATATATATCTGTATATGTGTGTATGTGTATATGCATATGTATATGTACATATATATATGTATATATATATATATATATATATATATATATATATATATATATATATATATATATATATATATATATATATATATATATATATATATATATATATATATATATATATATATATGAACTTCCAATGGTAGAACGACACATGTGAGAAAGAATATTGAACAGATGCCTCATGGTAAGGCAACAGGCCTTGATGGTTTAAGTGTTCGACTTCTTAAGAGCAGCCTTGAGGTCACCTTGCCCGTGAAAACCTGGATGCTTAACCTCTCCTTAAAGGCCGGTATAGTCCCAGACGACTTCAAGGCTGCAAAAGCAACACCTATACATAAGGATGGAAACAGTGAGGACAGAAACAACTATCGCCCAATATCAGTTCTGTCATTTATGAGCAAGGTTTTAGAAAAGATCGTACATGAAAGTTTCCACACGTTTTTAAACTCACGTGATCTTTTAGCAAATCATCAATCAGGTTTTAGACACTTGCATTCCACTGGGACTGCAATTGTTGAGTTTTATGATGAACTTCTTTAAACATTAACAACGGCAAGCTAAACGGTGCTATATTAAAAGATTTACGGAAGGCTTTTGAGACAGTAGATCACTAGGTTCTTATCCAAAAACTGAAAGCCTATGGCGTTGAAGGCACCTCACTTGCCTTCTTTCAGTCATACTTTTCCAACAGGAGGCTATGCGTATTTATTGCAGGGAAAATATCGGAGCCTCTCCCTGTTACAATCGGCATCCCCGAAAGGTCAATCCTGGGACCGTTATTGTTTTTATCATTTATAAATGACCTGCCAGATACACTTATGGATGCTCAGGCTCATCTTTATGCAGATGACACAAGCATTCTCTGTTCGGACAAAGACATTGGAGCACTAAGTTTGAAACTAAATCGAAATATGGCAAAGGTCTCTGAATGGCTCTATCAGAATAAGCTTGTACTGAACATTCCTAAATGTCAATCAATTCTTTTTGGTACCCCCCAGCGTCTTTCAAAATGCAATATTGATGGCTACAATGTTTCAATTAATGGTTCAAGTATACGACAGGTCAATGAAGCTAAACTGCTTGGTGTCATTTTTGATTAGGCATTGACCTTTCAGACCCACATTGACAAAATATGCAAAAAGATTTCACAAAAACTTGGACTTTTGAAGTGCCTGAGAACAATTCTACCAAAAGGCTGCACGAAACTACTGTTCAATGCAATCGTTAAACCCCATTTTGAGTATTGCGATATTGTATGGGGTAACTGTAGTGCAGGACTGTTTGACAAGGTGTACAAGCTCCAAAAACGTGCGGCTCGAATACTCACTGGTGCCTCTTACTTAGATCATACTGATCCCTTATTCCAACGACTACAGTGGAATACTTTATATGACAATTTCAAATTCCACAAATGTATTTTAACATATCCGGCTTTACATGGGAAAACGCCCTCCTATATTTGTGATAGATTGGTCTTTACGAGTGACATTTCCACACGAAGTACCAGATAAACCAGCAAATCCCTCCTATATGTTCCTAAACCTAAAATTGATATATTTCGCAATGGTTTCTCCTACTCCGGCCCCTTCAATTGGAACAAACTTCCGGAATCTGTTCGTCTGGAACCATCACTGGAAAAGTTTTAAAGGAGCTACTGGAAAACCAAGCCTTGAATTTTATTGACATTCTTCTTTTTATGTGTATATATTGTAAATATTTATTTCAGGACCAAAATGTAAACTAGCGCCACGTTACTTTTGTAACCCTGGTGAAATAAAGTCTGTCTATCTATCTATCTATCTATCTATCTATCTATCTATCTATCTATCTATCTATCTATCTATCTATCTATCTATCTATCTATCTATCTATCTATCTATCTATCTATCTATCTATCTATCTATCTATCTATCTATCTATCTATCTATCTATCTATCTATCTATCTATCTATCTATCTATCTATCTATCTATCTATCTATCTATCTATCTATCTATCTATCTATCTATCTATCTATCTATCTATCTATCTATCTATCTATCTATCTATCTATCTATCTACCTACCTACCTACCTACCTACCTACCTACCTATCTATCTATCTATCTATCTATCTATCTATCTATCTATCTATATATATATATATATATATATATATATATATATATATATATACAGTAAAACCTGTCTATTGCGGACACCTGTGGTTCTGGCAAAAGTGTCCGCAATAGACAGGTGTCCACATGAGGCAGGGGCTGAACTTTTGGGATCTCAGAGTACATTTGTATCAGAGGAGATAAACTTGTATAGACTGTCATAAAATATGCACACGTGTACCCATCTATAGCATTTGCTCTCAGTTTTTGTACTTTATGCCCCTGACACTTTTTATCAAACTCATCTTAACTTGGGATTTTACAGTTTTTATCTTTTAAGGGAAAAATTGTGCATGTATGGGCTTACCAGGCTGAAGAAAGTTTGCGTTTACTAACAGAAAAGAAACAAACAACAAACATACCACAGGGATATAATATCCCTTGAGTACAGTATAACTGTATGTGCCATTGTTACAAATTGTGAATAACTTCACATGAGTCTCCGTGGGTCCTTTGTTTTAGGCTTAATGATTGATCTATGGAGCATAATTGTTTGATAGACAGAGAAAGTGTGAGCAACCTCACTCAACAGGAGCACCAGTGCTCAGAGACACCTGGCATGTTTGTTGAGGCATTACAGTCTAACTGCTTGGCTGATTGAGCTTATTATGTGTTACAGGTCACTGAACAATGGATTAATTAGTCTTTGATTCAAGCTTAACATGCACGGCGTAGTTCAGGCAAAAAGTGTATTGATATATTGTGTCCGCAATAGACAGGTTGTTTTTGCATTTGGTACCCCAAAAAGTGTCCGCAATACACAATAGACAGGTGTCCACTGTAGACAGGTATCACCAATATGAAAATGACTTAAAAATATTCGGTTCTGACCAAAACTGTCCGCATTAAGCAGGTGTCCACAGTAGACAGGTGTCCACAAGGACAGGTTTTACTGTATATATATTGCTGTAAAGGTTGTAAGTCGAACAGACAGAGTATTAACAGGAGTAAGCCACCAAGGCACAACAAGTATGGTGCAGACACAAAGCATACATTACTTGGGTGCTGAAAACATTCCTGGAACCACACAATTATAGTTCATGCCCAGTACTACATAAATCATTTTCAAAGAGGCTAAGAAATCCACGTCAAATATTGACACACAGAAAACAATAATTGTGCAATGCATTTCACGTTGGGCCTCTACAAATTGTTTACACATAGTCTTTGTACAGAAGTATATGACAGTTTGGTAAATTCATGGCTAGAAATATTACGCTTTCCCCACCCTGTAGGTGCCAGTGTTTCTGCCATATCACCGAACTCTACTAACCTCCAATTCCGTCACTTAGAAATCTTGTGCTATTGTTCTGCTGTAGCTGGTATAGCAATAGTCCTATCACTGCTTACATTAACATCAATGTAGTGACACTGGGTCACTTATCTACGAATATATATATACATATATATATACATATATATATATATATATATATATATATATATATATATATATATATATATATATATATATATATATATTTATATATACATATATATACATATATATACATATACACATATACATATATATGTAAAAAAAAGAAATTTCACAGAAATATAAATCATGTAATTTCTGACCATTACATCACGTGGAATCAATCGCAAAAATAACAGAGCCCAGGCATGTTCAATCATGTATGCGCTTGTTGTGCAAGTGAGTTAAAAAAACTGTCCGTAGGCACATGGAGTGCGATACCAGATACTGGCACAGTGGCTGCGTGCTAGGGGTTAAGCCCCCTTCACAACCATTTTTGGTAGACCTGGGATGTGTTATAGACTTAGTCTTAATAACAGGTCATTGGGCAGATTGAAACCACCCTTGCCCTTGGTACAGTTAACAACTTTTAGACCTTTTTGCATCAAATTGGCATATTGGTAACTTTTTGTTCAATCTTAAATTTTATAATAATGAATTACCTACATGAGCATATGGACCCTATGCTATGTTCGTTTCTAGGCAAAGCTACCTTGTGTCGTCATTTTGATGCATGTTGATTATACTAATTAAACTCAATTAATCAAATTACATCGAAAGTCTAGTTTACAAAATTTCAGACTGGACCCATCGATTTTAGTTCATGGACCCACTATTTTTCCTGAAAAAGAAGATGGTACTGAAAAATCCTTAATGCGACCCCTGCCTTATTAATATTAAGTATCAAATTGTATCATTTTGCATCGTATCGTCAGTTCCGTATCGGGATACGTATCCTGTCATGAGGAAGTGTATCGTTACAGCCCTAACAGCAACAAACCCTCGATGCGGCCTTTGCCTTTAGGGAAGGAATCAAAGCAGGCCTAGAGCGGTACTTAGGGCTACAGTGAGAGGAAAGCATGGACACTTCAGCAGTACACGTCACAACACCAGTTCTGATACCCTGACAGAGATCCTGCAGACCCTTTAAAAGGTCAAGAAGGGACAGGATAGCCTGTCCAACCGCCTACATAAACTGGAGAATGGAGGGCAGAGACCAAGAAGGCAGAATAGTGGAGACCTTTAAGGCCAAGGCTCCCAGCTGAAAGGGGCACAACCACCACAACAGGGACCACCACCAGGAGGCCCGGTGACCTGTTTTAACTGTGGGGGTCCACACTATGCTGTAGGCTGCTCGCTACACCCTCCATAACTCCATAAGACAGAAGCCTTATGAGACACCTTTGGCGAAAAAGGAAGATTGTGGATGAGTGCATTGATCACATGCTGAAGAATGGTGTCATTGTACCCATTAGTTCACCTTGGGCGTCCCCTGTTTGTTTGGTTCCAAAGAAAATTGGGCGGACCCATTTTTGCGTGCCTCTTGGCTGTTTTGGCCTTGCAAACATGCCAAGTGTGTTCCAACGCACTATGGAAAGAGCATTGTCTGACCTACTTGGAAAGTGCATGTGGGTATTTTTAGATGACTCGATATTGCATCTAGAGATCCACAGGAGCACAGACGGGACCTCGAAGCGGTGTTTGAGAGGTTGCAGGCAGCAAAATTGCAACTCAAGGCCTCAAAATGCCATTTCGGGAAACCAAAATATAACTGGTAAGCTACAGCATTACCCCAATGTAGTGACACTGGTCCACTCATCTACGCCTGTCTTGAACTGGTTTCTGGTTGTTGACACAAACAACATTCAAATACATATTAACCACGTTAACCCTTATCATCAACTGATTTCTGTTAAAACTTTCCACTGCCACTGTTTGTAATAAAATTAACACTATGAAATTACTTTGATATTAACATTAAAATAATAAGGATAGACACAGTCTGATCATTACAATGTGTCCCGTCCACATTCCAGTAAGCCAAGCCCACCTGGGTTTCTGAAACTCAAGACTTTAACATACTGGGCAAATCACTGGTCACCATCTGCCATCGGTTTCGCGAACCAAAAATAGATGGCTGTAGAAGCCAGGAGGTGCTAAGTCTCTTGTGATTTCCACTGCTCTCTTGTTGAACAGTTTCACAACTGTATCAAACAAGAGAGACGTCCGTCTGCATTTGAAATTGGATCAAAGTTGTAGTGCATGTTCAAGGTGGGTGGTGGGCCACTGTTTCTTAATAGCAGTGTGTAGGTGTGAAGTATCACTGGGGATGAAGACATCTTATGTAAAGCCCCCCGTAATGAATAATTTTTCTGCAGCTTCCCTATTCGAATCTGGCAAGAAAGAGCTAGAAAAATAAAGAGAGAGCCTCATTGTATACCACTTTTGGGGGCCCTGTCTTACAGCCCCTGGCTCTTGGAACAGCAATCGGGTTGCTCCTTGACACTGTCACTGTTAGGCTGGCATTACTGACCACCTGTGCTTGGGGCCATGTTCTGCCGGAAATAAGAGCAGCTTGGGGCACTGGAGAAACCTGGCCAGAACAATTTCCTTGGGAATGAGAAGAACAATGAGTGAGGCTGAGCCTGTCAGCTGCCCACAGCTTGAGCCTCCACCCAAGACACCTCCACCTACTGCTTCTGATACCACTCCTTGCCCACTGTAGTTTACTTGAGAACAAAGGAGGCCTGCAGCTTTGCAGCAAGATCTGCAGGTGAAAAGGTAGTCCCAACACACCATCATGTGCCCTTTTTAGTCATGCACCTCACCTCAAGGGCCCCTCTTGGGAAGCTGAATATTGTCCACCATGACAGCGGAGACATTCTGTTCAGCAGACAGCAAATGGCAAAAAAATATAATAATAATAATAATAATAATAATAATAATAATAATAATAATAATAATAATAATAATAATAATAATAATAATCAGATGTAGCAACAAATCCAGGGCAGAAAAGTAGCCCAAAACAACTATCGGGGGACAGACTACCAAAAAGACTAGCAAACAAAGGACAATCAAAAGGAGCAGAAAATCTGCACTCAACCTCAGGTGAAAATCAGCAAATGTTGATTTGAAACCATGGGAGACAAGTGAGGATGTGTGAGCAGCCAAAAGTTAAGGCTGGAGTTAGACAACACTGTAGAGTTATGGCCATAGAAATCATCACCAGAGATTGTTCTTTCCATCTGTGGGTAAATACGACAATGTAACAGAGGTCCAGTTAAAAGTCATGTTTAAGCATGGGTATGCACTGTGAATGATCAGAACTTATATGTAATTGGTTATGTTCATGTTGACTTGTCGGGCCTGTTCTCTGACATCACAACCTTATTTGAGGTGAACTATAACTCAATACTATGTCATCATAAAAAGTAAAAGGACATGGGCAGCCTCCTATAAAGGGTCCAGGGAGAAACGTGACCAAGCGTGTGGGTCATGTGTATCTTGTGGACAGTAATGCTCCACTAAATATTGACACTTGCATAACAAAACCTTGTATAGTTAATTTACATTGACTGGATATGACCAGAAACCAAAATTTAAAAAAAAAAAAGTTCAACCTCAAGCCATTCTCTGGTTGTCTAAATTATAAACTTTCTTAAAATACCAAAGAAAAATTGAAAATTCAGAACTGTGGAAGTTGCAGGTGTGAAACCTCCACAATTCTCAAACCACAATTAAAGTTTGTGTCTGGTTCAGATGCAGTATCATTTTTTTGAATTATAAATCAAGAAAGGTCGTTCATTTATTGTCATGTCAAAAGTGTGGATTTCAGTATGTTGGAGAGACTGGTAGAGCACTTCATAAATGAGATAGTTGTCACCAAAAGACCATTTGAAAAAAAAGAGGAAATTGAATGTAGACAGGTTGCAAAAGGTCATAATTGTAACGTTCAAATTATTGAAAAAAATTACAGCATATGAAAATGTAACAGAGACTGGGTTAAGTAGCCGGGAGGAACGGGAACCCTTTTCACAAAAAGAACTACTTACCATGTGGCCATTTTGATTAAACAATTGCATCAAAGTGGTAGGGAATGTTTCAAAAAGAGTATTAAGAATAGGGTGTTTGTCATGTTGGTGAATGTTTTGGCAAGACAAGTTCATTCACATGGCAATCTAAACATCGTAACAAATTTTCATAGTCTTATGTTTACCTCAATTGCTAGAGGATATATCTTGTGAACCTAACGATCTTCATCTGGTTAGGTCTTTGTGAAATTCTTCTGGCACTACTCCACAACTTGAAAGAAGATGTTACAAAATTATGCCTGAAAAACAGTTTCATAAAAAACATATGTTATTAAGGATAGATCATACCATATATTTTTTTACTTGCAACTATTGAGGAGTAGCTGCGCAAATGAGATTTATAAAATTAACATATAATGATAAAAGAATTGATTATATGAACCTTTAAAAATGTTGCATAGTAAAAAGGGACAGTCATGTATTCCACCTTATCTGGATACTAATTATTCTAAATTTCCATATAAATACTCCAAGACATTTGTGTTGGATAGTTACATGAAAGGAAAATATCCTTGTCCATGTCGCAATTCTCTTTATCCTTCTGGCCGTCATGGTCATGTTATTACTGGTGATCTTTCAATAATACGGAATGAGGCACTACGTGAACTCATATCTAAAGGTCCAAAGTATCGTTTACAAAATAAAATTGTTTGGGGAGAAGACATGAAAATTGTAATAGATGCAGTTGAAGAATATGCAAGAAAATGGGGAATAAATGGGAACTTAAGTATTTCAATATTAGATGATAGGATTATTGAAAAAAATGATATTAGTGGTAATAAATTAAAAACATTACACAAAATAATCAAGTAGCCACAACATCAAATTGTTACAGAGTGAGAGGCTGTAAGTTGCCTGTAGGAAAAATTAGTTTTTGCACCTGCTGATTCAGAATCAAATAATGTAATTGTAATGTGTAAATGGTTTTTATCACAAGGTTATAATTAATGCACTTGTCTTAGTAGTCACAAATTCAACTTCGGCTACATATGAAAAGATAAATGTGTCATTTGGCACAACTTTAGACAAGCATCAACAATTTTTATCGGCATTCCATATGGAATTTTCTGATGAATTTGCACGTTTTCCAAAAATTTTGCCAAGTTCAAAACTTGAGAAAAATCCATACAAATTTCAATTCATTGCAGGTTCAAAATTTTACTCCACTGCACGGTTGTCATTTTTACTCTGAAATGGTTTAAACAGATACAAGAATTTTGGCTAAATTGCTGTAACCGTGTAGTAGCAACTTCTGGTGTTAATGGGATTTGAATATTCTCAACTCCCAAAGTTTTGTTAGAACAATTGAATGGTGCAACTAATAAATTTCCATACAAGCAAATTTCATCTTTTGACTTTTCTACTCTCTATACCAGCATTCCACATATCAATCTGAAACGATGTTTAAAATCACCTGTATATAAAACATATCAGAAAAAAAAAATCCAAAAACTGATCGTCACATTTAAGAATGCATATTTTTTTATGTCGGGGTTGGTCAGTGTACATTTGAATACGATGAATTTGTTCAACTGTTGGAAATAAGGATGGATCACATTTATGTAAAATTTGGAGACTCTGTCTTAAGGCAAACCAATGGTATTCCAATGCATACAAATCGTGCATCATTCCTACCTACCATATATTCATTTTACCATGTTTTGGAGAATGTAACAACGAAAAACCATCGTGATGAATGTTTAAACCTTTCGATATATTGATGACCTAATAAGCATCAATAATAGATATCTCAAACAATGCATTTCATCCATATACCCAACTGACTAAGATTAAGATGAAATTACAGAAAATTAGGGGAAATTTTCATATTCGGATATGATGATGATGATGACGTCGACGACGATGACGACGACGACAATGATGATGATGATGATGATGATGATGATGATGATGATGATGATGATGATGATGATGATGATGATGATGATGATGATGATGATGATGATGATGATGATGAATCAAAGTTTAGATTGTATGACTAAAAAGATCAGTTCCTATGGAGCCCCTGATGGGAAATGAGGAAAAAATATGTTTCCATTCTCTCGCAAAACTTTTGCATGGGAACGCAAGGGAAAATTTTACTTTTTTCCTCATGTATCCTCCGGGGCTCCGTAACTTCTGCAGAACTTTTGGGTTCCCTCCCAAAACTTCTGCGTTCCCTAGCAAAACTTTTGCGTTCCTTTGCAAAACTTCTGCATTCCCTTGGAAAACTTCTGCGTTCCTGGTTGAATTGGTGCGTTTCGAAGTACTTCGAAGTAAGGTCCTTCGCACGTCTCTTCAACCACAAGCCAAAATCAATTTGTTTGTTGCAGGTTAGTATGATCATCATTATAGCATCCGACACTTCTGATGGGAACTTGAACACGCCATTAGAAATGGAGTATGCTTGAAGGCATTACAAAGCATTGTCATAAACATATTATATTGACTAATTGAGGAACAGCCAAGCCCTATAGGCCTATACAGTCGTCGCTTATAAACTGTAATAACAACTTCAATTATACCCATTAGTCAGTGATGGTTTTCCAATATGCAAGGCAGTTATAGAGTCACTTTGGATATTCATGTAGGTAGATACAAGTACATGTGTGGTGTCCATTGAGGGACAAGGTAGGTATTACTTTGTCATTATTAATATACAGACTACAAACAAAAAAGAGAACTTACACCGTTAATGCTGAAACAATTTGTGTCAAAAGTAAGGCTTTTGTACGTATTCCAAAAACATAGAGGGTTTTGGTATGTTATTATTGTTTTTAAAATGCGACCCAACAACATTATTTAATCAAATCTGATTTTTTTAAATTTTAGTTTTTAACACGATGTGGTTTTTGAAATATAAGAGACATGAAAAAACTGAAACACCTTTTTAGAGTTTATACGTGTAACATTTAGCACAAATATTACTAACAAAACATCAATGGTGTCGATTTTTTAAAGGTCCAGTTCTTATTAACATTTGATTCGTCATGCTAGTTTCGTGATGTTATATGAATATACCTGGAGCAATCGAAGGGTTTATCATGAAGTAACGATGACGGCAAAAGACTTACATTCCAGGACATCAGTTGTGCTTACACAGAGAGAGGAATGTAAGACGCCGAAGATTCTCTGCAGTGTCACAAAAAGGAATATGATTTCAGCCTATGTATTCGAGACTGAGATACACTCCCAGGTGACGTTCTACACTTCATAATAACATGTTTATACTGTAGAGCTTATTTGTTCCGATACCATTTTTTGACAATCTGTAGCCTACCATATATTTTACTTTGTATTTATGTTTGCCGTCATTTTGCGAAATGTCATTTTTTCCAATGCACAATAAAAACTTGAAGATTAAGTCTCAAACTATATGTGCGCGCTTACACACATTCAGAAAATAGAACTGTCAATGATGAAGATCGTTTGTCTATTTTGGCCAAAAGAACATATTGATGGAAAACCAGATTTTTGCACATTCCCTATTTATTGTATTTGTCTATCAACTGAATAAATCAATTGCCATCAATGTGCCTGTCAATACATTATTTTGAAATTTTCTTCTTTTTTTTTTTTTTATTTTTTTTTAATGGCAGGCTCGAACCTTCTTGTCAAAGTGGTTAGGTTTGTCAAAAGTGATGCTGACACTTCCAAGAAGCCCAGTAGCAAATACATATGGATGTGCAATCGAGCTTCTGCACAGAATTAGCAGAACTGCAAGGGAAATTTAATGGAACACTAAAATCTGCAGATGGGGCAATGGACACAATATGATTCTTTCCCTGGCAGATCTGCTAATTCCGTTTTATTCTCATCGTCTGTATTTTTGAGACACCATATTATCATGTACATCCTTCGATGAAGAGAGGTAATTGAAAGGCAATTGTGTCACGGGACAAAATTAACCCTGGCCTAGCTGATGTACCTACTTGCGGGCACTGACAAAGGATGGGGTAAAGTGTTAAAGAAACCAAACCCTTATAGATAAAATTGCCGAATTAATGTGTACTGCCTTTTGCAACATTGTTTTGCGCATGCGGGTTCAGTTCCTGTAACATTTACCCCACTCTTTGTTGGTTCCCGCAGGGTGTCCCATCAGCTATGCTAGGGTCAATTCTTCAATGGTTATGAAGATTAATGATAATGAAGGTCTGTTGGAATCTCAGTTTTACACGGACATTTTAACTGATCACGACTGGGATAGTGTGTAGAATTTCAAAAGTGTTTTGTTTTGAGTAGAATTAAGTGCTTTATTTTGCAACAATCTAGATATTGTCTTTAATGAGTTATTGAATTATGGGTCCTATATGATTAATTTTTTGCGACACCGTACTGTTAACTAAGTGTTATGCCTACTTTCAAGGATTTTTACTTGTATTGTGTAAATCCTGGATTAAGTTATTCTTTCAAAGGATATTTACTAGTATCTCCTAAATCCTTTGATTTATTGAAATTTTCACATGATGTTCACGAGTATCCTGTAAATCAGTAGCCTAAGTGACACTTTCAAAGGATACAAAGTAATGTCGTGTAAATTCGTCACCAAAGTGAAACTTTCAAGGAATATTGGCTAGCATCACGCAAGAGCTAAATACCATAAAATACCAACTTAAACTTACTTCCCCTTAATCTTCAGGCACATTAAGAATCACGTTTGATCAAGGTTCGCACGCACATTATTTATTGTTGGATAAACAAATTTGACACATTTGGTAAGCAAATAATGACCTTGAGATGACCTTGACCTTGAAAAATTTGTCAAATTTAACACTTTCCTAGATTATTTTTCTTTTTGACATCTTTACAGCCCAAAGCGTAAACATAATCTCAAAATACAAAATTCCAATCTTTATAAAATACTTTGGAAAAGAAATAGTTTTAGAATTTGCCGAAAAGTAAAGAACTGAACTGAAGGCTATGTTTGGGCTTTTAATTTTGAAAACAGCGTAGAGAGGATCCAAGTGAGTTATATGGGTGTACCATCGAAATCTAGAGCTAATTTATTAGATTCGTTTAAAAAAAGTTTATATTTTTCCGTTATTTAAACAGAAGCTACGTTTGTTCAAAGATTGCAATATGGCCACACTGGGAGCTGCAATGTTGAATCAAGTCTCGTTTTGGATTGTTAAAAAAGAGGCTCAATTTTCAAATCAATATAACTTGGTAAAAACTTATTCAAAATTATCTACATCTGTAGTCTCTTTCATTGACTGACACATCTGATTTTTTGTGGTTGCCTTTATGGTGATATTTTAAGAAATGACCTTTTTTGGCAGAAATGATACAACTTCCGTAATTTACATTAATCTTCCCATTATTGACTCTCTTCTTGTAAAAATTATAAACATAAGTTCCAAATTGGTCCACATATAGGCGCAAAGTGAGCCCAAAGTAGGTGTATTATGCATACTAATAGTTCAAGTTAACTTCAATGTCACATGAATGTCAAATTTCAATTGCATATATTAAATATATGCCTGCGTCAGGTTTCGTGCATTTAATATATACCAATTTAAACAATAAGGTTATCTCTGAGAAGCTGTAGTGTTTTTGTTTTTTTTTTTTTTTTTTTTTTTTTTTTCTTTTTTTTGGTTTTTGCCTTTAGTCCCAATGATGAAATTTGTTGACTGTGAAGATCGGATGATATCTTAGTTTTGCAGCAAATTTTTAATAGCATCTCGGGATGTAGATTTTAAGAAAAGTTTATTTTTTTAGAAAAATCGCACATTTTATTTATTTATTTCATAGCAAATCTAATTTCTTTGCTCCATAATAAATTAAGGATTATTTAATATGAGAATAGATCTTTTTATCAGGATTTTTGGTTGTGTATGTCTGATTTGTGATGAGACTATGCTATGTATGCCCTTTGATTACAAGTTAAGTTTCAATCAATATGCACTGGTGTGAAAATTTTTGATAAATGAAGATCTACCTAGATCTCAGTTTTGCACGAATTTTTAATTGACGACTGAGCTAGTGTGTAGACTTAAAAAAAAGGTTTTGAGTGGAAAAAGGATATTTTGGTATTTTTATATATTCTTTAATTATATGTACTTTGCTCAGTGCAGTATTAAGGTATTATTTTGCAGGAGGTGAATGTTGTTGTCCATTGTGGTCAGCTGTATTGGCCCGAATCACTTTGTTTGCTGTGACACCTCGTATAATGTCATTTAATATATTTCTGAAAATTTTCACTTCCGCATAATGAAGATCACTTGGGTTCTCGATTTTGCATAAATGTCTATCTGTTCAAGGAGCTAGCCATAATCAACAATATTTTAAGAGGCTCTCTCGAGGAATATGCACTTGTGTGAAAATCAATGACAGTTAAGGTCTACCGGAATCTTAATTTTGCACGAATTTATTATTGTGTGTATACTTTCAAAAAAAAATTAAAAAATCTGTTTTGAGAAAATAAAGACATTCTGCTATTACATATATTCTTTTGTTATCTATACTTTGCTCATTTCAGCACTTTTGCTAGCTCAGCTGACTTTTTAGTCATCTGAGCTTATAGGATGGCCCTTCATTCATCCTCCTTCCGTCCATCCATCCACAATTCACATTTTCGACTTATTCTCCAAAACCCTTTGGCAGATTTACTTCAAACTTGGTGGAGACGTATCTCGGGTGGGTTTCTACCAAGTTTGTTCAAATGGTCAAGTTCCAGTTATTTTTGCATTTTTCATTTTGTTGTTTTTGTTGTTGTTGTTGTTTGTTTGTTGTTGTTGTTGTTGTTGTTTGTTTGTTTGTTTTTTGTTCTTGTTTGGGGCAAATCTTAAAAAAAATTTACTTCTGGGAAACTGCTCACCCAATTGCTTTCATGTGTATCAGGAACACCCGTAGGAATTCATAGTTTCTAATGAGTTTAATAGCTGGCCCTGCATGGATTTTCTTTTTCTTCTTTTTGTTTTGTGCGTATTTGCTATTTTCGACTTCCTCTCCAGAACCATCACTCAGAATAAGCTGAATCTTGGTGGATATGTCCTATGTAGAAGTGTGAAAATAGTTTTTCAGTGAGTGGCACTACTGTAGATTCCTGATTTTAAGTGATTTTTTTTTCTTTCAATTCGAGGACTCATCAGTGAATGCAACATTCCTATTGGTTACTATGAACGTCAATGGACATTGTAATGCAAATTCACATTTTCCAATTCCTGGTTTTAAGCGATTTTTTCAGTTCGGGTACTTATCAGTAAATGCACTTTCCTACTTGTTACTATGGGCATTGTAATGCTAATTCACATTTTCTACTTCTTCTGCGAAACCGTCATCCAGATTGACTTCAAATATGGTAGCAATGTACCTTGCAAGGTTCTCTACCACGTTTGTTCAAATGGTCACGCATCATTGATTTTTGGAGTTTTAATTTTTTTGTGTTTTTTGGGGGGCAAATCTGAAAAAATCTTCTCTGAAACCATACACCCATTGCTTTGATATCACACAGGAGCAGGCCCAGGGACATCTGGTTCTTATTTTGTTTGCCAGGTGGCACAGCTTTTTTTTCTCATTTTTGGTCTGTTTTTTTCTATTTTAGACTTCTTCTATAGAACATTCGCTCAGTTAAGCTGAAATTTTCTGGATATATTCCTTATGGAATTTTCAATTCGGGCACTTGTCGGAAAATGCGCCTTTCCTATTGCATTCTGATGCTAATTCAAATTTGGACCTCTCCGAAGAAACTGTCAGTAAGATTGACTTCAACTTTTCGGTAATGTTGCTTGGGTAGGTATCTACCAAATTTATTTAAATGGTTATGCTCCGGTGGGTTTTTTGTTGGGGGGGGGGTCTTTAAAAAGTATTAATAAGACAGTTTAATATAGGAATTTACTGTAATGGTTATCACTTCAAATTTTTTTGCCAGATTTATGTCAAAATTGGTAGGGATGTACTTTTGAGAAGTGTCTGCCCGTTTTGTCCTAGCGCAAGTTCACAGAAACACAAATGGGATGAATGTATAGGTCAGCTGAGCATGGTCTCTTCTCACAGCCTTCTTCTTTACCATTAGGTGGCGTGTTAAGCATTGGCTCTTTTGCATTATGTGCAAAGCGCAAATGACACAGCGTTTTGGAGATAATCCATGCGAAAAGGTGGCATTCTTCGTGCATAAAACATGTTAATAATATTGTTTATCATGCAAATAATGTAAGGGAGCCCATGTGTTATTGAAAGGCATCACTCCCTGAAGATCAATAGCACACTCTACTGATGCCTAGTGCGAGTCCCAGGAAATCCATAACTTATTTTTTTTTGCACACATAACGCTGTTTGTTCCAGTGTATTTTCTACAAAACGCTGCTTTAAGGTGGAGGCTGTGGAGCTAGTGCGCAGTGAGACTGGCATTTTTGATCGCAATTACCCATTTTTTTTACAAGTGCATTTAACTTATATATTTTCTGATTACTTCATATCCATAGATTTGTATCCAAAGAGTTTTTTTGTAGGATTGGAATTTTTTGAGATTTAATAGTATTCTTTCTGACTTTGGAGAAGTCACACAAAATGTTTTTTTTTTTTTTTCCAGTTGAAATCAGAAGGTAATTTAAAAATAGATCCTTGTCCAGGATCGAATTCAATGGTTAATCCTAAAGTCATAAAATTTTTAATTTAGTCGTAACAAGTTGTTTGCTTTCATTCTATAAATTGCTCCGAAAGTCACGGAAGGGGTTGTGAGAAAAATATATCCTGGGAACCATTCCTGGATATGTTATTTTTCTTTTAATTTATGTATATTTTAATGTGATAGAACAATTTGTACGTTTGTGAGGCAAGATGCAAATTGCAGAGGTTAAGCAAAAAACAGTTCCAAGAAAACCGCATTGAAAGAAAAAGTTGCCAATTCTTACACATTTATGGGTGTAATATGACACATACTCATTTTTTCTGTCCTGTGTTTTAATTATTGTGTGAAATAAACTTCTAGCTTTACCTCTGTGATGCTTTCATTAAACGAAGGTATATTTTGAGGCTGAAATCTTGACTTTTTTAAGTTGGAAACACCACATTTGGATTGTTTGGGTGTGGGTTTACATGCGGCTTTCCAAATTTTGGGGACTAGTAAGTGGATTGTGCAAATTTATTTTTACATCAATAGAAAATTCAAAGTAGTCAGAAGAATGGTAGTGATTAGTCTGAACTCGCCCATTCTTCTCTCCACGGCTAATGGTTTCCTGTGAGGGACCCTTGTCAATGGCTCAATTGGTTTCCAGCAGTCATGGATTTATGACTGTGCAAAGAATGACATGGTTCATTATCATATCCATGCAAACAAAACCATGTGCCCGGCACTGTTTAAGCTTTTTATTGTAAACAAACGTTTTGAGATCAATTATCTCATATAAATTTCATGTTCACACATCTGAGTTTTTGGGAGCATATAGTTTCAGTATCAGACTATCCAAAAATATGAAAAAGTGATTAGAGAGTATCTAAAGGTGCCGGCTTCAGACCTTCCACCTTAAGTACAAGATGCACATGCCTTTATGTGTTTTGAGTCACCAATGTCCCTTCATAGAAGCGGCATTCCATTATTCCACGAGGTATGTAGAGCGCTTTGAATGTCAAAATGTGCAAATGGAAACGACTTGTTAATTATGAGCCAGGTGCCACTTTTGTGAGAAATTAAGATGACAACTTTGCACACTTGTTGTGCAAACACCAACATCTATCACATCATTGAGGCCTCAAAATATCGGATCCGAAACTTGTTTCTCTTAAGAAAATTTATATGGTGAATTTCAGTCCCCGATTCTGGAAATAAATGCCGACTCAGTACTTAATAATCATACTTAATACTGCATAACCGTGTTGATATGGCACTCGCACATAACTACCTCCATTCAACCATTCTTTTTGAGAGTGGAGATTTGGTAGAGTGGATATGTGCGTTTCCCATTTGAGCCAGACGACTGGTGCCAAGGGCTGCAGATTCGAGTCCCATTCGTTCCGAAACATACAAAATACTTTTCAGGAAGATTATTTGATTTCATTCATTTTATTGGACAATTGTAACATGTAGCTTTAACCTGCCGTATATCCTTAATAAATACTTGATTGACGTCTTGTGGGTCCTATCTGGTATAAAACGGATACAGCACGGTCAAACTAGTTTATAAGATTGGATAATGCCACCCTTTGTCTGTAAACATGATTTTCACGTATCTCATGTGCCACCAGGTCACTTTTTACTTTACACAACTAATGCTTCATATAGAAAACTACATACTCTGAGGTTTAGTGTTGAACAAGTACATTTTCATGATGGCATCTCGTATTTAGAAACTGGTTTTTGAATGGCGTCCTTCCTGATCACCAGTTTAAGAATACCAAACCGTGCAAACCGTTACAAAATTATGTCACGGTAAATGTGTATAAACTGTTCCAGAAAAGCTTCTTAAAGGTGTCCAAACGTTTGGTAGAAAATAATTTTTCTCAAAATATACCATTTGTTTGAAAATGTTTTCATATATTACAGATGATATTTCCATCTCAAATATCTCTGCTTTGTATTGTCTTTAAAAAGTGACAAAACTACCAAATTGAAATTCCCTCACAGTTAGATTGCATATTTTTAGTGCCTGACAAGTTTTTCGTATCTTAGGTAACTCTAAAACTATAATTTTCTTTTAATTAACTACATGGAATGTACAGCTGGTAAAGTGATGTTGTGACAGGTTCGTAATTTGATGGGATACCTGACGTTCACGGTCTGTGACACTTTGCTACAAAGTAATTTACTAGTTACCATGATAGCATAGCCACCGCTGTCACTGTCATCATTGGAAGAGTTGCTGTTTTCTTCATCTATGAAGCATTTGGGCTGGAAAACGTAAGTTCCACCTCATCTATATCTTTTACAACTGTCTATTTAGCCACGCAAGATTATCTTTTCTCAAATTCGCTGCGTGGGTGCTTGGGACAAACACACATAGAGCCTTACAGCCTGCCCAGCTTAAGGGAGGTCGTTACGTCACTTCCTGTGCACTTTCAACAACAAAATGTCGGCGATTGCGACAGTCGAACAGTGAATGCAGCCCCAACTTTATTAACAATTTTTAATATATTCCTGAAGTATAATTATCATTTTCATTGTCGGATATGGTAGATATGACAGTTCTAAAGTAATTTCCATGAAAAAATGACCGGGTTCCCTTTGGCTTTAATATTTTCGTTAAAGGACCGTGTCAAAAAGCGTGTGATGGACTTATAATGGCACTGAAATTCCGTGACATTTCGCACAAATTATTCTGTCACAAATGCACTTAGTTTCACTTTCTACTAAACATAAAGTCAAGTAAATGGAACTCTTAGCTGCATGCACATAAGACTTTTCAAACATATCTCTTATTGAACCCCAACGAAAGTAATTTGTTCAATGTATAATATAAAATAAATAAATGGGTGCCAAGTTCAGGATGATTTGTACAGATCAAATCATTAAACCATTATGCATTTAAAAGTATCAAAACCTATACGTTTTTCTAAGGCCAACAAACTGCAGATTCATTTTCTTTCACTATGAAATATTTTCGTTGAGCTGTGTTTATATATGAATAATTTTACCCTTCGAATGTTGTTTTCTTTGAGTATATTTAAAGAATTATATTGCAACTTTGACGCGATTCAAGTTTTTTACTTTAGCTCAGAATGACCTCAGTGTTGTGGCAAACTCTTTGTAACAATATAATTGCAAAAACTTTCTCAGATTTTTAATTCTTTGCCATTTTTTTAAACATATTGAATCAAATCCTGGTACCACCTGTGATTGTCAGGTGATTCAATGGTTATATCGTCACAAAAATCTTTGCATGTGCTCAATATATACAAAATACTGTGCTTGCTAAAATTTTATTCCTGTTTTGTAAAAAGAACTATTGACAAGCTATTTACTTATTTTTTTGTATCCCATTTCCTCTCCTTTCAAGCCACCAATATTTATTTATTTATTTATTTATTTGTTTGTTTGTTTGTTTGTTTGTTTGTTTGTTTGTTTGTTTGTTTGTTTATTTGTTTGTTTGTTTGTTTGTTTGTTTGTTTCTTTGTTTCTTTGTTTGTTTATTTATTTATTTATTTATTTATTTATTTATTTATTTATTTATTTATTTATTTATTTATTTATTTTATTTATATGTACTGGAAATGCCATTAGAGTTCTTATGTACTTCCATCAGAGAAAAATGAGCATGGTATCAAAATATTTGCCCCCTTCCATATTGCACCAACGTATTTTAATGGAATCAAATTTGATCATTAATATACTGATTGGTTTAATTTAAGTTCAATACTGGAGCAGAGGTTCCATTTGTTTTTATTAATGCTTGAAATATTGCTTGATTAACCCCTGAGACTTCGTCACGCAGCTTTACTTTTTGATTTCAAGTTTTCGATCATATAATAATGTCATTTAATAAAGAACAATACTTTTCAGCACAGACATAATGACATTTCTTCCAAATTAAAAAACAAGGTTTCAACAGGAGAGCATTTTTTCCGCAATGCTTCGAAATACCCAAAAAGAGTACGATGTGTAATTCTGTCATCTATGGAATTCATGTAAAAGAGACAGTTGTGACATTACTACTCCATCACTCCATGTAGTGTCAACGTAACGCCATAACGCCTCAAGGACTATGTGTCGTTCGTAGAAGTCGGGCCTTAGTATTGCTTACGCGGTAGTAAGACCAAAATGATTATGAATTCAAATGGATTTGCCTTAGTGAACAAATCTTTGCCGCATGTTTGAGACTTTAACATAAATGATGTGAAGTATACCATATATTTATGTTCTGCTAACTTAAATATTTAATAATAAAACGCGTCTAAATTACTTGACTTTTTATACTTTTTTGGCTGCACTTTAATTTTGACTTTTACATACTGGTTTATGGAATTAAGACTATGGACTAGTTTCCAGGTCTGGGACTGTAACACTATTTAATTTCGGACATCTTGAAATACATAACATTTAGTAAACGACCCATCAACGTGAAATAATTTAGGTCTGTTGCTACCAAGTTTACCAGAGCTAATTCTCCTTAATATAAGTACAGTTCGATCGTAGTAGTGATTGAAACTGAAATAGGCAAAAGTGCATAGTGTCAGAATGTATGAGTAAGTAGATCAACCGAGCTGCATCATTCACATTAGACAAAACTGCAGACTGTTCTGGTCCAGAAAGTCCGTGTCAAAATAACCATTATTGCGCAAGTGATGCAAAAGTTTGAGCCAAAGTTCAGCACATTGTTTACTGAATTACCCCCAGAAACTTTCTATTTGTTGATTGGCTAAACTAGCATCCTCTGGATAACTGCTGTGGTCAATTTCACCATCTGCGTTCTTCTATAAAAAACGCTGCAATTTCTTTACTGAAGTGTTCTCAGCTATTTAGTTCCCTCTTATCTTGACTGGGCAACCTTTTACTTCCTGAACAGTATCTCTAAAGTAAAAAGCTATCAATTTTTGATCACTGCTGATGGTATAAACGTTTAACCACATTATTTTCTGGGAAAAGTCATCGATACATCCATTTAAACAAAACCCCAATGGTTTTAATTTGTCACAAGAACCTAACTGTCAAATATTATTCGGCGTTTTTGTATAATAAGCTCGTCGCTGAAGACGCCTGGACTGATGAAGGAGAAACCAGCAGGATTCAATGTTGACAAAATCAACCGGGCATCCTCTTTACAGATAGTCTGCCGCTAACATCCCCCCCCCTCCCACAATATTACCATTGTCATTTAAAAAAGATCATGTCGAAAGTCCCATGCATGCAAAAGCATGCAATAACCAGCTTCTTAGCAGTCCTCGCAGCAGCTAAAAGGCGTGCAACTTTTATGAACCACATTTTCATATATCCCTTCTTATGTTGCTACATGCTGGACGTATAGAACAATATGCATTACTATGTGATAAGAGATCTTAAGTGTAAATTTTAACATATACATCATACTTTGCGATGCTCATATATAAATCACTGTTAAACATAGGCTGCCCCATTTCCTTTTGATGTACGTGTGGTATATTCCCTGATATATCACCCTTTTGTTTTATTCACATCCTTTGACAGTGGGCGGTGCTAAAGAAGTTGCTAACTGTGGTATTAGCAACTGGTTTGGTGCTGCATTCCTTTTCATGCCTTTCTAGAATGGCGGCCAGATGAACATAGTTATTAGCTGCAATAATACGCTGATATCCATCTATTTACCTTGGCGGTTCAGCTTTGAACTAAAATTGAAATTGTCAGGAATAGTAAGAATGATATTAAGTACTCCAGGTCTAAATTACTCATGCAAATTCTTTCAATTGAATGACAAACATGCCATTGCTGGGATCGGTGGTTGTATTTCAGTTTCTTTGGTCTTGGTCAACATTTTCTCTCGGTTCTCGGTGTGCTTTGGGCACTATGTGGAGGAACGTTGTCGACACAGTTTCTAAACTGACGGAGAGAACTATTATTTTTTTTTTACATCTGGAGATGGCCTAAGTATTATCTAGAAATCCGGACTTGAAAAGTGAAAGGAACGCCAGTATTGCAAATGGAATGCCAGTTGTGTCAAAAAAAGTTGCGGCGAAATTCTTGGCAGACGTGACTAAATCATGTTATCTTTCTGTCTCTTAAAGGAGCTTTACATGCCACTGATCAGACGCCTTGTACAGTTTGAAGGCTCAGACTTATTAAAAGTCATGGATGGCAGCGCATAAACAAACAGAATTATGATCGTAGCACCTTTTCATCCTGCATACATCACAACCACGTCTTGTTCAACTGTCGCAAGTCTGTATGAGCATTTGTAAGCATCAAACTTAAAGGTGTGATAGCCATTGCCTTGTTACAAGCTACGCATCTACTGTTAATATGTATGTAGGTCTACACTTTACATGTCTCTTGGATGTCAGCATATCAATATTCATTCTAATTTCAGATAATGCATGAATTCTTTACTTACCTAGTCCAAACATTATCTGTAACAGTCCCGTGAACTCCTTACCGTTCTGCAATGTTTACTATGATGATTGATTGCACTCGTGGGGTACAGGGAGCTTATAGCGTGGTACTGTGAAGAAACTCAGAAGTTTTGCAAGGGAACGCCAAACTTTTGCTAGGAATGTCAGAAGTTTTGCGACGGAACTCAAAACTTTTGAGAGGGAATGAAGAAGTTTAGCGAGGGAACACAGACGTTTTGTGAGGTAACCCAAAACTTTTGCAAGGGAATGAAGTGTTGTATTTGTTTCCCCATGTCCCCTCTGGGGCTCCATGTTTTTGTCCGAGGGACATAAGTGAAAGAAAAAAAATAGTGCGAAGAAACGCACAAGTTGTGCGAGGGAACGCAAAGAATATTTTTTCTCTCATGTCCCTTCTGGGGCTCTGTAAAAAGTATTAATTGTACTCACCAAGTATAGGGTAGTTTTCATCATGCAAAATGACCTTGATTGCAGCTACCAAGGTCTTTTCTTATATACAAAAGCAAGTAAATATTGCATATTGATTAAACTTTATTTCACCGTTTAGATTTTTCCAATTGCATGTCACTATAGGTCAAGTGGGATGCCAGGGCTACACTAAAAATTTTACACCATTTGAATGACACACTGGAACATCCACAGGGCAACCGATATGCTGCTTAATTCATATACAATTTATTCACGTGGCATGTTTACTACATGGCATACATTTGTGTCCAGCTCACATAGAACTATGACAATCTATTAACTTCCCCTTACGTTTCTCAAAACCAACCATGAGAGGCATGGACATGGGATACACACAAATAATATATACGCCCCAAAGTAATTGTCCCACATGCGCACTATTTCCACAGTATGTGTTCTTATAGTCTGACCAGTTCACTAGCTTCACTATTCCTTATACAAGACTCCAGTAAAATTAACAGCTCTGGGACCTTATTTTATTCATGAGACTATTACTGTGGCATGCTATATCCAAACAAGGTGTGGTGATAGTAATCGGAGATAACTGTGATCCCGTGCAGCTGCCAAGGCTGCAGCGAAAAAGGTGACAGGAAAGAAGGCAGATTATGTACTGGGTAGAGCTAAATGAGCTTCTTTTGTATCATTTAGAAAAACCTTACCTATATTCCGATATATTGATCCAACAAAAAAGAACAAAATTAAAAAAGCAAAAGCCAAGATTCAAAAATAACCTAAACTTCAACATTAACAATCCAATACAAATCTGATGAAATAAATTTTACTCCTGACCTCGGTCAGGCAGTTACCCATAAAAGGCAACTGATGTCCGTAATCATAATACGAGAAGCAGAATTGCTACTTTGATAGAAAGAACTAATCTTGTTAGCATGAAAAAAAGACATATGATTACCAAAACCTTAAATGACTCTCCTGTCTACATAATCAACAAGGTTGATACTCACAGTAAACACGGCTTTGCCTTACATGCAAAGAAATACTATATATGTATATATATTGCGACCTGTTCTATTCCTAAGTGTTGTATCTGTGATGTTCCTAATTTGTAAAGCCTTTTATAATCCTTCATTTCCTAATCAACCTACATGCATGATCATGTCTAAAATTACAATAAATGTATTTTTTACTACTTACAGACTAATACAAACTTTCCTTTCATCTCAATAAAAATTGTATTGTAAATCAATTTGGGTATCAAGGTGGCTCCCATGAAAGCGGTTGCTTCATGGCCTTAATGGGAGTCTCCTGACCACGTTATGTTACAAATGTGTATTGTGTACAAAACAATGGTCAAATAAAGGCTGTCTGAGTCTGAGTCTGAGTCTGATGGTTGCAAGCCAATCCTCTCAACCTTTTGTATTTTTCTTCATGATAAAGTAACAAGCTGAAAAGGCAAAAAGCTTAAGAAAAGTTATTCATGACAAAACTTATAAAAACTTACAGGATACTAAACACAATTAGAAAATGTAATGTGTTTGGCACAAATAGTGTTATTTCTGGGTAGTTAAATAACATATGATTGTTACAAGCGCCCGCATATTGGAGAAGGCATAGTTCTGTCCATTAGGAAACAAACAGGACTAGTGCATGGCCCCTAAAAAGGCAAATTTGAATACCTTCCAGCAGTTATATATCTGTTGAAGTCTTTCCTCTTTTGTATATTTCAAGTGACTCATTTTACTTCAAAGATGAAGACTACTTGCTCTCCCACATTTGTGTTGTGCACTTTAAGGGATGCACACTGAATCGACCTATCCAACTACGCTTCTGGCAAAGCCATGATTGAGGAAAGTACAAGGCATTTTTAAACAAACTGTCTGACCCATGTCTTTTTTTTTCTTTTTTTTTTTTTTTTTTTTTTTTTAATGGGATATACTTTTCTGCTGGTGCCTTATATTAATTAGCCTATTAGCCTACATATAAACCATTCTCCCTGCACGTTTGATAACACAGCCATCCATACAGCCTATACATTTGTAACATACATAGAATTCCAAGTAGTAACAGTTTCCACACAATATTCTATTGATGACTTTAAAAGTTTGCACTGTAGTACCAACAATTCTTTAAAAGTGCTTGTCAAAAAAGCAAAACGTGAAATCACGAGCTACAAGATCACTTTTTATGCTTACATTTCATAAATTTATTAAAACGAGAATTGATAATATAGAATCACATTTTGATTTGAAGATTATATACAATGTATTGACTCGCTAAAATACAGTTTTATACATATAAGTCAGTCACTCAATAATTCTTTGACATACAAGACGTTGCCACACTGTCATATTTCAATGGTGGAAAAAATGACATACAAGATGCGGCCACATGGTCATAACTCCATGTTGGAATCATTGACATACAAGATGTGGCCACACGCTCATTCCTCCATGGTGGAAACATTGACATACAAAATGTGGCCACACTGTCATACTTCCATGGTGGAAGCATTGACATACAAGACGTGGTCACAATGTCATACTTCCATGCTGGAAATATTGACATACAAGACGTGGCCACACTGCCATACCTCGATGATAGAAATATTTGTAGGAGCCATTGATCACCATTGAATGACCAAAAACCACAGCTCACTTTTTGTGGCCAAAATATACCAAATATAAGAAACAAATTAAGACAAAATGTAGAAACATCTGGCTTTTCACTGGCGACGTGGTGATAGCCTACATTGCACTTTGATGCCTGGAGGTTGATACCATACCTTTGAATCACTGTTTATGCTGCACAACTACGCTATGCACCTGAAATATTATCTTCAGATTGGATTTAAGAAGTAAGAGGGCTCATCCAATAACTGTTCTAGCAATTGATATTTTTTGTTCCTCAGTAGGGTTTCTTGTTCCATTCTAAAGCCAGGGCCCATATTTTCTACATCGATCGGCCTTTCAATACTACTACTCCTCCTCCTCCTCCTCCTCCTCCTCCTCCTCCTACTACTACTACTACTACTACTACTACTACTGCTGCTGCTGCTACTTCTACTACTAGCAGTAGTAATAGTAGTAGTAGTTGAAATACAAATAATAATAAAACTCAAATTTAAAGATCACCAGGTGTCAGCATTTCTGTTTTGTGACTTCTATGTTCAAGGACAAAGACAAACATGTTAGCAAGGTTGATAATAGAGATACAAGTCTACCTGCATGTATGTGCAGTGTCCATAGCCATAAAACATAGTAAGCGGGGAAATGTGGGTCTATCTACAGAGTAGTGAAAGAGTGAACATGTTTTTTTTTCTATTTTTGCCTTTTCTTCTGCAAAAGTGCAAAAACAATTGTCTATAAAAAGGGTTGGTTTATTGTTTTCGAATAATTCTATACATTACTGGGCTACAGACTGTAGTATATGTACAGGTAGTACTGCACTTTTTATTTGTTTTTTTTTGGGGGGGGGGGGGGCAGGAGGTAGGGTAAGGGGTACTTTTAAGCATATGCTGTACAGATTTCAAATTTTATGGGAGAGTATTTGGAATCATTTTCCAATAAACATGTGCGCTTGGTGGCACAGTTGTTTCAAAATTTTGTTCATTTTTTAAAAACTTTTTAAGTATGTGTATATAAGTAAGTAAAGCACAACTCAGCTTTGATTCGGAGTTTTGCTTGGTGCCTTAGCCAGGTACGTTTGGATAGATATTTTTAATACGGCCTTATTGATCTGTGAAAAATAAGTACCCTAATCCCTTTGTCTTCCTCCTCCACATTGGTTACTCCATGCCTCCATGTCCCAGTGCTAAGTATGTTATGAATAGTGCAAATTTTACCTACATGGCATAAATTGCTTAGTACAATACAAACAGATTTGAAAAAATACATGAAACACATTATGCACAATTTACCAATAGTACACAGTTTCTTATACATGAAACACCCTATCTATAAGTTACCAATAATAAACAGGTAACAATACATTATATTGCAGCTGGTGGGAGGGGGACTAGGTACCACCATGTTGCAGACAACTATTTTAAGGTACAAAGCCCAAACTCCTAGTATATGAAAAGCCTAGTAAGGTACAATGAGGAGTCCAGACTTTGCTTTCTTCTGATTCATTAAATCTACATTACACATGCTATGTTGAGAAGAATATATACGCTATACCCTATACAGACAAAAACCAAATGATTACGAGGCACTATTGTCTGGCAGACGGATCACTAATTAAAAGCCTCCACATTGTCCCTTTATCACTGTTTATCAGTGATAAAGGGGCTTGCCTGCCGATTTCAACATGATATTGACAAATACAAAATATTGTGATACATGTAACAATTCACCTTATGCCCAACACTACGCATGCTAAATGATCCACTGGTGTACACACACTGCACTTCCACACATATAATATTAAGAAATGCAGTAACTGGCATACAAATAAAAATTGACATCTGAATATTGCTACCTATATGTGGCCCAATCATACGCTTAAGTTTACAAATTTGAATGCGGAATCATATGGATGAGGAAAACATGAAAAATTGGTGTTCTTTCCAGGCAACAAGAACAACAGCAACAACAAAAAGAATAATAACTTTTCCCTTCAGTATGGACGAATTCGCTGCCAAAAATTTATGGAGTCAATCTTGTAAACCCTCCTTATACTAAATATATTTATCTTTTTTACATAATGCTCTTTGAATTTTTGTTCGCTCAGCTGACTGAGAGCCAACAGTATGGTAAGTGATGCAGTGCTTTACATTATAGTTTATGACTCCTCGGAATCATGGGTCTGGTATTCGTCAAGCTTGGTGAAGGTCAAATTGATAGGTCTCCACCAAGTTCGATAAATGTTCAATATTTTGGGCATCTTTTAAACTTTTTTATTTTTACAAAATCTGAAGAAAATTTTCTCCAACGGTGCTCGGCCTATTCCTCCCCCAATTGAATAAAGGCACTTTCCGAGACTCCTAGGCGTTAACTTATTCATTTGGTGGCATCGGTATTTTATATTTTTTCGAGAATTTTGGGAATGTTTTTGATTGTTCAACTTTATTTCCAAACACGTTATATAAATTACGCTGTGCGCTGAAACCTAATTGAAATGTTCTTTATGGAAAGGTTAAGCAAAGTTGTTCATTTGGTTCTGTTACGCTGAGTCCATCAACTTCCCTTTTTTTTTCTTTCTTTTTTTCTTTAAAGGTTAAAATGGTACATATTTGGGACCACTTAATCAGCTGTTTTCAAGTTTTTAGGGGACACTGTTGGAGACCCCAGTATCTGAAATTGTACAACAGGTGATGCCGTAATTTTTTTTCTATTTTGTACATTATAACTGAGTCTTTTTTTGTTATTCTCAACTTTGTCTCACAGACTATATTGTGCATTTTCTATAAAATTGGTATGAATTTAGTTTGGGTAGGTCTCAACTTAATTTGTTCACTACATGGTTCCACTCGCAATTCATGATTTTAATGAATTATTAGTTAAGGTACATATGCACATGTAAGCACTGTTACTGCAGGGATCGCAACAAATCTGGCGTATTGGCTTATATTTCATAACAGGTAGATTTAAAGCTGTGGTTTATGTTAATCGTTGATAGGAAATTACCTACTGGGTTTATTTCGGTGTTGTTAATTTTGTCCGTCAGCAAAATTGCAAGACTAGACTGACATTTTACGATATATCGTAGCAATGGTACAGCCTGTCACTTTTCTCTTCAACACGATGAACAACAAGATACATTCAGCTAAACCCAAGGCACTGAGCTATTGTGTAAGGCCAGTGTTTTTGCATTTTCACTCCTTTTTGACTGCACATATATACAGAAGATTAATAGTGATCTCCCGGCATAACATAACATAAAGTCTGATGACTCCGCAATTATCGTTATCCCATGTCAGTGATTTTTGGGGAGCCAGGTGCTAAACAGCCCACAAAACACATCTGGTATGAATTAGAAATATTAAAAAATTGTACAGTAATCGCTTCGTAATGAATGGCAGTGTCCATGTCATTGGCTCTGGCAGGCACTACACTGTATCACTGAATCCCAATTGGTCACTTCTCAGTCAGGGCTGGTAAATAGCAGAAGGCACAGACTTAGTAACCATCAGGACCAGCTGTGTACCAATAAGACAGGTGAAATGTGTTGATGTGATACGTAATCAGCATTTAGGGCCCAAATGTCTGCAACAAAAAAAATATATTTATTCAAAGTTTTTCTCGGAAATAAAAATAACATGAGAAAGTACGTCATTTGTATTTTCACATATTTTCATTTTTTTCAAACATCTGACTGAGTTATGATTCAATCCCTGTTGCAAAATGTGTCCTTTTTATATTTTTCCGTATAAAATAAAGGCGTGATACAATTAACTCTTTGATCAAAATCAAAAACACGAGAAAACACATTTCTTTCAATTTTACAAATTTAGCATGAAGCATTCAGTGCAGTTATCATTTAAAACCAATCCTGGCATGTTTTTTTCAAAATTTTTGTTGCGAAGATATGCTTTCCCCCTATTCAATTTCGCACAGAGCTACAGCCTTGATATCCTAGCCAAGGTTATGCTGCAAGTACACCCCAAATGCACATAGGAAATAGGTATTATGGCGGTACTTTAAATGGTTGTACCCCTAAGTACAAAACAAAAGAAAAATTAAACCCGGTATATGCCAGCCTTTCTTACTCAAGACAAACCAAACGCTAATTCATACCTAATTAGATCAAGCTTCATTAGAGACAGTTTATTTTATCACAGTCATAAATACGTCATATATCAGTAGCTAATCAAGGACAATAGCAAACAATCAGTTTTGAAAGATGTGACAGCCAGAGTGTTAAGCTGTAGGAAGGGTTTTCAGTTGATATTACAATGTCGATTCTATGCAAGGCATCCAAAATTCCCAGCAGTCGATATAAATGGAAATTGCTATACTGAGCCCACAACATTTTTCTTCCAGAGATATATCAACTAAGACCTTTTGAACTGCAATTGAATTCAAGCTTCTCAAAATTCATTCATAAATTACATACAAATAAAAAAATCCCTTGGTGCAGATATGTTGCAAAGTAGAGCAGGTGCAGCTTCCTTTCAAAGTTCTGCACTTTTTCTATCGGGACCTGAGGGACCTGTTATGTCCAGACTAAATACAGTATCAAAATCTTTCTTTTTGATAGTAATAAAATCGAGTCCACGAGTTAACGCATTGGACATTTCCGATACATTAGCTGAAGAAGTATCAATGTTGCATTGCTGAAGGAAAATTAAATATATAAATTTAGCTTCAGGGTAATTATGCGATATATTTTTATTCTCATGCCCACGAGATGGAATAGAAGGAGAGTGGCTACAATTAAGTAAATGCTTAGGGGTATACAACACCAAAAATTATCTCCACGACAGCGATTATTCAGGTCAGCTCTGGGCTTATCATTAAATTTCTGCTGCGTAGATCTTAATTCCTTTTGATAATAATTGCGCGTCTGACAAAAAAGACGCCTGACACCCATTTCATAATTAAAGCACTGGCTTTTTCATATTTTCGTTTAGTTGGAAGCAACTGAAGTTGTGAATTGTACCAAGGTTGGTCTGAAGGTCTAACGCAAATCCATAAAATGTCTGGACCAAGAATCACAGCAGCCATCAACATCATTTGATGTTAAAGACGAGGTCTAATGCATATTTGTGTTAATAATGTGAAGTGTTGTAGTAGTGACAGTTATCACTTACTTCTTGTCATTGTATTATATCTCACCAGGAGTCTGGGAGATCAATCTGGCAAGCCTGAGTGTCCATCATCTCCCACGGCATCTGTTGGTCTTTGTGCCACTCTCCATCGAATCGATATGTGATGGGAGACATATCTCCACCAACAATGAACAAAGTTTCCCTGTATATGACCGCGCATGATGACTCCTTGGTCCCTGGTGGGTGCGTTAGTATGGCCCAGGTCCTGGACACAGGATCATATTGCTCTGCACTGCACACGTCACGTCCTCCACAGGCCAAGATGACGCCCCTTATAACGGCCATCGTGTGACCCATACGGGCTTCAGTTAGAGGCGCCTCTTGTTGCCAGCTATCCTTCCCGAGTTCCCATGATGTCACAGATGTAAGACATGTACCTACATTATCACGCCCTCCACTTACATATACACGGCCCCTCCACTCACATGACGCATGGCCATACCTCATCCTGGGCAGTTTGGGTCCAGGTTTCCAGGTGTTCCCTTGTCCCAGTCTCTCAGTGGATGAGAGCGGCATGTTATCTTCACCCAGACCACCCACAGCAACCAGCTCCCCAGCCACGGCTGTCACCGTGTGCCAGCACCTTGATGTCTTCAGAGGCGGACCTTCTCTCCATTGCCAATTGACAAGGTCCAGTACGTCACAGCCTGCTGTTACCTTGCGACCTACAGGGCCTGAACAGAGAGTATTTGATCCCGAATTTCAATCTTTATCAAGTTAACTGTTGAATCATTAATACGAGACATGTATATCAATTTCCCTGCATAACGACACCCCTGGATATCTTAGCATCCTTATGTCACCTCGTGAGAAACAAGCAGCTGCTTGTCGGCCAAGGGGATATTACCACCATTTAGGAAATACAGAATGTTTAGCACACATTGATGCATATATGCAGTTAACGGAGCTCTAAATGGATGTGACTTTACTAAGCATTTGTAAACTTAAATTTATCTAAAAAAGACACTAGTTTTGTGAAAGAAGGTTGTGTACGTTATCTGTGACAATGATATGCTTGTGGGTCCTTTGTGATTAACAGGCGTGAAGCAGGTGCTTTGTGGTGGGAAATGAATATGCATGTCTCGTATTGATAACTTATAAATATTTTAGATAAAACAGAAACTTTAAAGCATCCATTATTATCTAGTAAACATGGTAAGTGCACAAAATGGGCGGTTAGCCTCAAGTCATGATGCAGAGGTCCCCTTTAGCACAGAAGTTCCCTAGAACAAAAGAAAAGATTTTTTTATTGGACACATGCTGTACTGTATCACCCAATTCAAGATGGCTACCAGTGGCCATATTTTGAAAAATATCTAAGGCCCACCATGGCTATCAATGTTTATTACAAAGTTGGCGAGAGGTTCCCTTTGGTACAAAAGTTTCTCGAGGTAAACAAAAAAAGAAATAATTTACAGAAACACCATTTATCACAAAATCAAAGATGGCCTGCGACGGCCATATTGGAAAACATGACTGGCTGTATTTTGCTTATTTTTGGTCCCAGAAGTAGATATAATACACCTTTTACAAATAATATGGGCTTTCTAAATATATTTCTGCTGTTAATTGTGGCTTTGAAATTGAAATAAAGTTTATACAGAGCATGATTTGTGTAGTTGGTATCTGTATCAGGCTCATACATACAGAATTCAAAGAGAAGAAAAACTTGATATTGTCTGAAACTGTATTTATTAGTTGTAGGTATAGCTACAAAGTCCAGCTCCTGTAAAAACTTGCGTCCACTAGTTTATTTTGGGCTTAGTACTGACCAATTTACTCGTCCATCTCTTCCTCTCTGACAGTAGCAGTGTACAAACAAGAACCTCTACAGCCACAGAGAAATGTGCAGGGTTGTCTTTTTGTGCAACACTTACAGGGAGGCTTGCAATTAGTCTTGCACTGGCATATGACAAGCTCAGGCAAGTATTGTGAGATGATGGGACTTATGATATACCCTAGTATGGGTACAGTGTCAGAAGACTCTTGCTGCCATCCCCATTCAACTGGTGACACTGGAGTTGGAGAGCATACGTGTGTATTTCCCCAATTTTGCCCATTCTGAAGTAAAAAAGAAAATGATAAAATATTAAGTGCAAGTTACATTTCGAGAAATTTATTGAAGTACTGTTCTCTTCTGATGAAACTAGATGAAAAAGCAACTCTGAGAAGATGTTGGTGCAGAACATCACTGCTTTGAAGGCATGTGCTCAAAGTCTTTTCCTTTGTGATGGAATAAGATATAATCAAAATATTTGTTCAGGTATATTCCATAGCATACCAAAGCAAACCAACTTGGATCATCAAAAGCCAGGGCACTGCCAGCCTCCACAAGCTGACAGGATGTGGCACCACTTCTGCATTCTTCAGAAAAGGAAAAGAAAACATAGGCAGTGTTGCAGTTGATCCCTGAACTCACCTTACCTCTTCAAACGCTCTCCTAACCTAACCCTGGAACTCATCAAGACATACACAACCATAGTGCACAAATGCGCCATGCAGTTGTATGGTGTTTCAGAAGAGAACATCACAAATGTGGATACTGCTAGACTCTTCTTAATTATCCACGAAGGAAAAGACTTTGAGCACATGCCTCCAAGCAGTGATGCTCTGCACCAACATCTTCTCAAAGTTGGTTATTAGGTACGACACCACTAGTTTCATCAGAAGAGAAGGGTACTTCAATGAATTTCTCGAAATATTACTTGCACTAAATATTTTATCATTTTCTTTTTTACTTCACAGTGGGCACAATTGGGGAAATGCACTCATATGCCCTCCAACTCCAGTGTCACCACTGGAATTGGGATGGCAGCAAGAGTCTCCTGACACTGCACGCAAACCTGCATTTACCGCAAGTCCCATCATCTCACAAGACTTGGCTGAGCTTGTCATCTGCCAGGGTAGGACTAATTGCAAGTCTCCCTGTAAGTGTTGCACAAAAAAGGAAAATCCTGCACATTTCTCTGTGGGTGTAGAGGTTCTTGCTCGGACACTGCTACTGTAGGAGAGAGGAATAGATGGACGAGTAAATTGGTCAGTCCTTAGGCCAAAATAGACCTGTGGATGCAAGTTTTTACAGCAATTGGACTTTATAGCTGTACCTACAACAAACAAATACAATTTCAGACAATATCAAGGTTTTTTCTCTTTGAATTCTGTATGTATGAGCCTGATACAGATGCTAACGACACAGATCATGCTCTGTATGCACTTTATTTCAATTTCAAAGCCACAATTAACAGCATAAATAGATTTTAAAAGCCCAAATTATTTAAAAAAGGCATATTACATTAACTTCTTGGACCACAAATAAGCAAAATACAGCTGGTCATGTTTTCCAATATGGCCATCTTGATTCTGAGTTAAATGGTATTTCTTTAATTTTTTTTTTTTTTTTTTTTTTTAACTCAAGAAAATTCTGTACCAAAGGGAACCATTCACCAATTTCTGTACCAAAATAAGCCATGGTAGGCCTCAGATATTTTTCAAAATATGGCCACTGGTGGCCATCTTGGATTATGAGATACAGCGTCTGTCCAATAATACTTTTTTGGTCCTTTGTACTTTATATGCCAAAGGAGACTTTTGCATCATGACTTGAAGTTAAGAGTCACTTAGCATGTCTACTAATTGTGTCAGTCAGCATAATTTATTTTGTCTCTTCTCATCCAAGCCGGTTACCTTTAAAATTGTTAGCACTTTTTCCCTTTTTTTAAGGACAATTCAATAAAGAGGAAAAGGAGCTGAACGTTTGGCTGAATGAAGCGTTTCTCATTTGCAAACTAACAACTATGACCAAAGTTTAGTTTTTGAGTCAAAACACTTCTGTTTTCATTAGCATCCAGTGATTTTGACCAACACACATAGGCCTATGTATAACATAGGCCTAATGTGAAGGTTCTTTATATGTGTGATTGTCAAATACCTTGATGTAAAAAAGTACAGGACACATGACTTACCCCCGCCCAAGCCACCTATGACCCACACCTTGCCCTTGTGTCTTATTACCGCCGTATTGCTCCGTGGGTGTGGCACAATCGCTATCCCCGGTACCACTTCATATTTCCCCACGAGCCCTTCGGGTGTAATAGGTGCGGCAACCACTCTCTCTAAAAATCCCTCTGTATCCCGGCGAAGCCCTGCAAATACTGCGATGGCCGGTTGCCCTGAAAACAGATCCAAGATGAAACCTAAGTCAAAAATCAGCATTTATGTATGACACGTTCATCATAAAACACACATTGTTCCCAATGTGTCACAATCCCTCCCACAGTTTGCAATAAGAACAATCAGCCTGCTTGACCTCTTGCACTCAGCATTGTGAATAAGTTTGTTAGAGTCTGACAAGGTTTTGCATTCTGGCTGGGATGCTGAAGATGTGAATAAGCCGACGGTGTTCTGATTGTGGGGATGGTCCATGGACGGTGCAGTATTGTGTTTTACTCTATTTATGTTTACATGTGAACTTCTGTATCTGCAAAGGGTACCAAAGCAGATGGTAGGTGCTCACGATGTTTTTGTGTAACGAGTGACCTGTGGTAATTTTCATAATTGCAACCTCTACTTCTATAAGAATGAGCTCATGTATTTTTTTCATATTTATATCTCAATATTTGTCTGTGTGTAAAGTTAAAACGCAGCAGTCTTTCAATACTTTAGGTCTCATGCTGACCTTCAACCACATGCCATGTGCCTTGCCCTGTGAAGTTTGTCCTGAACATGACTTTAGTCATATCACGTTAGTTTACATCAGTAATTGGTGGATACTATCAAACCCCTACATCCGCAGCCACTTAGGTGGAACCAGTCACTGTTGCCATATCTGGGAGAGTAAGAATCTTGTAACTGGGTATTATAGGTACTTGTACTATGATGTAAAGCCTTTAGCCAATCAATCTACTGGTGTGCATTATTCTTTGTTACTTATCATACATACCCTTGCATATTGTGTGCACACATACTGGATTGCATGTACATATGCGGGATTGTGTATACACAAGCCTTGCATTCACCAGCTTCAACATATACCCTGACATGTTGTTTGTAATTACAGGTTAACCCAACAACAGTCTTTGTGGTTTTTGAAGTGTGCCTACGTATATTGCTTGCCCCTAAGCGTTGGCCCCAATCATTGACAGGGATTAATTCAATATAGTATGCTGTTGCATGTAAGGGTCCACCTTATTCATTGACTGCAGTTCGGCACATATGCTCCCATGGGTGCTTTTATATGCATAGGTTGTCTCCATTTTGGGTATACGACATTTCAGCGGAAGGATTGACAGCGGGAAATTGTTCCCATGAATATTCCGTAAGTGGAGAGGAAAACCTAGTAAACAAAAACTCCTTTTGATGCTGAAATCCAAAAACCTGAGACCCAGAGATTGCACCGTTCTGGCCCAGGTAAAGAGAGAAGTTGGAACAGGAGAGGATAGGTTGGGCAGAAGTAAGGCTGAGGATGATGTAAATGTTCCTGAACACATTAAATTCAGTGTTGATCCAATACACTTTCCTACATGGAAAAACTCATTCAATGCCCTCACACAGTGCAAAAAGATTGCAGCAACTTTTGTCATACCAATGGCCTTTAGGAACAAAATGGCACGCTGAGCAAAGGTGAGAAAAAGAGATGCTGGGGCTCTGCATGAATAATTGATTTTCTGCACTCTTGCAACGAGGTTGTAACACATAGTTTAAATTTCTATTATCCACATTCGTTAATCACAAGCTATCATTGATGGCAAAAACATCCAAGAGTTAGCAAAATATCAACATTCATTTTCGAACCGATGTGAAGAAATAAATTTCACTTCGTGTTTGTGCAATAATACCAATGTAATATAGTAGGTGACATCGGTATTCCACACAGCACCGAGGGTGGAGGAATTTAAAGTCTACTGAAATATATATATATATATATATATATATATATATATATATATATATACGTGGGGAAAATTATATTGCTAATATTTATATCTGTGTCAATAAACCAGTTTTTTACTTTTTAAAGTTGTGGATAGATGGAGAATCTACTGTTGTGGAGGCTTACATCTTAAATACTTTAGGGCAAACGCTTATACTTCGACACTTGTAATTATTGTTATGAACTGGAACAATCAGGTAGGAATTAGTTCTTGTATTGTATCATTTATGTTTGATTTGGAAGCCGAAATTTAAAATAGCATTATTTGATGATTCATTATATACCAATAGACAAATGCTGAGAAAAAAAAAAGAGTTTTGGTGTAGGTAGAATTTGATTATAGAACACCACAATTGACATAGGCATGATTTGACTGATCCAAACTCGACAAATTGTTCACGATTGGACAGATAGTCCCGGTATCAGTTCAACACTATGGCCCTGATCCCATACATTTCGAATTCAAGACATAACACACTGTGATTAACAGTGTCGACGCTTTTTAAGACCAAAAATACGCCAAGCCAAAGTTTGCTGCTATCAAATCGTTTCGGATAAATAATACAACTTCACATAGTGGTATTATGGCTCTTCCTAATTCCGAATTGAAATCTATAAAAGAATTATTAATATCGCAAAAATGCAGTGTTGTGGTGGCCATTATCCTTTCAAGATATGACCCGTAATACAGAAATCAGTCTATTATTGCCCAATGAGGTCGGGTCACCCCCCTTGAAGATTGGCTCAACTTTAGCTACTTTCATTGTAATTGATACTTTTCCTTGTGTTATGATAGATTAAATATGTGTGTTCAGGGGCTGCTGATATATTCAGAGTTATCTCTAAGAAGCCTAGGATGAATCATATCATGGCCATATGATTTGTTTATGATAATTTTAGACAAAAGTGACTTTAGTTTTTCATCGGTAATGGGTTGTATAAAGATTGTATTTCGAACACGGGGCCCAAGATAATCTGGTACAGATTTTTTATCTGCCATTTAATTGCATTTCTTGTGGTACATTTTGACTAACGTTTACACACAATTGTTAAATGCCCAAATATCTCTTGGATTTGTTCCTTTTTTTGACTAACAATGTTAGTAGGCATATTATAATATGAGGATCTTTTCTTATTCAAACATTCATCAATTGTTGTCCAAGATTTCTTAGAATTGTTGGCATTTTCCATAAGCTTTGTCTCAAAGTATATCCTTTTAGCTTCATCAAGTAGATTGCTGAGAGTATTTTTATAATGATTTTACTGGGCCTTAAGCAAAGTATTAAATGGCTGAGCTACACAGTTCATATATAATCTGTGTTTTGTATTTATTGACCATACAACTCCTGGAGTAGCCATGGGCTTTTAAGTTTCATGGGCCTTATTTATGTTTGTGTATATGAAATCTTGAAAACATTTACTACATAGTAAACAAAATAAATCATAAGCATCGTTAGTGACTGTTGATTGATTCACTGGATCCCAGTCTACTTCTGTTAATTTTGCATGAAAATGTGAAGCATCATAATTTTCAAAGTTGTTCTTTTCTCGACTTTCCACCAAACTAATTTGACACATAAATCTTGAAAGATAGCGAAAGTAGCAAGATGATCGCTGGTGTGGAAAGCACCTGTAGAGAACCTCTCACCAGGGGTTAGATTTTACCTGCAGTCTGTTGATTATTGGAGTATCGACACATCTAAATGTGTAAGTAAAATTTACATACTTTGTATTGATTGTTGATTAGTAATATGTTGTTATTGTTAAAGGTATCTCATCTTTGTCAATCTTTGTTGAGTTCCGCAATGGTTAAGAACCTTTTGAAAGTGGGCAATATAGCAATATTGACCCGTGCCCATATACAAGGGTAGTCTATGTTGCATATTAAACGTCAGAAGTGCTATGTGGGATGGTTCTTGCTCAGGGTAAAATGCTTTTCCTACTTTAACTTAAGGCGATTAGGCCTAACATAAATTAACTGCATATTCACTTGATGTTATTGTCAACAGAATTCCGGCACAAAGGCAATGTAATTTGATATAAGATGAAGAAGGAAATTGCAAGCCTGTGAGTTAACGGGGATAATGTAAATAAATAAATAAATAAATGAATGAATGAATGAATGAATGAATGAATGAATAAATGAATGAATGAATGAATGAATGAATGAATGAATGAATAAATAAATAAATAAATAAATAAATAAACAAATTTAATTTATCTATAATATTTATCTGTACAGATTTATAGTATTTAGTTGTGGTGGTCCTTTCTTTCCTTCTGTCTTTCTTATTACCGCTTCTCTGTCTGTCTGTCTGTCTATCTGTCTGTCTCTCTCTCTCTCTCTCTCTCTCTCTCTCTCTCTCTCTCTCTCTCTCTCTCTCTCTCTCTCTCTCTCTCTCTCTCTCTCTCTCTCTCTCTCTCTCTCTCTCTCTCTCTCTCTCTCTCTCTCTCTCTCTCTCTCTCTCTCCTTCTCCTACATCCACAGCTGTTCACAGAGACCCCAAAAGCCACAAATCGGAAAGGGTACATGACCATAGCCTTCGTTTTTGGAACTGATCCTTTGATAATAAATGATTTAGAAATACATTATTTAAATTTGACATACTTGAAGTTTTGCATCTTCTATATCTAAAAACAAATATGCTAGACAGAGGTGTCATTCCCAGTTCGGCATATGTGGACTTATACCCTTGACAAATCTGGCAATATTCAAACAAACGGTCAAGAAATTCAGTTATGTTAATTTACTGAATTAACCAACAACACTTGCCTACAGGGATCTGTTATCTATAATCATGGGTAATTCAGACACACGGACAGATAGACAGGCAGACACACAGACAGACAGCCAGACAGACAAACAGATAAATAGATAGATATATAGATAGACAAACAGACAGAGAGTGACAGGCAGACAGATATAAAGATATAGATAGATAGATAGATAGATAAATAGATAGATAGATAGATAGATAGATAGATAGATAGATAGATAGATAGATAGATAGATAGATAGATAGATAGATAGATAGATAGATAGATAGATAGATAGATAGATAGATAGATAGATAGATAGATACATACATACATACATACATACATACATACATACATACATACATTCCACCATCCAATATTTCATTTTCTTTCCTCAGAGCAGCCTAAATGTTTTTAGCTCAAGGACTTTAACATGCTTAAGGAAGGGAAACAAAAAAAAATAAATGACGCACCCCCCCCCAAAAAAAATAATAAAAAATAAAAACACCGAAATATACAAAAAATAAAAAAAGCCCTTAGGGAGTTCAACCCCAGAAATCAAACATTTAGTACCCACTGCTTTAACCACTTGGGCACGCTAATCCAGGTGTATTCTATATATCCATCTATTCCCTTTCAATTCAATAATACACAACCCCCCCCCCCTCCCGTTTAATTACGCTAAAACATGATGAAAACTTTAAATTAGTCAATCAATCACCTTTGTCATGCCCATTTATGTGGCTGTGGTTTCAACATCCCAAGATGCACACTGTCCTACTTTATGGATCTGTGTGATACAGTATGTGTACCAAATTGAGTCTGAAAACTTTTCGTCCAATAAAACTAGCAACTGGCACAGTGGTTTTACAAAAATGTACTTAAATGAGCTGAGGCATGCGGTTAATATGAGTAAAGCTACATGCAGCAAAAGGCAGAGATTCAATGCTTACCAAAACACACAAGGGGCAAAAATCTTTTCCCCTAACCAGTATTGCAGTGAAAGGCATTACGCACGATTCTAAGACAATGCGAGTTAGGTTTTTACAGTACATTATCTGTAGTAAAAATTATCGTGATAATGGCTCATCTTGAAATGGCACATTTTGGGTATAGATGTCCATGGAAATGGATCATCAAATTTATGTCGACCTGTATGGGATTGGAACCCACTACCTTCGGCACACTCGCCTAGCTAAATGTAAAGTCCAATACGCTGACCTCTAGGCCATCGGGACAACCCCCAAAAAGGTTGACCAAAGACCCAGGGTGATGTTATAGCAGGTGTGGCTTGTACATTGACACGGTAGGGCACTTCCACAGACCGACAATTTATGAAATACACCTCTAATATAATTTCGAAGTCGGAGCAATGGCCCACAGCACTTCGAAACCAATAGAGTATTATCAAGTGAAATATATGATAAATGTAAAGTCCAATACGCTGACCTCTAGGCCATCGGGACAACCCCCAAAAAGGTTGACCAAAGACCCAGGGTGATGTTATAGCAGGTGTGGCTTGTACATTGACACGGTAGGGCACTTCCGCAGACCGACAATTTATGAAATACACCTCTAATATAATTTCGAAGTCGGAGCAATGGCCCACAGCACTTCGAAACCAATAGAGTATTATCAAATGAAATATATGATAAATTTATGTCGACCTGTATGGGATTCGAACCCACTACCTTCGGCACACTCGCCTAGCCAAATGTAAAGTCCAATACGCTGATGTATTCGAAGTGACATTTCGTGGAGGCAAAAGAAATAGACATATTTCAACAGTATATTTACACATTCATATAAAATCAAAAACAAAAATAGAACACATGAAGTTGGTATCCCAAAGGAAAGGATTGGAGTGGATATAGGCATATGGACTAATACTTAATGGAATTACGACTATCGCAGAAATTAGTGGAGGGTTTATGTTCCGCCTATTTTTAACATGTTGCTTTCGGTTTTTTAATTAACCGTGTATATTTTGTGGATGTATATATATATATATATATATATATATATATATATATATATATATATATATATATATATATATATATATATATATATATATATATATATATATATGTATATATATATATATATATATATTTGTATGTATATGCTCATGTGACGTCCCCTAAATGCGACTTTCCGTCGACTGCAACTGCCATTTAAGAATGCCACCAGTGTCTTCTTTTACTTTTTACGAGTATCATGCGAGTATCACCCTAACTGGGCTGCAGCTGTCTCTCTCCCTCACACACACACACACACACACACACACACAAATATATATATATATATATATATATATATATATTTATATATATATATATATATATATACGTAAGGAGAGAGAAAGAAAGACTTGCCTGTTTATCAAATTGGTGGAGATCATTGCCATAGATGGCCACTGAGCTACCATCTACTGAAGTTGGCTATTACAGATTTACATCGTAACAGGGTGCCAGATATTCTGTGTAAAAACCAAACTGGCTATATTTGGCAAAAAGTTGGCTTATTTTGGTTTTGGTCACTTCTTTTAATTGTTTGTCACGTAAATGGTTGACAAATTTGAAATTTGATTGCTCTTTGCGTTTATTGCGACAATGCAATACATGTTGAGGTAGCTTATCTGGTAATTGATTGTAAATCTTATTGCAACCTTACCTGTTATCCATTGAATGTATGTCTTGTTATTTTCCCCAATCAGTTTGACCAATTGTGATGCTGTAACTGGCTGTGAGAGTTCAACCCAGTGAAGCTGCATTCTTGCTCGTGAAGCAATGGCAACCTTTTGACGCCAATTTGCATCTTTGTTAACAAATGCTATTATGGCTAGTTTTTCAGTCCCTATGGAATCGCTTAAAGTGACCCACGGAATATCCAAATCAGTTTCATTCGCACCGTCCTCCGTATTTTCAATACATATTGTATCCTCTTGTTGGACAGCACTGCTGTGAATGATTATACTTAGATCATCTTCTTTGAATTTGCCCTCCAATTTATTGCGATGTTTGTCAACAATGCTGGTGAGGCCTTCAAGTTTGTTGCCATCACAATATTCTTTTATTGGCTCATCTCCAGTATAATTGTGCGCCAATATTTTTCTAATATCTTTGGTGTGGTATGTTTCATTCTTTGGGATCAGTTTTGTGTATATGAACTTGGCTATTGCATGAGAATTTCGACTGACTTGTTTCAATTCCAAGGGTGTGTCAACTTTGATAACCTTCTGAATGAGCTTCATCTCTTCCTGTATGCCCAGTCCAATAGCCTGCGTGGGATCAAAGGCCAATATCATTTGTTCAATGTCTGATCCAGCGAGCATGTCCTTCAAACTTGTAAGCCAATGGGCAGGTGGCGCATCCTGCAGGAATATGTTGCGTCTCGATTCTTTTCTGGAGGCAGGTGCACTTTGACTTTCTGGGTGTGACGTGGCCTGAGATTTTTTTTCTACATTTTCTACTTTGGCGGTGGACTGGGACTGCTCCTGACCTCCATCACGTTCAGGATTACTTTTTGTCCCGGCAACAGCTTGTTTGTCAGGATCTTGTCCTGGAAATGATGTATGTCGCTTTTCTATGGATGAAAAATTCTGTACATCATCAAATATCCACCATTTTACTTCTCTCAATTCATCAGGTAGTTCCTTCCATGTGAGCATATCTGTTATGCTTTTCACTTGACAAAGAGGCTTCCCGGATTTAGGATGGTACCAGGGCAACTGTATACTTCTGAAAAAACAATTTACAGTCAAGACTTGACAAAGCATATTGGTAGTTTTGTGTTTGCTGCACGGAAGGAGTAACAGATAAAGGGAGAAAGAGTATGACCCTGCAGCTGCGTCATCTTTGTAATCTATTTTTCACCCACTTTGTTTTTACTTCAGCTGCCTTGTTGGCCAGCTGAGGTCGTAGGACCATCTGCTGTACGATGCTCTGCGTCATCATTCATACATGTACAGAATCTGCTAAACTGTACATTCGGTGTGCACATGTGATGCTCATAAGCAACCCATAAGAGATTTATATAGCAAATTAAATTGAGCTTTATATTAATTTACGTGTGCAATGGCTCCTAACGTTAATGCTGAGGTTCGTGCACGTGAGCGAACTGCTAAACTCAGAGGTTCAAGTAAAAGCTACACTTACATGTTCTGCATTTTGTTTACAAGACTGCGTTTTTAAAACAAAAACACCTGATAATGGTGTGTACTTTTAGCATGCCGATATGCTTGTTTCTACCTTTAAATGGATAGGTATATGTATTATTTTTAAGTACTATATAAACCAAATTTTGGAAAACCTTTAGTTTTGTAAACTGATATATGTTAACCTGTAATACAGGTTTATAAAGGCATAATCACAATCATACATAGACGCATGTTGCTGTGGTTGAGCATAATGACTATAGTTTACTCACTTGAGCATATAGCATGTGTGAGGTTAGTTTATGTGGGCATTGCTTAGGTACTGCAATGCTCGCCTAAATTGCATGCAATCAGATCAGCATGTTCATGTGAACAACTGGCATGCTACTAAGGACTGATTTTCGACTTTTATATTGACACGTAATGGCATCACTGGTATAGTGCATCAAGTTCATACATTTCGGTTAGTATACGCAATTTCATTTTCAACTTCTTCAAAACTATTGGCCATATACTCTTCAAACATGGTAGTTCTGCACCGCGTGTTTCCAAATAGTCACACTTCAGTGAATTGTAAGCTTTTTGATGACCACTTTGTTTATTATTTACGCCAGACGTAGTTGGGACTCAGTTTCGTTGCAGTTCTTTTTTTCATTCGAATAGTGACACTTCAGTGATTTTGATTTTTATTCATACATTTTAATCATCATTTTTAAAATCAATATCATCATCATCATCATCATCATCATCATCATTATCATCATTTCATTTCATTTTATTTCCAGGGAGCTACAATGCAGACCTGTAGCGGATGTCACGCCCCCTGCAGGCCTTGCGTTTCGTTTGAAACCTTGGCTGTTGTTAAAACATAATACATGTTATATTTGAGGGTGTATCGACAAGATGGAACAGCAGGGGGAAAACGTTTTGCCCAGCATTTCAGTGGTAGTTTTGCGGTAGCAGAGAACTGCCACCATATGCAGCATGAAAGTCCTAGATCAAATAGGGCTCAAACTAGGAAGTGAAAAGTAAAATTGTGTCAGTATCTCTATGACCTTCGGAATGAGATCACACCACCTGCAGTTTATGCCTAGCACTAAATTTGGATCACCAAAATGTCACCATCAAAGTCCCTGAAATTGTTGTTATCAAGTGAACAGTACATTTTAACTGCTCTTTGCGATCTTGGAAATGCGTTCAAGGTCACTCATGTATTGTGGAGGTCTAGGCATCGCAGACAAATATCACCATGAAAAACACCAATGTCCTGGTGCAAATTGTTGTTGAGTTATCGATTTTAATTTTCACTTCACCAAAGCAGCATTGTTGCATTGGGGATGAGGTCACGATAACCCTTATGCTTATACCTTTTGGCTTCATCTACTTAACATATTGAAAAACATAAATTTTAACCCAGCAATCACAACAAAGAGATTCAAGGGTTGGCAAAATATCAACATTCATTTTCCAACACTTGTGTAGAGATTAAAATTTCACTCCTTACTTGAGACAAGCAGTCGTCCATGTCAAAGGCAACTGGGTGTTTTAAACCACTTATCTTAACCTTGGAAATATTCTTAATTAAATAAAAGACTAGTTTTTTTTCAAAACATAACTTCTTGAAAGCAAAATTATCCCTGCCAAAGATAAAATGACATAGGGTAGGCCTTTAATTTTTGGCTCTCCTGACTTATCGGTCTGCTGAATTTACAGCGAAACAAGAACATAGGCCAACATCATGAAAACGATGTAGTCCTGCTTTCATGTTTTGCTAGTAAGTCTTTCAGTGCTATCTGTGACTGAAGTAAAAAATGAGAGAATTCTGCTTAGAATTACAATAAAAGTGATAGATTCATGTTCTATGTAAAAAGACCTTTCATTTATGTTCCAGCATGTCTGTAGGCATATAGAACAATAAAAGTACCTAAACTGCCCCCCCCCCCCAAAAAAAAAGCCAAAACATAAAATTGAAAAACAAAATTGCACTACTATATGTTTAAAAAAAATAAGGATCCATTTCCACCAAATTAGACAACAAGCGGACAGTGTGATATATCCTCGCAGTCTTCATTGAAATACATCATAAAGCATAAGAATGTATGCTTTAACCCCTGAGTACCTGGACTGAAAATTGTTTGAAATCAGAGATATAAGCCACACAGTGTGCAACTTCGTCTGACTTTCCCCAAAGGTGTATTTCCACCAAGTGTCAGCACAATGTGAGATGCAGTTTGAGAAAACTAGCTATATACCAAATAAAACACAAAAATGCATGAAAACGTGCAAGTTTTTTATCACGATGCAATAAAAAACATATCCATTTTTAGCGATTTATAGAAGTGTTGGTTTCCACTTTCAAAACAACTGGCCAACCTATTTATGAGAGACTTTTTTTTTTTAATTGGGTACTCACCCAAATTATATCACCCGGTTTGCAGTGCAACTGGCTAGTAGCTTTAGAAAGAAATTAAAAAAATATATAATTACCAGTACAATGCACATTGAACTCCAACAAACTAAGTGTTACAAAGGCTGTCTTCCTAGATGATGATGACGACAACGACAACTGAGACAAGAGTCTTCTTACTAAGACACAAGCAACACTGCCAGGATGAATTATATTTCAAAGGGAAAGAGCACGAAGAAGACGAAGATGAAGAAGTAGAAGAAAAAAAACAACAACAAAAACAACAACGACGACAACAAACGTCGACAATCCATTAGTTTCCACGTCGATCAGTGATAAACGGTGTATTGGTACATATGAATACTGACTGTATTGGTTTCCTAGAATGATCTTTGACCCGGAGCTAATCTCAGTTACAGAGGCAAATAGCTTACACCACGACAACTTTAAGAGGTAAAGTGATGATGTCAAAGGTTGTATGCGCGGTTGAAGGTCTTTTGCCTGCCCAGCCAAACAGTGCTCGCTTGCATAATTCTGATAGTGTGACAGGCACTTGAAGGGCCATTGAGCAATAACGGAAAGTGAGTCTGTCCATCAAGCAAGGAAGTTTCACATTCTCTTCAAACCTGGAAATGGGATTGTGTAATTCTTTGAGATTACAGGATATCAAACTTTTGGACCATGCTTCAGTAAATGTTACAGTAACTACTGTATAATGCAAAAGTGCAGTATATTAGTTTGAAATTGCACAAGAGCAATTCTGATCATTCCTTGACTTTAATTTATTCAAAAGGTGATGATGCAATATCTTTTGTAATTTATGACTTCCTGTATCTTTATTTAATTTTGGCGCCATTCCTTTCCACCACAAGCTAGATTTTGAGAAAATGGGTGGAATTTATATTGACTAGGTCTAAATTCAAGTTTCACACCAGGTGAGATTGAGTGAGTGAGTGAGTGAGTAAGTGGGTGAGTGAGTGAGTGAGTGAGTGAGTGAGTGAGTGAGTGAGTGGGCTGGTTGGTTGGTTGGTTGGTTGGTTGGTTGGTTGGTTAGTTAGTTTTATGCTGATACTAGCATTTTTGCAAAGCGGTCCTCGGTGGGAGTTCATGCTCAAAAGGTAACTTTAGGATACTGCCTGATATGTGGTTATAAGTACTTTTGCAATACTGAAACAAATCAATAGAGGCCGGGGTGCAGATTTTAATCTCTATCAAGCAGTTTCAAATGATCATGTTCCAACATATTTACATTGGCTTTCATACATTTGTTATTCTATTGCAGCAACACTGTCAAAAATACCTCTGAAATCACTTGTTCAATAGCTTTAGAATTGTAGACAAACACCTATGAGTAACCCTAAACCAGCGTGGAATATTTTTTCTCCCATAGTTACCCATGTGGAAACACAATCGTTCCCAACATATGTGTGGAGCAATTTTACGACTGAAATGAAACGAAAGACAGATTCCTATTGGTTGTTGTTTAATTTGTAAGCCGATCAGATCAAAATAGAAAAGAGTAACTGAAAGTTCTTTCTTGAGTGACATACCTTGGCAACGCAATGTTTAAAATGAACTAAATGGATTCGAAACAGCTGCTGAAAGCATGCTACACCAAGTCGGTTTTTGACAAAAACATATGATTTACGGCTGTATGGGACAAAAATGAATTCCACTTTGCTGTGTTATGGGGTATGGGTTTAGATAGCATTTGTTTCAAAGCGTTCAAAGCTCGCCAAAGGCTCACAGTGAGTTCATGCTGTCTAAATCCATTCCCCCCATGACATGGCCTTGTGGAATTCTATTTGGGTTTAATGTTGAGTTCGGTCAAAGGAGGACGGTTACCACAACCTGCTTGTTCAGAGGTTGGCCATGTGCAGCCACTCTCCTTCAGACATTTACATGCTGTAGCTAGGTTATAATTATTAGGGGTTGCCACTCCCAAAACGGGAGGTTATGCGAGCAACCAGTCTTGAAGAGCCATTGTACACCATAGATCTCAATGTGTTGAGTGTATCTATGCTGAGCAAGATGCATATTCATACATCAGTTTTACGTTAGCTGACACGAAGTCTGTGCCATAATGTTTAGAAATATCTTGAACTAGGCTCCCTTAGTTCATCATTTGCTGTAATGTGGTATGAACGAGTTTGTACACAAGGCGTCAGCCATTTTCACTGCCTTCGTACAAATGTATAGGCCCCAAATGTGAATGAACAGATGATCTATTAATTTGTGCTTTGCCTGGGACCTCTCTGTTGCAAATGTCATACCATAATCCAGTACATACTGTCAGAGGTTTCCGATGATATCGTTGCATGGCTTTTTCCAAGTGATGCTAGCATTTGGTTTACTTTTGATACATGTTTGACATTATCTCTTTTGTGTACTTATAGTTGTATAGCTTTATATATTGTCAAAAACTATCACTGGATGCCTCAAATGTCAGAAAACAAGAGGACTATGACAATTCTGTGCTCATCTTACCCTTCTTGAACAAACTGGAGTGATCAATGCCAGCAAGTGTACAGCTTTCTTTTACCCTTCCACAATGAACAATTCCACCAGTTTCAGTATGGCCTGAATAGCGGTTTGGAGTAGATGTGGAAAAGCGCGAAAGCACACAAAAATTCACACAAACAAACGAAAAAAAACTCCGGTCGCGTCACCTGCTGAACGCATTAAGGTCTATGGGTACCCAAAAGAGTCCCCATACAATTTCAAAGCAATGGGCCAAGTGGTTTCATAGAAGACGTTTGAAGATTTCGCCAAAAAAATCAACAACAAAAATCCAAAAAAATCCCCAAATCAGTGCATCATAAACAAACTTAGTAGAAACCAATCAAGGTACATCTCCACCAAGTTTGAAGTAAATCTGGCTGACGCTTTTGGAGAAGTGCACCAAGTTTCAGCATAATCCCAGCGACAGTCTTGGAAAAGTTGAAAATAGCTTTAACAGGCAAAAAAACATAAAAATAATTAAAAAACAAAACAAAACCAAAAAAAACCAAAAAAAACCCAGCGCCTCAGAAGAGTTTTTATGCAATTTTGAAGCCAATTAAAAAATATCCAAAAAAAGCCAAATTGTTGGATCGTGACTATTTGAACGAACTTGGTAGAAATCTACCCATGGCACACCCCTACGATATACAATTTATTGCTGAACAGGCCTGCAGGGGGAGCTGGCATCTGAAGGGAAGAATTGGCTGAAAACCGGCAGCCGGAGGGAGAACTGGCTGTGATTCTGGTGGCTAGAAGAGAATTGGCTCGAAGCCGGCAGCTAGAGGAAGAAGTGGCAGCTGTCGTAGTGGCTAAAAGAACTGGTAGATGGGTGAAAACGAGCATTTCGATGAAGAGCTGGAAGTTTTTGTCCACCAGTTTTGTTTACACCCGCAAGTTCTAAACCCAGCTGTAATTATATTCCAGCATCCAGTTTCCCCCCTAGATCTGGTCGATGGTTTTTCGAGGTCAAATATATAAATTGTTGATGAAGGATCATAGCACTAGGAGAGCCAAAATGCCGAGAGATGACCACCCTCGGCGCTTTTTGCCGAGAAATGCGGAGGATATTTGTACAAAAATGCTTTCTCGGCATCTCGAAGCAATTTTGCCGAGATACGCTGAGTTCTGCTCAACACTACTCCCACCTTGCCGTTTCTCGCCAAAAATGCAGAGAAATACCGCGGTACCTTTCCCCTTTATTCTTATCTCGGTGTTTATCGGCAAAAATGCAGAGAAACGCCAAGGTACCTTTCACCCTACTCCTTAGCTCGGCGATTCTCGGCGTTTTCGCCTAGAAATGCCGAGGTAGTGTCTAGAATGAAAAAAAAACATCTCAGTGTTCCTTTGCATTTCTTGGCCGAGCAATACCTAGGTATGGACTGGAGACTTGAATATCTTGGAGTTTTCCAATATTGTAGGAAGAAGATATCCATGAGAAGTATTGGTATGCATAAGGTTTGCAGAAGATTTGTCGAGATTTTTTCCCACAAAAATTAGCAAACGAAAATTGTAAAAATAAAAAATCACAGTGACGAAACCATTTAAACAATAAACAAACTTGGAACAGACTTTACCGTGGGTCTTCGACCTGTTCAATTTCTTTAGTCCATAAAACCAAACAAAAACAAAAACAAACGAAAAACAGGGCAAGCAAATAAAACCTCTGGATAACGGTTTAGGTAAGACCTTTATAAACGTAATCCCTTTTATTCCATTTCTTTTCGTTGAGTTGTTCTCCCGGCACAACCGTATCAAGTTACCTTTTTTTGTCTATTTTGTCTATTTTATCCAAGAGAGAAATATACTTTCAAAGGGTTTGAAGACAATAAATTGACTGTGGAGCTTTATATCTTGGCCGAATTAGGTTACATCTTATTGTACTTGAGGCATTATATGAGTCTGGACATTCTCTCGGGTTCTCACTCAAACAACCATATTGAGATGAGTTTTATAGCCTTTGAAGGAGCGATATCATAGTCTTATGAGCCGTCAGAAACCACTTGTACTACTGGTTTAACCCTCTGATATCATATGGGGGGGGGGGGGGGGCAGGTGCAGTTGATCAGATCAGGAAACCGAAAATGGATTACTAACTACTTAAACCAACAATTTTCCACATGTGGCAATCACAAACAAGGAAGGTTGGGTGGTCGTAATTTTCCAGTCATCCAAGCTAATTGCAAAAGAAGAAAGTACCTCTATATCGTTTGTTGGACAGGTATGAATCTGAAACATTACAACACGTACGCTCTATCATAAATATGAGTAAAAAAACTCAGCCCACATTACAACATAGCCAAAGATGTATTTCTCAAATAGTTATAAAAACACTGCACATATGCATAAATTGAAGCTCATCAATGACGGTGGGCGAAAAACAGCAAAAGACAAACATTCAACAATTAGCAAAACATCAACTTTCAGCATCCAATACCAATATAAAGAAACAATTTTCACTTCTGATTTGAGACAGGCAGTCACCCATACAAGGCAACTGGTGGTTTTAAACTGGTCATCTCAACCTTTGAAGTATTATTGATTCAGTGCAAACTAGTTTGTCTGAAATATATAGGCTTAGCCAATTAAAACCCACTGTTTTATTTGTAGCAAGGATGAAAAGATATGGTGGACCTGTCAATTTTGAGTGTTCCTGATTTGTGAGAATCATTGCCCATTTTTTAACTTATTCACGCTGACTTGGATACATAATTGCAAAGCCAAAAATGAGGAATACAACCTATTGTTCTCTCGTGTAAGAAACAATATGCTTTACAGCCATTGTGTCATAACAAGCCAGCTATTAACTGGTAAGCAATCCCAGCTTTTGTAATCAATTGGGATTGAAACTATAAAGACCATACTTAAAAAATCCAATGTGAACTGGAGAGGGAATTTTGAAAGACGTTATGTGTAATCAAGGATACTGGTATATAACTGGTAATGTTAGACACTCAGACACGAGCAAAATTTGCAAAACAAAGCATTAACATTGGACTGAAAGAGAATTTGAAATCCATTAATGGTCAAGAAAGTATATGGAACAACTTCAAAAACAGGTTTCTGCTATCTATTTGCCAGACGAATCAAAAGTATTTCCAAAATCAGTTATGGCCACCATTCCCCAAGGAACTGAACCAAGAGCACCTGCCATTACCTGATGCATTAACTATTTATGGGTTTTACTTTCTGACAAAGCAAAGGACAGTTAGGCAGAATGCTAAGATTAGTTCCACCTTTTGCACAAGAATGTATCTACTGTATTATTGTAGGAAGACAGAAAATAAGTAAGAACATCCTCATAGCAATGGTTACAAAAGCCCACAGGGAATGTAGAGCTCATCAAATGCCTTGATAGATCACCCATGGGTTATCCTATGCTCAGCTGGTTGACCTTACACATTGCTCACTTTGCAGAATCTAGCACTTAAAGATGAGTGTCGGATTGCCATCCTATTTGATATCCAACCCTGTGGGCCAACAGCAGTTGCATTGGAAAATAGCGATAAGGTACATATTTTTATAGAGGTCCCCCCCCCCATAACGTCAATGGCATCATTGAAGATAAACTGACATAAAGTGTGGTGAAAGTACCAGGACAAAAATCATAAATATATCTCCATTGCTGCAGGTTTCAGGTGTTTACAGAGCCTTGCGAGAGACACATGCATACACAGGGTATTTCTGTCTGTGCTTTGTGCTGGACCCAAAAAGGCCACTTGACTGAAGCTGCTAGCATATGTTTGCACAGCATTGGGAAGTTTGGTCACAGATTACCGACTTATTAAAGAAAAAAAGAAAAAAAAACATGTGAAGACGGCATGCAATAACATGCATGCAGGGCAAACTACGAGGCTGGTATTTGGCAACGTAGTTCTGAAGCCTGCCCATATATTCCCTAATGCCACTGGCCATGGCTGGTTGAAACACTGAGGCAGAATGTGATCATTAAGCGGATGAATGACAAGCCTGCTCCAGATATGGAATTTAGAGTTTTATCCTGCAAATGTTAAGGTGTCGGCAGGTTACAAGAATGCATTTGCATGGCGAAAGGAATGGCATATACTGACAAATGTAGGCTTACGACTTTACACTACGATAATGATGATGATTGTGATGGAACACTTGGCAGTTCACATAATGAAGAGGCCGTTCCAAAGGGTAAATGTGACAACAGAATTGAAACAGGCAGATCAATACAACTCTCATCAACATGTACAGGTTGTTGATCTACTGAAATGCAAAATATTTACAGTCAGATGTTCCTAAACATATTGGTAACACTCATCTTTTGCCACCCGACATCTAACCAGAAAAAAACAAAATAGGCCTTTTGCCCAAGGACTATGTCATTCTAGGACTTTGTGTTGCCTGGTCTGCTTAGGTTTTTTCTGTAACAGGTACATGAATATTTAAAGAGTCCCTTTCTATCGGTCACGTTAAATTTGCATTTTGTAATTTCCACGCATACCCGTTCATAAACTCGTTCTTATAATTTTTGTAAGTCTTTCCATTCAAATCAAATACATGTTATACAGCATGTATTTTTGTATTTGCTGATACTCCAGGTTCATACATCCATTAAGTTCAAGGGGGTTGTTTTAATCTTATACAATGCAAAGGCAAGCAGCCACCATCACATTTAAAATATGTCCTAGAATTTGAGGCTGCAAAACATGTTCCATAGTTCCCTGCTGATGATCTGTTTTTAAACTTGTTTGACGCTGAGGCCTAAGATTTTCTAAATTTTCCGTGCAATATGACAATATGCTGATTGTTAGATTTAGACAGAGACAGTGACTGGATTGTCTCTGGAGGGTAGCGAGATTGGATTGCGAACCAAACGTTCCTGAAAAAAATAATGAAAAAACATGTGATTTTGACCAGTTAATTAAAGGTGATGGAGACCCACACACGATAGATCCAAAAGTTTGAGGACAATAAAGCTGATGGTTACGAAAAGTTAAACATGTCAATTACATATAAAGGGTGAAGAACAATGAGCCAGCACTCACCCTCCTCTGACTTACAAGTTGCTAAAAATCTGGGTCGACTTTGATATTGATTGCCCTAACTGTATTATTATGCACTATTTGGATCAAAATATTGAGTATCATGTGTATCGAAGAGATTTCTATGAATCGTTATGAATTTTTGTGACAATGTCGAATGGGCTGAAAGATGAGAACGTGTGAAAATTTAGTGGTGCCACATATGACATGAGAGATGATATGGACCGAAATGTGTTGACGACGCATTGAATTCAATATTTTGAGCACAAATAAGGGTAATAATACCAAATGTGCCACAAATATATATCATGCCGAAGTTTTATACCAAACGGATGACCTTGATTTTTGTAATGAATGTAACGCATTTCAGAAAAAAATTATCTGAAATTGCGAACATATATCCACATATCATTACAATAACACGATGTAGAAAAAGTCCCCGACACGTTCTGTCTTGGTAGTGCTAGCTATAACTAATCGTCATCAGCTTCAAAAACACATCAAATTCATTTTTGTGACTTCTCGAGATAGAACAAAAATGACATCAAATATGCATACGGGCATTGGTCACGTTTTGTCAAGCTCTGGGTGACGTATTATTAAGATCATATTGACCATGATTTTCGGACATTAAATTTAGTATTATGAGAAAGAATGAGTTGTATCACACCAAATATACTGCAAATATGTATCACATGTGCAAAGTTGATATTGCGAAATATTAATGAAATTATCCCACTTTTCTCAAGGTCACGGTGACAATGTATTTCAGGAATTGTTATAGTGATGGTCATTATATCTTCAGTTCAGAACATCCACATACCATCACAGACAGGATAAACAGAGAGGGCTCTGGTGCCACCAATAGTGGAATTAATTGGGACTGGCGTACTAAGTCTAAAAAACATTAAAACATAAATGAGTTAATAAATGCAGACTGAACTTCCACGTTTATACTAATTATGCATTTAAAGAGACATTTTTTGACCTTTTGAGTGACCCTGATCTATTTTTAGAATTTTCAGTACAGCTTATTTACCTATTTAACTCGATCTCTTGAGAAATGAAAAGCAAAAGATTCTGCATGTACCACTAATGTGAACTGTGTAGAAAATAAATGTTCACATACAGATGACCTTCAACTACTTTCTCAAAGTCACAGAGGGATTGCATTTCAGACACCAATTGGTATGACTGATTTCTTCATTGCATTTTAGCAGAGCGTTCGTCATAAGGATCATTTTGCATTCCTGGTTTTGGCAAAAATAACCACTACACACGCGCACACACACACACACACATACATACATACATACATACATACATACATACATACATACATACATACATACATATATATATATTTACATATATATATATATATATATATATATACATATATATATATATATATATATATATATATATATATATATATATATATATATATATATAATCAAGTTGTCTTTAATCAGCCAATGATGAATTCAAGACCATCAAACAATACAGTGGCTATACATACTTGATCTGCTCTACCAGCAGATTGCTGTAGGCTACATATAGGATGTTGTTGGCATGTGCACCCATGCTGCGGAGTCCTTTGATGTATTCTGTGATAACTACCGTCTTCCCGGACCCTGCAAATCCTGTCAGAAGGACTGCTTTTTTATTGTGTGTCAGACATTGATGAAAAACATCGAGCTGCTCTACTGTCAGCAGATTCATGATTTTCAGATATTCCATTTCCTCCTTGTCCAATACATATGTGCTGGGCACGAAAGATGCAAGACTTGTGTACAAAGACATTCTGATAGATTCAATCATGTCTTTTCTCATCTTCACATATGATGCTGGATACATTTTCATTTCCTCGTTTTCCTTGCATGAAAGTTTCTGTAACCATTCTTCCACTGGCAATCTATCACTTACAGTAAAAGTTAAACATTTCACATAAAAGGATGTTTTATTACTGTAGCTGAGGCTTTGATCCAAGTATGGTCGAACGTATTCTGCATATTTTTTAAGCTTTTCTTCTTCAAAACCAAAAGTCAGTAGCAACGGTGTGTCTGTAGATGTTATAATTAGAATGTCAAATATGGCACTGTCTTGTTTTTGGTCCCATTGTTTTCTTATATCATTTAGTATGCAGGGTGAAATGTACATCAGCCCTCTTTTTCTACCAAAATGCTTTTTTAAGGCGGGTTGAACCATCTGGAGGTATTTGCTAGGGGTCTTGCTTTGCATATCTAGTTGTCGATACCTCTTCGGCCACACGTGTAGTGGTGATCCAACTGAAAGATGACATTGAACTTGTTTAAACATACCCTAACCAATCATTCGGATAGAAACAAAAGCATGTAATTTGTGGAATCCCCTTTTAATACTACACATATTTATTTATTTATTTATTTATTTATTTATTTATTTATTTATTTATTTATTTATATTTATTTATTTATTTATTTATTTATTTATTTATTTATTTATTTATTTATCTATATATTAATATTTTCTGTTAGAATGCCAGTATTAAATAGCCAGGACAGCTGTTTTTTGCATCACATGGAAACTGGTTCTGTTTCTGGTGGCTCATTTTAGCTAACACAACATAATGTTTATTTGTTTACAACATTTCAACATTTATTGTGTATTTATCTTTGACAGCATTGACAACCTAATGGTAACTCTGTATTCTTCTGAAGCTATTCTACATAATGCGCACAAATTTTGTAGTTTTCATTAAAACATACAAAAATATTTCGCTCGTCAATGCGAATAGTTCTACTAGTTTAAAGATATTATATATAGGTATGACATCCACTAAAAACAATCAGAGATGACTCGTAGTTCAAATCAAGTCCTCTTATTAAGGGTGCATAAGTAAGTACTAAAACTACCACTGGTTTAATACATAAAACTAATAAAATTATGACAATACAAATTACCACAAAGAGTAAATAAACGTTAATTTGATAATACGGTAATAGATGCAGAATTTACCAACATGACAATACCAATTACCACATGAAACAAATAAACGTTAATTTGATAAGACGGTAATAGATGCAGAATTTACTAAATACTATATAAATAATATAACTACCCAACACATAGCGCATTTTAGTATGAGATCTGTAAATATGCCATACCTAGTATCTTAATTAATGATAAGCTGAATGAAGTCTTCATGAACGCGAATATAAAGCCACCAAAAGCCCTAGGATTTTAAACAACTACCAAACAAAGTCTCAACAAAGCTCACCATGTACATGCATGGCATTATTTAAGTCATGCAAATGAATCATGACATAATTTCTCAGGTTGTCAGGTACAAATAAGTGAGAATTGCAAGCCAACTGATTGCACAGAACTGAGTGACACAAGCTATTACAAAACCGAAGTAGGCATACCTTTTACCTGTTAACTCTGTTGGCTGACAACTCAAGAAAAACCAAAAGGTCGTAGGCATACCACGTATTTTATATATTTGTTTTATCTTTGGCCCAAGTGATAAATGTTTAAAGTGGTTAGGCCTATATGTTTTGAAAACGTACTAAAGCCTGTGCTGAATGTAGAATATTGCAAAGGTTGAGAGAATTGTCATAAATCTACCAGCTGCCTTTTATGATGACTGTATGGTCAAAGTCAGGAGTAAAATTTATTTCCTTCTCGTTCGTTTCAGAAGCTGCATGTTGATGTATTGTTATTCTTGGATCTCTGCTTTTGTTGTATTTAGCTTTCGACGCATTGTTTGCTTGAAATTTATGGATATGGAAAATGTTTTCCTGAACAATATGCATTCTTTGCTGGCTTGAAATTTATGCGTGATGTTTTTTCTGAACTATTACCAAACATATTTCTATGGTCAATGAAAATATATCCACACCATCCACTTTTATAAACCGTTCAAGGCAAGCCTGGGTCTTCCATTAAAATTATTCATTTCATAATGAAAGCAATTCAATATGCACACCAAACAAAACAAATATCAAATACTGTATGTGTCACTCCCAAGCCATTTATGCGCATACAATTACTATATAGCTGCAACGCTCAAATGAAATACAAAATACAGAATATTGCAAATGTTAAATCTTGCAAAATAACTCATAACTGTCAACCAGCTAACCTGAACATACACAATGCATTCTAAATGTTAAAAACTGTTAAAGTTTTCAAAGCTGTCAGTGATAATTTTGTAATTTAGCTGAATTGTTTATGGGTAGTCGTAACTGTTGGAGAAAACTTTGGGGTTTTTTTGTTTTTTGTTTTATTTTGGTTTAAACATATTTTATTTCCAAAAACGATTGGGGAGCAGGCAAAGCCTATATGAACCCCTCTCTTTTTTATTTTCTTTTCTTTATCATTGTTTTTTTTAATTATATTGCATATGTTAAGAATTGTCTCAGTCGTTTTTTTAATCACTGTCGTTACTGGGTTGAATAAACGATGTTATTCGTCTTTGCCTACACAAAGTGAAAGTATTTGCTGATTGTGCATTCGTATACCTCGATGGTCATTTTGTCAGTGTTGTTGGAATTATAAATTCAGATATCTTTCATCGAAACACCAACTTTTCCACCATTAGAGCAAAACAAATTAAGAAAAGTTATGTTTATCCTTTCAAGACTCACTTAATGCCAAGGTCATGTACAAATGTTGAATGGTCTCTTTATCATCGTTCTAAAAGCGATGCCTCCCAAGATGTTCACAGGTTAATGTTACTTGACGAACAATTTAATATGGTCTGGTCATGAAATGAAATATAAACCATCAAGTGCAGAACATCCAAATACAATGGACTATACTTGCCAATAGGCGGATGGCTGTACAATATTCAGTCTGAATGACTCTGTTAGACTAAAAATAATATCACACACTTATGATGCACTTAAAATCAAGTAAATGAAGACAAATATCAAAGTCAGGTGTCGTTTGCAATTGTTTAAATCCGTATGTACCAGGTTATCTGAGTATTATTCTTCCTCCAATTCCTAAAAGAGAATCATAGAGGTGGAAAATGCATCAGAGATTAATTTTGCTGACCATTTTATGATTTTTAATCCTGACTTTCTCCATGCTTTCCCCTTCTATTTGCACACTGTGCAGTTAACATATTCCTCTTCAATAATTGTGATTCATTCAAGGAATTCATTCTAAACGACTCGTGGTCCTGTGTACCCAAACGATGATTTCAGAACTGATTGACCTTATTGCTATATTTGTGAGCATGACCCTCGATTGGTTGCAATATTTACGAACTCGATACTTGAGTGGTGTTACCACGGAGGAAATTTTACCTTTTGCATATTTTGGGGTTTTTTTTCCAAAGCACTACATAGTGTCTCATAGTGTTTCACTTTGAAAGGTGAAACTGATATATTGAATTATATGTTCATAATGGTGGATCCTAGCACTTTTTTCTCCGACTCATAGTTAAAATGGATGTAGAACGTTCTTATAATATGGAACATTTTCTACAAGTGGCAAGCTATTTGTGCTTTTATTTTTATTTTGGATAATGCTTTTTGTGAAAATATAATTCGATTGTCTGCCAACTTATTCTTGCCAATCTTGGGTTTGTCAAACAGGCATGGTGTCACGTTGAAAGTTAAGAGCGTATCAATGTATATAATATGAATCTTTATGTGTAAATGATAACGAAACATTGTGAAATATGATACAGATAAACCTATTCACTGACTAATAATATATACCCCAACATCTGAAGAAGGTAACCACTAAATTGTGTATAGCTAACTTAGTCCATGTACCAACAAGGCATAGCCAATGGGTCTCTTGGACCTGAACATTATATAGTTGCTGACTTATCAGTTTTGCCCAGTAGATTCCTCAGTGTATTAGCCTAAATTTGGAGACCAAAATACACGAAAGATTGTGGACATAAAGTTTCTTTTGAAATCCATACATCCTGAATCTGTAAACCATATAGTGTTAAACCCATGCACCTTCAGCCGAGAGCTCCAATATTTGAAGCACTTCTTCGCAGAGACAGAACCCATTGTCTTTAATTACCAAGCTTGCTTTGTCTTTGCTCGAATATTAAAAAAATAATAGGTTTTTCTATTGTTTAACATGAATTTCAAAGAACTTAATGGAGAAGAAATGTGCTTTAAGTATATCACACTCTGTGGACTTCAACTCCAAACCACAGACTGAACATCCATCATCAATGCCTCAACCATGGTCATAAAATCTAGCCAATGGCTAGCCATAGCTGATCCATGGACGTCCTCAAACATGCTAAAGTCGGGCCATCTATTACAACATCATTTCCATGCTCCTTATAAGCAAGACCCAAGCACTCCTGTGGGTTTGTTATGTAATCATGGGGCATGGAAAGATGTGTACTTGTTGAAGATGTCAGCTTTGACCATACCTGATTCCTATTGAGGAGAAGGTACAAAAGTGGCTCATACATAAGCATTAGACAATGCAGAGCTAGCTTGTAGTGTTTACACTTCAATGCCTGATCTGCAGAGACCTAAGCTATGACCCCTGCAGTTACTTAAAGTTATGCAATATTACTCCCCTGATGACGTTTATAGATGGTATGTATCATGCTGCACTGGGTATGAAAACGGCCCAAAAGTGGAAGGATAATCCCATACTATCAGAGCACAACAAACCCATTCAAGTGGAAAAGTCATAAATGAGGATATTTTGTTAACAAGCTGCTAATTTCAAATATTTCCTTTATCATTTATCAATTTATACTTATTCAGCACCTAAGTTGTATTTTTGCCACTATGACCCGCAACCATCTTAGATTATGTCATCACAAAATACCATGTTAAAAAATCTGTCTTTCTAGCATATCACGTGTACATCATCCATAGATCATGCGAACATAACTTTATTTCTATGAGATGTATTTCCTTTTTCACTGAAAATGTGCTTTGGTCACAGGAATCCATCGCAATCTTGGATTAGGTCATCAAAGGATGACTTGACGAAACTTTCATCTTTTTCATTAAAAATGAACTCTTTGCCTAAAATTACCTTGAAGAGTGGTATTAAACACATTTTAAAACCTTGGTAAAGCAAATTCGTTTCTCAATATTGCTAGTGGTGGCAATATTGGATTTCCTATTCTGTAGACTTCAGCCCAGCTTTTCCAGAGATACATGGGAGCTTATTTCGTAACCAATAGGCTTAAGACCCAAATTGAGTCATAAAAGTTTGGTCCCCAAAGGTTTGTCACAGAACTTGATATATTGACCCTGCTATTGGATCATTGAATTTTCTAGTCAACAACAGTGTCGTTATATAAGAGTGGTGAGACTAAGGTTGTTTACAATATCCATGTGTGTGTCTGTGCCTTGTCTGAGTATTTATCAATTCTGATAGGCACCTGATCTTAGAATAGTTTTGGAGACATTCCTTACTCTATTTATTGGATCAATAAGCCCAAAGGGCCAAAACATGGCCAATTGTTTCTATTTAACAAACTCATGATCTTGTTTATGATTTTTTATTTTTGTTTCTGTCTCTCCTTGAATTTGTTTCATTTGCTCAATAGTTTATAGCTTAAATTTTCGTCCTCGTTTTTAAGAAATGTCGATTATTTTTTGTTTTGTTTTTTTTGTTTTTTTGGTGTGTGTTTTTTGTTTTTGTTTTTTTTGTTTTTTGTTTGTTTTTTTTTTTTTTTGTTTTTTTTTTTTTGTTTTTGTTTTTTGTTTTCTTTTTTTTATAATAAACCATAGTTTGGTGACCACCCATTTTGAGAATGAGTTCTCTACTAGATTCTCGTACATATGGAAGTCCACTCTTTTGACATGTTATTTGTGCAAATCACATTACTAAATTTGCAACCTTAAATAATGATGACATTAGGTTAGTGTTTGATATACCCCAACCCCCACTTTATCCTCAGCTTCATATGTGAATGTATAGGCATTTCAAGCTCGATGCCTGTAATTTTGGCTGGAACCAGAAGATAGCAATACATGACTGATATTGGTGTTACATGCGCAAGAAATATGGAATTGATGGGTGATAACGCAAGTCATACACATAAACATTCACAATAGGCCGAAATCTAGCCAGTCCTCAGTATTATATATTGTAGGGGCTTATCATGCATGCTTTGTATATATGTAATTTGTTGCAATGGGTCAGTGCTAGGTTTTGTCAATAGAATTACCTGGTAGGTGTTCATGTTTATGTATAATGAACATCTGTCATAACAATTAGATATCTTGAACACAATTTCATGGATGCTTCCAAGTCTAACAAGCCCAAAATGCCAATTGCAGCACTGCCATCTGGTAGCCAACTGCAAAAGCACCAATGAAGCAGGTCCAACTATCACAATCCTGTCCATTCTGTTTTGTCATTTGTATTTTGTCATTTTTTTACACAGTGTCTTCATATGGTATTCTTTACTTTTACATGTATATATAAACTAACTGAATAACATTTGAGCAAACCATAGGCAGTGTATACCTTGAAAGTGAAAGTGACAGAATTATGTTGATAGTGGCATGAATATGGAATTTTTTTTCTGTTTGGCGGATGATTGATATTGTATTCTTAAGAGAACAACAAAGTACGCAGAGTTGATTAAAACTGGTAAAAACAGTACAACAACGACCGCAAATAATCACAATGACCCAAAGGGAAACAAGGACAAATATTCCTGGTAATACTGTGCATAGGGGTCATATTAAAGCTCAGATTCTGCACGCTCAGTTGATCCATACGATGAGGCCTGTCGGAGTTGGCCTTATAGGCTGTAAACTCTGCATCTGTAACAACAAGGTCAAAGAAGAATACCAGTACCTGTCATCATAGTGTCAACTCCATGCATGGTAAACACTGCACAATCTGCTTTGGGCACATCTACTCGCTTGTACTTCTTCATTTCTTCCTCAGTAAAACCTGGTATTCTGTTGACTGTGGGAAAAATATCAAAGAAACATGAAGGATTGCAACTCAGGATGTACTGAGGTGCTTTAGATAAAAAGAAGAGTTTAATCTAGCAATAACACAGAAATACTACGTCCCACGTGCATACCAACTAAAAAAGGAAAGAATATGTTTATCACACTGCAACACTTGAACATATAAGACTAGTATACAGCCCTATAATGCATTTTTGTCTATTTCAATTTTAATGATTTAAGGATATACGTTTCGTTAGAAGTGACTTTTAAGAGTTGCATTATAAAACATATCAGTTTCACAGAAAATACGATAAAGTATATATTTTTTTCAAAAGCAATCAAACTAGAGTTTTGTTTTGCCTTCGTTGCTGGGAATTGTTCTGTATTTATACAATTGCACAAGGAAACACATAACTTTCATGGAAATGTGGGACAAACTTTTTCTAATTTTTGTTTCATGAAGTGTTTTATTTTTTGTGAAAATATAAAGTAGACTAAGTTTCTGAAAAAAAAAAAACCTCTCTCATTTTTCCCGATTTTTGCCCTGATATGGCCTAACCAATGTTTGCAATTGAAAGGATGACATCTCATGCAGACATCAATGTGACCCGACTTTAGCTTTAGAAAACTCTCACAAAGTTAAAAATTCTGAAACACGCTTTTATTATTTACCCTTTTGTTACGAGTTTCCTACAAACCTGATGTTTCTAGGAGCAAAAGTGATAACGATGATTCAATTTCAAATTGAGGAATTGTCCCAATTGAAAACAATAGAAAACAGCCTTCTGAGGGTTTATCAGCTACAAAAGACTTTATATGAAAATGTGGCCTGAGATCCTTATGACACTTGCCTAATCCATAGTGGCTACCGGTCTACCGAGTATGTTTACATTTTTCATGACAAAAACTTCAAAGAACAGCTTGATATTTGAGGATTACCATAATGAAGCCATTCTGGCACTGAAATATCGTCAGGGCTTGCTGTGGCCGTGGGAGGTCTCGTTTTTCGTAACTTGGCGCTAATTAGTCGAGGCTGCACAACGCCTGTTGGAATTATGGGGCTGAGCAATCAGGTAACCGATTCCAAAAAAGCAGGGGATCTCATTAGGTAGATACTCGGTTCATGAGGCATTAATGCACGATTGCGCATGTCGAGATAAAGTATACACCCATATCTTTTACATGGATTGCGACGCAGGCCAAGCCTATATTAATCACTCTTCATGGCACAGATGGTAGCAAAAACATTCCTGCCTACATGTCGAGATCAAGTCGGGATTACAGTGACTCTGGAATCAAGCGCATGTCAAATAGGTGCACTGGTTTGCACATGTCTGGGTTAAACGATAGCCCTACTGAATTTGACCCCAGGATTTTAGCTCAGGGTACAGCCAAGATTAAAAGCTAAAGATATGCATTTTGCAGTGTTTGAACACATCATTTTGCTGTAAAGTGGGGATATTACTGTACTGTGGAAGATTATATTGACTAGTTGCATTAATGATTTTGTTCATTGTCTCTTGCACAGAGACACAGGTACAGCCTGGAGAATACATGATTTCACACACACACACACACTCATTTGTATGCTTGTAAACATCAGGGAAAAAGAGTTGCTTCGTGGTATGGCACCACGAGCTGTCTCGTCGAAAGCAAAGAGAAGGAAGACACGGTCAGATACCACGACAACTACTTTTTCCTGCATAGCACAACAAATGCAACAGCCATACAAGCAATACATATATTATAACATTCCTCAGTATCTACTTTATTAACCTGTATCAATAAAGAGTATTTATAATCCTTACAAAATGTGATTACAGTTTTGCGCCGAAACACCTGCGGATTCGAAATTTTCCTCCATGCATACTGGTCAAGGCAAAAGCCTTACTAGCTGGAAAGCTTATGTCAGTTAGACGACCTGCCTATATATATATATATATATATATATATATATATATATATATATATATATATATATATATATATATATATATATATATATATATATATATATATATATGTATATATATATGTATATATATATATATATATATATATATATATATATATGTATATGTATATATATATGTTTATATATATGTATATATATATGTTTATATATACATATATATATATATATATATATATATATATATATATATATATATATATATATATATATATATATTTGGAGAAACAAACTGCATAATGCAGCCTACTCCCCACTTTGAAAGTTTCCAAACAATAAAGCTGTATTTTGCTGCCAATGCTGAGTCAAGTTTCAACATGATTGATTTTACAATAAGAAATTCCGTGTAAAAAATAAAATAGGCAAAGAATATACATAAGAGAAAATATGCTTAACTGTCTCCAATAACCACAAGAAAGCCGATATGCTAGTAAAACGGTCGTATTTAGAAGTGAACTGAATTAAGGAACGACTGCCTTTACTCTCTATTGACTATAAAGCTGCACCTCCACCTATTGCCTTTAGGGACTTGTTTTTTTCAGCAATTTCATCTTTCAAAATATCCCATGCATTTTTAGTGGTTTACTATCCCTCATCTCCACATTGGCTTTAGAATTGTTGCTATTTTTTTATGTTTCTTCCTTCCTGAAGACCATTGCCCTATCTTTTAAGTTACTTTTCATAAGATTTATCTGCCTCTTATAATTTTAAAACTGCTTTCTCCAAGTAAGAGATGAGAAGCTTTTTGGTCTTTGTTTTGCGTTCTCTGCCCGTTCTGATGGCGTGAACCTCTATTCGCCTTCACAGACAACTATCAAGTAGAAGGGGAAAAAAGTGGGTTGATTGGAACAAAGCTACATCACAATAGAATCTTTGCAAAACAGCATACACACTCAGGACACAGCAGTGTAAATTGAAAGCACCAGACCCTGAATTGATCTTAACAAGTGCAAACCAATTTGACTCTAGGTCAATGGCTTTATAACCCGCAGTCACCTAGCTTTGGATTATCAATTTAACTCAGGGCCACATGACTTGGACATGTGCAACTGGGGTTAAATCATTAAAAGTTTTTGTGGATATTGGTCCCAGTTACAGAATACAGGAGCAGATGCAGGGCAATAATGTCGAATGTAGTGAAAGAGCCTACAGCAAAAAGCCACGGGTCAAAACGCTTTTACAACCAAAACCAGTGGTCTGCTGAGACCTTGCACCCCAGGCCACAATAAATAAGCAATAAGCAACAATAAAGTAACAATAAATAAACATTAAATGATTTTTTTTCTTCTCAATGTTCATTATCATCTTTTGACATTGCAGATTTCTTGCAATTGTTTTTGTAAATGCGCTCCCTCATAAATCAGTGCACTAGAGTATACAGTGATTTCGAAACCTGTCACTCTGGCTTTTCACCTTTGTTTCAAAAGCCTGTGTAATAGGGTTATACAAAAATGAAATCAAAGTGATCTTTTTTCAAAGTTCCACGGTGAAAGGCGGATCTGGGGTTTTATATAGATGATGTAGTAACTGTGTAAACCTAATAATGTTAGCTCATATTTAAATCAATGCATGCATTGGCAACGTTTTCTTGAAGGTACGACTTAGTAGCCATCATTCAATCTACTTAAGCTACTGCAAACTTCAGTTGGTAAATACTGAAGTCAGAGGAGAAATGTTTTTCTGCATACTGTATTATGTATTCATTCCATGATTTAACAATGGTACCTAGCTGTTGGCATGCCCACCTTAGAGTATTTCAAATTTGTTAGATGGCTGATGGGTATTGCTCATGGGTCTTTCAGGTTTGTTTGGATTTTCTGCAAAGTTCCTCTGTCATTATTGAACAGGTTTATATGCTCTACCTAATACAATGTTGTGCATATGGCATCTTATCACCTTAAGATATTCAATGAATAATATTCCAAGGTGGATTTCAAATCTTGTTGTTACATCTGGTGATGTTCATGTTAATGGGCTTGTTAATATTTGAATGGTTTTCAACATGGACTACGAGACTGACACATATTGGTCTGATACTACTTATAAAATAGTGAGGATACCTAGACTCGTTCGATATCTGTTTCAAAACAAAGACCTACAAGTTTTTTGCAAAGATATTAGCAAATGTCTTTCTCGCCAGTTCCTCTTCTCTTGTAGAGTTCCTGGATTTTTTCTTTTCTTTGTGGCACACGCAGTCTCATACATGCATATAGACGCTTTTTTTAAAGACAGAGGATAAGTAAGGGTGCTCAAACCTGGTACATTTGATTCACTGGCCTGCCCCTATAACGCTCATAATTGGTGGTATGTTTAAGTTCATGCATTATTGTATTATCTGCCCTCTGGCAGCGACATGTCACGCCATTTCAGGACTACATTGCTCTGATCTCAGGTAACTTGCACACCGGTAGCGAAAACTTATCAATTATCTTTTCATATATATTTGAAACTTAAAATGCATACACTTTCTGATAGACCCTGCAGCTAGTATTGAACGGCTTAGTCTTCGAGGTGGGGTATAATTGGTCATTTTTTTCTACTTTTGCAATAAACGATTTATTTACCTTTAATCAGGTCCAAAGTGTGTCTCAATCTCTTTTCGGCTTCATTTGAAGATAATTTGAAGGGTGTTCCATTCTTTGTTAGGACAAAGCATTTGTATTGCTCACACAGTTCAATCATGTTCTGTATCAGGTCGACTTTTGTCTCTGGGGGAGTGAACTTATTCATTCCTGTTAACTTGGCAGGCACCATTAGCAGTAGATTTGAAGGTTTCACATGTAAGTACAGGTGGTTTTCATTGGGAGCGTTTCTGCCAAATTGAAACAGTTCACCAGGCTCGTCACCAATTATTTCTTCAAATGCAGTGTTGACCTTCGTTTGCCAGTTTTCAAACACTTTCTCATTTACTTCGTTGTGCAATTCATTTACTATCTTAATATATCCTTTGCAATTGGAGCTGGCAATGGCACTTGCCAAAGTAACAAGTTCATAGAGCTCCTTTTTGTCTGGTGGATCTTGGATGTGGACACTCACTGGACCCATGTCATATGCTGCTTTCATCAACGCCCATTCTAGAAGCAGAAACGAAGAATTTCTCCATATATTTTATGTAATCAGATTACACTGTTCCACAAATTCATTTTAACTAAGAAAGGAACATACCTGTGGCATGATACATTACCTATTAACTACATGCAGAATAATCTCTCTGGATCATAGTCACTCCAAACACTTTCCCGTCAGAAAAATTTGTCCATGCTTTGTTCTTGTGACTGGAGGCCCATGGCCCATTGGTTGACCCCTCAGCCACCAGTTGACCTGCAGTATCGGCCAATCATATGTATTTCCTCTCTTTGGCTGCTTATGCACCCGTTGCATTTCTTCCCCGTAGAGTTTTTTTTACTAGTTTTGACATTCATAATAAATGTTATTTCATATATGGTATACCATTGGCGACGTTGTGGACTAGGGTACCACAGTACAATAGAATTTTGGTTATCACTTCCTCTGCACAGAATCGGAAAAGCTCTCTCCAACAACATTACCTGCAGTCAGCAGCAGTTCCTCATACACTAGCAAAAAAGACATTGCAGGAGATGCTGCTGGATATCACTGTATGCTTTCACACATGTAAGCCAAAGTAGGAAGATTTCAATGCAGAGGATCCCAAGTGGGTGCTAGACATGTCTGTGACTGTCAACAGCATAGATCTGATTGTAGATTATTTTCAGAAACAGGACCTGATATGGACCAAGTAACTGCAGCCCTTGGCTCCAAAACAGATGTCACATGATACCATACATATCGAAAGAACAGGGATAACTTGCAATGCTATTCCACAGCCACTTTGGGGAGCAAGGGAGGCCAATGTAGGAGTAGCTATAGTCATCTGCAGCCAGCTGGCCTAAAGACTTTCCACTGTCAAAATATTCTCTCCAAACCCACAAATCTGCCAAACATGTACAGGCAGTCGATGTCCACATGAGACACCAAGTCTCGCCACATGCAGAAGTCATTGCCCAGTGTAGATTATAGAAGATGCCATTTCTGATACACAAATAGTTCTGTTGGTGCTCTGCAGGTCAGATATATATGTTCTGACCCAGAGGCAGCTTTTGTATTGGCTTGGTGACTGGCCCTCTGCATCCAGATTTTATTTACAATAAACTTGAGTCAAGAGGATTCAAAGGTGTACTTTTGATCAAATATTTCTACAAATTTTGCTGTAAATATCCTGAGATAGTTAGAAAGTTTGGATTCAATAATTTTAAAGATTTTAGACTCGCCCGTTTTGCTACTTAATTTTATCTTTTGACACCATTATGTTTAAATGTTAACCTTTCAGACATTTCAGGCTAGCTTGTTTTCTGTTAGGAAAACCTCCAGGGGCTACAGGTAGCAAGAAGCGGCCTACGACAGTTACAAGCTTGCCTAATTGTACTTGATATCTGGTTAATATTTTCATTGCATTCTCTTGACATACATACAAAAGACTTTCATTCTTTTCTGACTTGCCCTATAATTCTACTATTAACATCCAAAGATTATTAGAAAGTTTGGCCACAATAATTTACAGTTTTTAGACTTGACTGTTTTGCTACTTAACTTTATCTTTTGGCACCTTTCTGTTTTAATATTCACTATCAGACATTTTAGGCGTACATGTTTTCTGTTGGGTAAACCCCCAGGGGCTACAGGTAGCAAGAAGTGGCCTACGACAGTTGCATGTTTGCCTAATTGTACTTAAAATCCTGGTAAGAACAATTGTTTTGATAGCATGTTTTTGGCATAAAAGCTAATGACTTCCATTCTTTTCTGATATGCCTAAATGCACATTTACTCAGTATTAAAAGATTACTCAAAATTGACCGTATTTTCTCAAGTGTCACAAACCTGACACATTAAGTTGACACATGGACTCAGGGTTGGCAGTCAAATAGAGCTTAATTGTTTGAGGAGTAGGTCTCATCATGGAGTTTGTTTTACATCTCTGGTGCAGGATGTACATTGTTACAGTCCTTGTTAGGATTTCCCTTGGTTTGTACAGGTGGTCTAGCTGCAACTGTTTATTTTACAATCACTGGGACTTAATATAATGCCCCAGCTTGTTTCCACTTCAGTTAAACATTGGCGGATGGTTTAACTAGGAAAAGCTGTCCAGCTAGAAAGGGTACATATTGGTTCAGGGGTAAGTCAAATTGTTCTTATCTGAACCTGTACTATGAAAATTTGGTAATTATGGTTTGTTTGACAGGTGTTCTTCTTTGATATGAAGCTCTGCATTTATAAGCAAAACTTCACATATTTAGCTAATTCATCAATTGCCACGTTCATATTTATTCATTATTATGTGGGTTGTCTTTGCTGAATATTTAGCTTAGACAAGGAGCCGCTACTCAGAGAGACATGTACGGGTAAAAGGCTCCGAAACATGTTGAGTAGTTACCTGCTGAAGACCCTTTAATTTATTTGGGCTAATACAGCCTATGTCAAAATTTTACAGAGGAACGTGTGCAATATGGACAATAGAACTTCTATGTATATAAGTTAGACAGGGACAGGTTAGCTTGTGGAGAGTAAAGAGTTCGGACTGCAGAATAGGGTAATGACTGCTAGGAAGTTGTTTTGGACAAAAAGACACAAATACAATAGTATGCACATTCACAGCAAGATTAAGCTCTCCTGGACCCCTTTTACTGGATCATGTCCCAGAGAACATAGTTATATAAGCATAAACCTTTTTTGATCCAGTGATGGGCCTACCTCAATAGGATGGGACTTAACCAGCACCTGGGTGCCCGCCTCCACACTCTCCTATTGAACAGAACCTCCTGTAAAAAAAACCCTATATTTTTCTGCAGCGATGCAGCAGGGAAAATATGATGGATGGTCAGTCACTGGCCCTATTGTGTCTACAGAAGATGTACCTACATGGGCTCATCCTTTAGGGATAGGGGTTCCACAGCGCCTAAAAGACTGTAGCTGGGGTTAACTTCTTTTATACAAATCTTGTGCTCCATCAATAGGCTCCAGATACATATCCGCTTGGCACTGGGTGAGTCCCACAATGATGTAATGCTCCAATCAGACAACTAGACATAAGGTGTGTACATGCAGGAATGGAGCAGGGGACAGGTGCATATCCTGGTAATGGTTGACCAAGGCTTTTCTCTGGTGTGTAGATATGGGTATAAGGGTTTGTTGTGCACATTTTGCGGAAGGGTAATCTGTTGTTGCCTAGCTACAAAGCAATCAGTACAGGATGGACCCTTCACCTCCAGGTGGTAAGGCTTGCGTATGACCTTCGTAGCTGTAGATTTAGCGAACTGATACCCTAAAATTCCTATTGGTGTGTATGCGGGGTGATGCCTTTGAGCATTTCTCTTTGGAGCTCATTAAAAGAATACACGTACACTCTACCGAAAAACGCCGGGGATCCAGGCCATTTTGAGTTGGCTTTCAAGTTTCAACAGATCAGCTGGTATCAAGACTGCAGTTTGCCACCTCTGATTTGCCGGTGACACTGGCACATACAAGTAATTAAAGGCCATATGGCTTTTCACATTTCAGCCTACACCTGTTGGCCATACCTGGAAACCACAATGTTGGGTTAGTTAATGCAGTTATGTGCTACTTTGCTTTGTCCTCTTGGTCACTCACATTTCCTGGTTTTCTTTTCTTTTAATGACACACACAGGCATGCATGTGCGCACACACAGAGAGTCACTCACACACACACACACATACGAAGGCACCCTGAGGGTTAAACTAGCAGCAGGTATCATGCCTTCATTACACTGCCAACATGTTATATCCTACATATTCTGCACATGGCAGATGTTTGAAACAATGGGATATGTGTTTGAATTTGCCAGATGTGAGCAGATCAATGCCAAAACTATGCTTTGGAAGAAAGTTGAATATTGTGGATGATTGCTGATCATACACACCTGATGTTACTTGTGGCGCCTGTTCAATTAAGATACATTTGCTGATTCACAGGTTAGTTTGGTTTATGTCCCTTCATTTCGTGCTTGCATTATATGAATACTGAGCACATTCATTTAGGCATTTATTGTTACTTTTGGGGAGCTTATGTGGAAAAACTTACTTTATGTTGCACTGAAAATACACATTACTTACTTTCCCAATCCATTGACTTCAATTTTGAAACAGGTAGACATAACAAAACTAGATTTTTTTAACCACCTTTGGTAGCTAGCTTGGTAGTTACCAGTGTATTGCAACAACCACATTAGTAAATTTACTTGAAAAGCTGCCATTGTTTTAGTTAATTGAAACATTTTGATTCAATAAATCACAAAAATGTGGCCAAACAGACTAAGACTACATGCAAGGTGATATAAATACACTGTAGGTGCCGAAGGAAGGTAGAGCATAGACTTCTTTGCTCGTGTTTTTTTCTTCTTCTTTAAAGAAGCGGTTCAGTGATCAATAATGCAAAACCTGTCAAAACTCTGGGCATTGATTGAATAGCAAATATGCGCGTCTATATCATATACAAACCTGATAATTCTTTCCTAACGTGGAGATAGGCATAACATACACGTATTTTGAACGTATTAACCTAGAAGTATTTTCAAAGCATTGATTTCTGATGAACTGTTAAATTCTTCCAGAGACAGAATTATGTTCACTCACAAAACAATAAATAAAGAATATCTATGACTAATTAGTGAGTCAGTGAGGCAAGCTTTCAGACTACAATGGTCATTTTACTTTTGTAATTTTCATAAAGGAAAAGGGGGAGTGTTGATGAATTCTGCTACCATTTGCTCATATTTAAGTCACCAAGATTCATTGTATTTTACCTGGACATTATATAAAAAAGGGTATGAGACACTTAATAGCCTGGTAGGCAAATACTAAGCAATGATGCTTATATAGATTCATCATATTTTTCTCATATGTCTCAAACAGAATCATTTTAAGTGGTTGGTCAATGTTTTGATCCGATTTATTTCGCACTATGCCAAAACACATCTACCATGTCCATCCTTAGCAGCATGTTTTTCATCTTCCCCAAGAAAAATAATTATGGTTCTTGGAACATTTACATGAATAGCGGTCCTACTCAAATGGCTGCCATACTACAGACCTGCTTCCATCTGTACGATATAGCAATTTATTTAAGAAGTGACCAATTACAAAGATGCATAAAATTTCTTGAAGGGAAATGCATCATTGCTCTAGCATTAGTCAGACACATATATCGACATGTTGATGATCTGATGGTTTATAGAACTGTTAGGCTGCAATTGCTGGCTATACCAAGGCAAGAATATGTCAGCCACAACAAACGAAGCCTGACCTGTAGAAAGAAATATTGTTGTATCAATTAAGCACTTCAGTCATTCACCAGTACACGCTGCAAAACCTGATGGACACAACTGCTTCATGTAATGAATCCCTGATCATATTCAAAGACCAAACTTAAGCCAGATGAGACTTTTTAAAAGCATTATGCCTGGATGCATAAATCTTGCAGCCAACGTTTAAACAAGTTTCCCAGTATTTCATATAAAGTCAGGTCTTTTTATAAACAGTGCTGAAAATAATGCTAATTAGGGCCACTTGAAAATTTAAATCGTGAGTATCTTCAACTATTCTAGGTACAGATGCCATTCCAACTTCATGTATAGGTTTCAGATGTAGACGCATCCGATGAACCATAATGAAAGTTGTGCGATTTAAGTCATGCAAATGTTTAAATGTTGACTGTCTTTAAAACTATTGCAGGTAGAAATGCAATTCTTCCTTTAAATCAGAGGTTTGCGCTGTAGGCGATTCTTATGTACCACAAAAGAAGAGTTGTACAGTTCTGATTTATGTTATATTGGTGCGCCTAAAAAAATTAATGTTGACAATATTAAAGCTGTAATAGTTAGAGATGTCATTCAAACTTCGGTTTATAGGTTTGCCCTGTTGACAAATCTGAACTCAGAACATTATTATTATTATTATTATTATTATTATTATTATTATTATTATTATTATTATTATTATTATCATTATTATTATTATTGTTGTTGTTGTTGTTATTATTATTATTATTATCATTATTATTTTCGACCAAAAATATCGTATATTTGGTACATCAGTATGTTACAAAATATTTGTACATCAAATCTATGGTATAATTTTGCGTATAAGTAACATCAGAAGTTAACCTGAACAATGACAATAGATGTATAAACACAATAAAACACAAAAAAGTCAGGCTGACCCTAGGACCTTAGCTAAGGATTACAAAATCCGCTATCACTAGGCCTACATAATGATGCAGTTTACTTATTGGGTTGCAATTGGCAAAAGGGATTGAGGAATAAAAGTACCGGTAAACTCAATGAAAAAAAAAAGAATTAATATATTTGCACATTTATATATTATAAACCATAGAAGAACAAATTTAGTTGTTACATAAATAGCAGGTTTGGATAGAACATTCATCTTAGTACCTGTGGACAAAATATATTTTTACATAATTGGAAAAGACTGTAACATTTGAAGTAGTACCTATTAGGGGATTTGAACAATTAAATTTTGAACGACCCCTCATTCATAAGCTCCTCTCTTGTAGCAAAACTGTTATGTGCTGGCAACCAAGCATTCACATATGGAGACGCCATTGGCTTTATGTTTGACACTGTTTGCAAGCAGTTCTTGTCAGAGGCGCGATACACTGAGTGATAACTCCGACCTGATATTGTATATGGGATGCATTACCTTGCATGTTTGTTTTTGCATTTCTTTCATTGTAACCACATGCACATTTCTGTTCATTTAACCCTTATGTTATGCTATGTTTTATATGTAAAATTACTTGTTATGTAACTGACGCACCGTGGGTTCCACCCCACCTGTGGTGCCCCCGTTTATTATTATTATTATTATTATTATTATTATTATTATTATTATTATTATTATTATTATTATTATTATTATTATTATTATTATTATTATTATTATTCAAAAGTGTTATGCATAGATGTGCCATTCCGACTTTACCCGAGGTGTGCCCATCATTGATTTTGTCCACAGCCTACAACTCAGACGACACAAAAGCTCGAATGTCTGAAAAGCATGCAGCCCCATACATGATGTTGCATCATGCAAGACAGGAGCATCAATAGCAGATTAGCACATATTCCCGATAGAAAAGATGTACAACAGCCCACGATCTGTCATTGGTAGTAAATTACATGAATAATCACATATCAAGGATTTGTTGTTTACATATACATCAGACATTGCATTTTTTTCATATGGTGCTTTTTTGCCACCAGTCCATGCTGTAGTGTCAACAATGATCCGTAAATGAATAAAACTTGCAACAAAAAGTGTACAGTACTAGAATCAGCCAGAGTTTCTCATTACATGACCAAGGCTAGTTTGTTTGACGCACTTGGTAGTCCGTTTTATCCATTGCTATTTACTTCTCTCCTTCTGGCATTTCTTTTCCAGCGGCAGATTTTCATATGCAAATAGCATTATTTTTCTACATTTTTGTTTTGAAAATCGTGTTTTTTCTCATCTAACTCTTCCAATCGCAATTGAGTATACAAGGCAACAACTTTCCTTCAAGGCTTTTGTTGCTAAACGTATTGTGAAATGTGACTGTACTGCCCCCTGGTGAAGGGCCATTTCGTTTTTGTGAACCATGGTGAGACATCCCGTTTACTTCAAACCGTATCTTGTGACACCCACCGTTTTTACGGAACTTATTATAAAAATAAGTATGCATAGCAGAAACTAAAACAAACCTAACACCTATTGATCCCAGTATTAGATTTTAAGGAAAGTAATTTGGCCTGTCGTTCTGTTAGTTTCAGCTTATAGATGAGCCCACCAGAATAAACGTATATTATTTCAGCTTATTATTACTGATTCGCATAGTCTAGCTCTCGTCTCTGGAACTATTCCTCCAGTCTCATATTCTGACCATAGTGTAGCCTCTCTCTCTCTCTCTCTCTCTCTCTCTCTCTCTCTCCTCTCTCTCTCTCTCTCTCTCTCTCTCTCTCTCTCTCTCTCTCTCTCTCTCTCTCTCTCTCTCTCTCTCTCTCTCTCTCTCTCTCTCTCTCTCTCTCTCTCTCTCTCTCTCTCTCTCTCTCTCTCACCTTGTGTAAGAATAGGCTTTTCAAAAGAATGGCGTTGCATTTAAACATTTGCTATTTTTGGTGAACTTGAATACTCTCTCTCTCTCTCTCTCTCTCTCTCTCTCTCTCTCTCTCTCTCTCTCGCCTTGTGTAAGGATAGGCCTTTCAAAAGATTGGCGTTGCATTTAAAAATTTGCTTTTTTAGGTGAACTTGAATGCTGCCTCACAATCAGCTCATTGGAACACTGCTCATGAAGTTTAAGATTCAGTTGATGTCATAATGGTGGGACTTGTTCTTTTCTACAGCTAAAGACTTACCCCCTTTAATATAGCTACGATTCGTCCTATGGACAAGCCCTGCATAACTTCAGCAGTTAAAAAAAGATATTCAAAATCGCAACTACACATGCAAACACTTTAAGCGTGTGTCTAACTTATGATTGCTAATTGAGATCAAGAAATGTTTTCCAAATTTTATAAAAGGTACTAATGTGTGAGACGTAAAGGATCTTTAAGAAAAAAGAATGAACGCTTGCGCACCGTTATCATGACTGTGAGAGAAATACACAACAATGTGGCGGTGTGCACAGTCGTGGGTTGTACCAATAAGGCAACATCAAACAAAGAATGCTCTAATGATGTTTTAAAAAAAAACTAAGAGAGTATCCGAAAAGGATACAATACTTGACCAACTTTCAACATTTTTGACAGGATTTAAAGATCCAGTGTGGTGTTCATTGTCATTGTTTTTCCTGTGTTTAATTCCAAACTGACACTTCAAGTAGCTTTTGCTTTTTCATCGTGGGCTTTGTCCACTTCAATACTGATCCTTGGATCACTAGACACTGTATATCTTGGTTGTCGAATGTTATTTTTATATTTTCACAATGTTATGATTTTACCTTTTATCTTTGTGTTGTTATTCTCTTTTTTCATATCTGGTAATCTACCTTAACATTCGATTATGACTTAGGTGTATTGTTTCCCCAATAGATTTATGCATGTACTTATTTTATACGAATCTGTTGTTTTCTCAGTAGATTATTGCTGAAGAATCCACAGTTGAGTGGCAGAAAATTGTGGCAAACAGCTGTTTAAGGTGCTATTTTTGGTGACCAGGAACGATGGACTGAAATTTTTCAATGTTCCTTTCACGTTTATGATGCAGAGATATATTTTCGAGGGTACGAAGGAGATTCGAACCACAGCAGGCTTCCTTGCCTGACATAACTGTAACATGGCTGATGGGTAGTACTGTCGGTTGATGAATGCATCCCACATTGCTGGTGAATGGAATCACTAGTGCGTATAAAGAGGACGATATTAAGCATTGCCACGTGTAGGTGAATTGGCGATCAGAAATTGTTCAGCGTGACATTTTTGTTAACTTTCAACAAAAAGGCTGCATGCATAATGCAAAACAAAAGATAATAAATCGAATGTGAAGTTAGAGAAAACACTCATATCAGTAGATTCTTGACTGATATTTGCTTCTTCCTGACGCAATGTTTCCTGATTCTGTCAATGAAAAATCTTGAATCTGTTATACGCAAGCCTTGTCATGTAGTGTTTCTCAGGCAGTGATACCTTGCGAGCATTTCTTTGCAATACATTAGAGTTTTCTTTATTCTTAAGGGCAGTTAAAACACCAAAATCCCCCTGCACGGATGATTTTGAGATTTTAACAGTTTTATAAGATGTGTCCTTTCCATAAGTTTTTTCTATAAGTGTGCCAAATTTCAAGCTCCTAACTCAAGTAAAAATGTGACGAAAACGCAAAACAAACACAAAAAAAAAGAAAAAAAAACACAAAGGCATATGGATATCTGAACGTCCATGTGTCATGCTTTAGGTTTTCAGCTGCCTAGCAGAACAATCATACTCTCACGGGGCTACAAGTAGCAACGGACCATGGGAGAACAGGAGGTGCTGCAAAATCAGGCAGCATGCCAAAAGTGTGTTTCTGGAATGGGAAATGATGTGAACATACAAACATATCAGAGCCTTAGAGGTTTACTCTATAGTTGTCTTGTTTGTTTTGAGTAGAAATGAAGGAAGACTTTAAACGCTGAGGAGCAGGGGAATCGTCAGACAATGTCCCTTCAAGGCCTGGCTACAGTGGATTACTCCCAATAGCCCTGCACATGAAAGAAGGGCGTAACAAACTGGCACAGGGTGAACACAAAACCGTACTACCTGAACAAAGCTCAGGCTGGTAATGTAAGGGTTTGATCCCACACTGTGGAAACATTGCACTTTACTTTTCTACAGGTGGCGATGCAAGCTTTTTTATTTTTTTATGAACTTTTGTGTGTTTTTTTGCTATTTTCAACTTCTGCTCCAGAACCGTCACTCGTATTCACCTGGAGATTAATGGATATGTTTCTTGTGAAAGGACCAAATCAAGTTGTTCACTAGGTGGCACTGCTGTGGATTCCTGTTTCAGGAACTTACCGGTAAATGCACATTTCCTATTGATTAATATTCAAGTCAATGGGCATTCCGTCCAGAATTTACATTTTTGACTTTTTGTCAGAAACTGTCAGCCAGATTTACTTCAAACTTTGTGGCAATGTTCCTCCAGTGGGTTGCCAAGAGATTTGCTCCAGTGGTCAAACTCCTATAATTTTTGTATTAATTTTTGACCATTAAAAAAATATTCTTCAACAAAACCGCTCACCCAATAGCTCCAAAAGTACCCACAAACACTTCTGGGGGAGCCATAGTTGTTGATTTGTTCAGCAGGTAACGTTGCGAATCGTTTTCAATTTTTTATGCATTTTTTGTGTGATTTAGCTACTTTTCATTTCCTTTCTGAAACCCGTATTCATGTTTTGCTGACAGACTGCAGGAGTGTTCTTTAAGGAAGGAAAAAAACAAGTTTGCTCACTAGGTGGTGCTACTATGAAGTCCTAAATCTTAACGATAATTTTTTTTTTCATTTTGGGCATTTATCAGTTACAGCACAATTCCTGTTGTTTACTATGCAAATCAATAGTCATCCAATGCATACTCACATTCTGGACTTCTCTGGAAACCGTCACCCAGATTCATCTCATACTGGGTGGCAATGTTATTGTAATAGCTATACACCAATTTTGTTTGAGTGGTCATGCTTCATTTATTTTTTTTTTTTTTTTATTAATATTATTATTTTTTCCGATCGCAGTTTAATGAACTTTGGACTTTTAATGTGTTTTGCTATTGATTTTGGTATAAAATTGTATAAAAATCTTTTTCTCTGAAACTGCCCTGCTAATTGCTTAGAATTTGGATAGGGGCACTTTTGGCGACCCGTAGACCTTAATTTGGTCAACAGGTTGGAGTTGTGATATTTCTGTATATAGGATTAAGACTGTGATCATGGTCTTAAACTGAGGTGCCCTTGATTTGATATTATAATTCACAGGACCACTTTGGTCAGTGATTTTGTTTGAGGCACCTCCGCTGCAAACTTGATGGAAATTTACACCAGTTGGGCCTCTACCAACATGGCAAGTCCTATTTTGTGAACCTATTCTAACCCACTTGTGTGGTAGCCAACGAAAATACAAATTGTTCAGCCATGATATCTCTACAAAATGGCGCTTGCCAACCATTCTAGCCACTTTAGAGCCCCTCCCCTATGTTTTTTTATATATTGTGTACATTCCGCCGGAAGAAGGTCTCAAAAAGAGCAAAATTTGAGAGCGGTGTGTCTTGCTCATGTATTTCTTGTCACCTGTCCTATAATAGATCATTGTCAGGAAAACTAAGCACTAATTACACAAGTGGATTTTTTTTTCTTGGTCGGTAAAAGTCTGACTGTATAACAGGTTGAGTGACTGTGGGTTTTTCAATGCTTTTAACTGTCGAGAAAAAAACCAAACAAGATATTATATAGCTTATTGCAAAAAAAAAAATACTCTAAAGTAACTGTTATCACAATAACTGGCATGAGCACGAGAGTCACTCTACATTTGAAGAAATATTTATGCTCGGCCCTGCAGTCGAGGTATTTATACAAAATTTTATGGTCTGAATGTTCAATTAAGTGATACTTTATACATACATACATACATATATATATATATATATATATATATATATATATATATATATATATATATATATATATATATATATCTAAATATCCATATATATAACACAATGACAGCACTGATGAAAAAATCCATAAAGACAACAAAACTTTGAAGCAGTCATCTGTTACAATGCGAAAGACTTAAAGAAATTCACTAAAAGTAAAATGCTCTGCCCTTGAACACATCCTGAGTGTCAACAGACGACTTAGTCATTCAAGTCTCTTGATATACAGTGCATGTCATCATATTGTCTCCTGTTTACATGGTGTTTCATTTTCCTGGCAGATTAAACTAGCAGTTGCTTGCTATGAACGACTGTCTCTCACAAGTCAAAAGGAAAACTTTTTTCTTTATATTGTTAATATAAGATAACAACTGTTTTGGTGACTCTTAAATGTCTTTGCTGTCATTGTTAGGCTGCTATTTATGAACAAGAGTAATAGTTTTCTGGATAGTTAGATAAATCTTTCATTGGCTGTGTTGTGGTATAGGCTGTGTTCTCTGACTCATATTTACAATGTGGGTTCCAGATTCATAAATATACAAAAGCGATGTTGGTTTACTATATTCTTTTGTGGTAAAACCAGCTGACTGAGTACTCAGAACTAGAAAGTGACTAGTCAGAACCAGATGGTGAGAGGCCCACCATGTATCCTATAATCGTTGGCACAAGTGTGGAAACTTGTGTTTAAAGGGGTTAGCGCAGTCCAGTTTAAACCACCAATTACTATATTATTGGCGACTGCCTGTCTCAAGTCATAAGTGATATTAATTTTTTTCATATTTGCATTCACAGATTAATGTTGATGTTTTAGTGACTCTTGAATCTCTTTGCTACCATTGTATGGTTGAAATTTATAAACATAGGTAACATTGTTCTGCATTATGTGGAATCGATTTATTTCCCCCAATCGCTTTCCTAACAAGATCAAATATATTTAAACTCAATTACCCATAATACTCAATTCCTGTACCATAAGCGGCGTAGAAAACAATTAAGACGGCCCCATTTAAGCAGGCTGCGCAAATGAACGAGTTATTCTTAAAACCAGCACACACACACACATACCATTTTTCCTAGTTGGAAGGATGTGGACAGAAATCCAATGCACTCTGGATTAGATAAGCTGTTCAATGCAGCATGTACAAACCTTCATGAGATGAAGTTTGGCAGAAGCCTTGCTTGTCCAAGACTTCAGAGCAACGAGCTTCAGCTGGGTCTTCTTTAAGTGCATTAAAGAATGTTTTTATGTCAGATGTTGGTCTTTTCTCTAGTATATCCAGAAGCTGTTCCACTTTTTTCTTGGTTATTCCTGGGTATTCCTGAAAGTGTGTAAACAATTAACTAAAGTTATCCACATATATAAAGTGTAAACATCACAGAGGTATTCATAATGGGAGCTGCTAACGGGATTGAAGTGCTTTGGTATATATAGGGTACCATATTTTGGATTATGTGATATCAGTGTATTTTAGTTTACAATTAGCAATGTCCTGGATTCAGTCTGATTTTACAATACACTTTAACGTGAAACTCATAACATCAACACTGATGACGTTTCAATCTTATCCCAAAAGACCTTTGTCTCTGTATCTGATGATGCTTACAGGCCATTCATTCATGATGGTGTTCCGAATTGAAAAAAAGGTCATAAAACTTTCATGATGGAAAATGATATACCATTACTCAAAATATGATAAAAGCATGACAGGATCTCACAGATAAACATAACAAGACCAATTAAATGGCTGAGCGTTGCTCAAGAATTTCTACAATTATACGCACTGAATCCAAAGAAACTTAAAGTGGTAATGATATCAAAATAAAGCAAGGGGCGACATGGAAGTGTTACAAATATATGTCACTAGGTAAATGATTCTTAATACTCGAAATAATGCAATCATTGACGACAAGACAAAATCTAAAATCAGTTTCTCTGACTCAAACACCACATAAAATAAATGGCATCAACTTAAAATATTAGTGATGTAACAAGGAATAGTTTAAATAGGTACTTTTAATACAATGAGTCACAATGACCTAATTAAGGGTTTAACATCACACATCAGACTACTAATTGTTAAAAATTTATTGGAAATTTATGCTGATGTTAGCTTCTATCGGGAAAACTCGCACATATTCAAAAACATAAAATAACACATCCATATAACATTTTTTAATTATGCATACTCCAAAATACTAAATAAATAGTCATGATGTATGAGAAGTAAAAAAATGAAACATCTTATATTACCTAGAAAAGTCATCAAAGTCATGAAATTGTGAACATTTTTTCAGTGGCCCGGGGGTGGGGGGGGAGCTTAGAGTAAATTATGAACATTGAACTGTATAAAGTTTTTGGTGGAAGCTGTTGAAGGAATGGCAGGATGACAAACCTCATGGCTTGGGGTGGCATAAGTTGGTGTTGGGTTGGCAGGTGAATGTATTTTCGTGTCTTGTTTTATGTCATGATTTTAATTAAATACAAGTTCAAGGCTTTGTAAAAATTCGGAGCATCGTCGATTTTCAAGATGATCAATTTCTTAAGTATAGGTTCTGTGCAGGAAAGAAAATTTATAGACCATATAAGGCGTATGGCTTTCTTTTGATGCATAAACATGTGTTCTGATTCTGTGTGGGAGCGAAAATTAACACAGCATATAAGGCTTCAGCTTTCTTTTGAAGCATTAACATGTGTTGATGAAAAACCCAGATCAAGCAAACAGTAGTTCATATTCTCTAAAAAGAGACAGTATTATTGATAAATACAAATAATTAACGGGGCAGAAACTGATGTTGTTGTTTTAATATGAAGATATTTTTAGACAAATTTATTGCAATTTTAAAAGTATAAAAACGCCAGTTTAAAGTTGCATACACAGATAAACCAAAAATACATGAACACTTAAGTTACGAGTTTCATTCGCTGTAAGACACCCACCCACCAACCCCACACTCCCACCCCACCCACCCCCACACACACACACCACAATTATTTTCCTTACTAGATTGGTGTATCGCCAATCTAAAGTTTTATCTGCAAATTGCAGAATTAAAAATCATGAACTATGTTTTTATCATTTTTGAGGATAATTTGTCTGTTGCTAGGCATGTGTGCTTGCTGTTGTTTTTTAAACTGAAACATCCTGTTTTTTATATGTCTTTTGTCACGCACAATGACAAAAAATGAGTTGATCAAAGTTGTAATATCTGTATAGTCAATAGGTTAAAGAGTTGAGTAAAGCATGGCATAATTCCTTAACATCATAATGAAAAGAAAGTAGAATACTGACCCCTCACGATCCCCTGTTGCAATACTCAACGTTTCTGAACAGATATTGTCAAATTAAAGATGCTGACATCACACAGATATATTTTAAACTTCTTTGATGCTACTCTATTTATTCACTTCAGCATCACAGTGGAGGTTGTTAAAAACCTTGGGAAACGAAGGTATGTGTCAATGGGTATTCTATAGGGTCCGGTAGTTTATGTATTTCATCGATAAATTCAAATAAATAGAGAGGAAAATCCCCTAGAATTGATTAATCGTATAGCTTATGTGATGGAGCCTCAAAAAAAAAAAAAACAGAGGCCATATTAAAAAAAAAGAGCACAATTAATCACAATTCATTTCGTGAAATACCAATAAATCAACCTCCTCAATTTGTATCGGTCAAGTTAAGCTATATAGGAATATATTCAACATCGTCATGTAGACATATAGTTCAGCCATCGTGTGGTGTACATTTAGAAGATGTAGTAGATTTGTAAGTCAAATATGGGAAAAAGCACCGTGGTCACCTTCTATTCAGGATGCTAGGAGAAATATTTCACTGAATATGTTACTGTTTGAATGTAATTAAATAAATGTATCTTTTATATTTGTCACATTTTGCATGGAGACAATGAGCAATGTTACCCTGAGACAAAAGTTCCAAGCATGTTTTAGATACCCCTCCAAATTATAGGTTTCAACATTTGGAAAATCAGATGCGCTTGAGATAGCAATATTTAACTCGCTAAGGGCCGTATTCACGAAAAGTTTGATTAGATACTGAATTGAATCCTAAAATGAAAGTCGATGTGCCTCTCTGGCCTTGAACAACAAAACCATTGGCCTGATGTTTGATTGTAACTGACATGATTAATTAAGCTATGTTCCCCGCTGTCATTGGAACTTTGGAGTTAAGGTTTCGATTTTATGAAATCGACCATGATTTAATCAAAATTATAATTCAGGATCAAAAGTTTCAATACTGGATCAAACTAAGGTTGATTTAATAAAATGAACCTCTAATATCTTAAATTCATATTGTAGCCAAGAGTATATATTCGCTAATCCTGGACGTTTTAATCAAACATTGAGCCAAGGATTAAGTAGTTATGGGCTCAAAACCACTTCGATTTTAATTTTGAGATTATATTTAGGATCAGGCCATTTTACATCTGAGCAGTTATACACAAACGAAACGTCCTAGAATACAATAACAACCACAAATGTGTAAAAAGTGGCCTGGAATTTGGATGGCTATGGACTTATAAGGGGTCATTAGACACAGAGACCAATGTGAACCCAGAATGCATGACATATGTATAACCCACAGTTTTCTGATTTCGACATTGTCGAGATCATTGCCATGTTCGCAGCTGTTTTTCTTAGTGGAAATTTGCCAGAGGAATGAAGTTCTAGGTCAGTGGTCCAGAAGTGGTAGACCTTTAAAACAAGTTTTTACAATCCCCGGCTAACCAGTGCCTTCAGTACCTATCTATCTCAATTAACATTTTAGGATGACTTGATATCAAATTGGTGTTCCCTGCTTAATTTGTAGATTTTATGGCATTACTTTCTTTGATATGCTATATATGCACTTTTGAACACTGCAATTTTTACCATAACTTAAACGTAGTGCTAAAGAAAAGAATATAGGACTTTCTATTCCAAAAACCAAAACACATGTTCTTACAAATAGTGCCTGGCAGATTGAAGCAAACGTTTTAGTCTATTAGTCCAGGGACATGCCATTAATGTGAACTATGAGCATACTTCCTCTTTACACTTTCATGGTTGCCACCTGCTCAAGAGATTGCACGGTTAATTGCCTACGCTAATCATTATAATATCACTGCTCCCCACCGGGTCGGCTCTACGAATCTTATTTATTGAGCAGGATTTAGTGTGATGTTAAGTTTGTCGACAGTTTTGGCACTATCTCGTGTGCTTATATGTAAGATGTGGGACCACTCACATAATGCGCCTAGTTCTGTTTAATTATTTAATGCTGCCATTACTACCCATTTGTGATAATTATATCATTGAAAACGTGGTGTAACATAGAATGTACGCGTTTAATGGCTTTCTTGTGCAGTGGCGCCAAAAATAAAAGTTAATGCTACAAAATTGTATCTTTTGACCTTTGTCAGGAGAAAACAAGGTACAGAACTCCATAACTCGCATTCTTATTTATCAATTTCGGTGAAACAATACCAATCGAAAACCCTTTTTGCCATGAAAACGTTGAAACTAAAATTTCGTGTGGAACCTGAAGCATCAAAACAATTAGCATAAAAATCAACCCCATGCATCGATGAAAAAGCAGACTCAGTGAGGCCTAGGCCTGAACCATGAATGTATATCAGTCCACCCGAGGTAAGCGGGTTACAACACACAGAACTAGTGATGTCAGTTGCAAGGTTTTTTTTCGCCTTGTTAACCACAAAAAGGGTGAAAAAACAAAGGTTAGCATAGGAAACTACAGGGGTAACTGGTCTAAGGTATTAAAGGACACACCCCAAGGATTACTCCTGGGCCCCCTGATATTCAACATATTTATGAACGAAATTCTTTATATGATAACGAGTTGCTAAATGTATAATTATGCAGATGATAATACGACTTCATGCAATCACAATGACGCTGAAACTCTACAAATTCAACTTGAACAAAGGACCTCTGAAGCAATTCATTTGTTTTAATAATGAAATGCTTGTAAACCCAGAAGAGTTCTTAGCTATAGTGTGCTGCCCTAAAAGAAATGACTCTTGCAATATTAACTTCAGAACTGAGGACATAGTTATTAGAAGTCAAAAAAGTGTAAAATTGCTCGGCATGGGAATTGATAACAAACTAAAATTTGACACCAACATAGCTGCCCTCTGTAGAAAGGCATCAAAGCAGATAAATGTGTTGACACGGCTGAGCAATCTGTTTTATCAAACTTGCGAGATGACTATTTTGAGGCCATTCATATCGTCTCATTTGAATTACTGCACAATGGTGTGGCATTATTGTGGAGAAAAATAATCAAGAAAATGGAACAAAAATCAGGAACGCGGTCTGAGATTTGTGTACAATGACAGTGACAATAATTTCTGTAGCCTACTTAAGAAGGCTAGTATCTCTAGCTTAACACTCGTTAGACTGCACACACTTTTTGCTGAAGAATACAAAGCCCTTGAGGTAGAAGAAACTACATATATGCAAGCGTTGTTTCAAGCGTTAAAAACTGATAAGTGTGCAAGTACCTCGCTAAACTTTAGAAGTGTAGCATATGGCAAGAATGCAATCAGATACACACGTGTTAAGATCTAGAAAAAATAACCCAATAGGCCACAGACCACAGTTATAAAGCCTTCTATTTTTCATATTAGCATTTTTCAGTAAAAAAAATCAACATTTTGGTATTTTGAAATTCCGTGAACGGCATTTAACAGATAAAAATGTCAGAAAAATATGGACGGATTTTTGCCATACAATTCCCAGCTCGTTAATTTGTGATAATTGAAATATGAAACAACACCTGGATGTCAGCTTTATACAGGTGTATGAACTGTGGTCTTGCCAGGGTCACATCATTGTCCTTCCCCACCATAAAGTTCCCACCTGGCCTGGAAGGCAGTGCACTTATATGACTTCCAATGAAGCAACTCTGCAATGCAGCAAACCTGACTTAGCTAACTTTATTTAAACAGAAGCACAGTATTTTCACAATTACGGACTATCTCCGTGGGGATGCGCAACCAGCCAATCACAACTGTAGTCTGTATCCAATAGCATAAAAAGCAGTGAATCTAAATAAGTTACAACGTTTGATCATTGAGTGGGATTACGACGACAAATATCATTATTTAGTTTGTACACGCTAGTCATCAGAGATGAAGCAAGATTCAAGGTCGCTGTAAAACACGTATTAGCTGGGATGTGATAATATGTTAAATGTTAGTTGTGTAAATATGATAAATTTTCTTTTTGGTACCTGTCGTGTTTTAAGTATGTAAACCTTAACGACCGAAGCCTAACAGTCTATGTATCGATGTACTTTTATATTTAGTGTTTTGTATTTGTATTTATGACATTGTACAGTGTGTTTAGCCAAGGCTTGTTATTGACTACTGTGTTCATTTTATTAAATGTTTTGTTTCAGTTGGTGTAACAGTCCATAGCTAATGTTGTATGTTTGTGGTAGACCGACGATAAATACATCTTTGAATCTTCAATGTTGAAAACCGTCAGGCTTGTGATTCTGTCTACAACACGTCCCTGATTGGTCATATGGTCTAGGTTGTCATCCTAGGCTGACAGTGATATAGAGGTATGCACGTCAAATTAAGCAAAAGCTAGGGGTTATGGCCTAGGATTAGGTTCATTGGGGGGGGGGGGGGAATACAAAAACCCTCACTAAATCCAATTATTATAGGGCAGGGTAATATTTAAAAAAAAATATCCCTTAATTAATGTGAAACTTAGACTACTTCAGAAAAATGATCATATTTTGTGCATATTTGATCCTGTTTAGGTCTTTTGCCCATGATAAAAGGTTAAATGATTGCACAACAGTATTGGAAACAGGTCTTATTAAACACAAAATCCGCTTTTTTTTTAGCAGTGGGTCTACCACACTTTGAACATGCTGTACAGCCTGAGCAACCAAATTTGTCACAAACACACAAGTCTGGTAGCTTCTTCCAACTGTTCAGAATGCCAAACATGGCGATTTATTGTCGTAAAAATATTATTTTGGTGGCATGCAAAGAATCGTGCGTGAATTGCAGAATGCATCATCTGTTAACAAAAAATAACTCTCTTACGCTAGCTATTAAGCCCAGAGTATTTGGTCAAAGTCATCCAAAATTCGAACTTGCCCATTACTATGCAGGTGACCTTTATTGGGTTACCCAGAAAGGTGTTACGCTCATTCCTCTCAGAGAGAATTCATTGGCTTACACTACATTAAAAACTATTCAAAGTAATGTTAAATAATAGAAAAAAACGATTGGCAGAAAGATAGGTAATGTTTGTTTGATGATTAGTATGCATGTCATGTTGATATGGGAAGTTTGAAGGTAGTTTGTCCGCACGAAAAAGGAAGGCTCCTGGCATATAATCAAGGAAAATATTTTCACGACCATAACTCAGCTATTCAGCATATGCATTCGCTATTTCAAGTTTCACACGCTGAAAAGTGGGAAATGGAACTAGCTACACGACATCTGTGTTTGTTCCCAAAATTTTTCAATGCCAATTTTAAGTGAAGTTAGTGTAAGTAAAATCGCTTTCAATTATGATAAGGATCCATACTCCTAGTGAGAAGACCTTTCATTCAAGGACCACCATGCCCTTAGTTTCCGCAAATGTGACGGTCCGTGTCAACAGTTTCCATGGGTGCGATTTGAGCTGAATGACACCATTACGTGTTAATATCATTGTTGAAAATCACACCAATCTGCAACTCGTCCAAATTTTGACAAGCCTATCAACATAAACTTCACCAGACACAACAGCAAAACTTGAGTATTTACCAATTAATACAGTTTCAATGACTGTGAAGATGATAAAAAATCATTTTAGCAACATAAAAATAAAGACTGTCGTGAGAATAAGGGGCATAGAACGGTTTTCAACAATGCCATAGAAACATCATTTAAACTCCAATCAAACACAAACCATCCATGATTAAACCATGACAAAGAAAAAAAATGAAATAAAGAAGTTTAAAGTAGACCTCCAAACATCTTTATGATATTTGTTTATCACTGAATGAAAATGAAATGTAATATGAAGGAAAGCACCTCTCTCCGGACTTCATTGAGCATCCATCAAAAGTAAGTAGTAGTTTAAACTCCCAACTTTAAGAAATATCTTGTCTGATACACGCATTCTGTAAAATGTCAGGTACAACTGTTACGTTTCAAATTTATTAAGAATAGAAATGAATGACGACCCAAGTGATTTTCGACAATGATATTGACACGTTATGGTTTCATTCTACCACTGGACAGATTCATGTGATAGACACCCCTCTCGTAATATATTAGTTTATCGAAATCATCCTTTTTGTATCTTCTTATCAACAGCTTAACGTCTAAAAAGTCTATGAAAAGCTATTTCATTAATAATAGGATAGAATATTTTCCGATTTTGTTTCCTCAGTGACAATGTTCTGAAATCTATTTTATCTGGTTTAAAACTGATAGTGGTATGGAACAAAGTACAGGTCTAACTATATGGACACCATTTGGATTATTAAATTTTTTACTTGAAGCTTTAGTGCCAAATAAGAGTGGTAAGACCCATTATGACGTTTGTGGTATGCATATGTATGCCCAAGCCTTGTCTTAGTTTTTTTCAACTGTGATGAGCCACCAATATTAGATAATTTTTTGGAGGTACCCCCCCCCCCCTTATTCGTCATTGAGCTCCAAAGGCCAAATTTAAAGTAGTCAATTTTTCTTTACTCAGAATAATCTGCTTCCCTTTGCCCATAATGATGTACAATCTTGTTTATGGTTTCTTAACTTTTTTTGTCTCTTCTTCAATCGGTATGGTTTTTCAGATAATTTATACATTGAAGTTCAATCCTTGTTTTGAGAAAAATTCTGATTTTATTTTTCCCCAAACCATAATTGGATGCCCACTAATTCTGAGATGGAGTTGTGTACCTATTTTTGTCTAACATTCTGAAGTCCACACTCTGACCTGGCAATCAATAGTAGACTTGGAACTTAAAATACATATGTCAGTTGAAGCAAGTATATTGACAGTTTTTGTTGGTAAAAGATAAGGAAAACTTACTGATGTTTTAAAATTGGGTAGGTGTTCATCTGTGTTTACCACAAGGTTGAATACTTCTTTTCCTTTTAAAGATTCCCAACATGCAATTTTGTAGATGAACAGTGCTTTGCCTGAGATCAAACTTGCTATGTTGATATGTAACATGGTTCCTGGTAATGCTCAGTTGCTTGAATGAACTGTGCATAGTGTTACTATGCTAGTATCAATATTTTATGCCGCATTTCTGTTCACAAGCCTAACCTGTATTGCTACCTGTGTTTAGTTTCTCATTAAGCCCCTCAAAGGTGGCAGCAAAAAACCTCAGAAGACCCATATCAATTGAAGTGTACCAGCGATTCATTTTATTTAGTCTCTGCATACAATTTATTTTCTTGTAGAACACAAAGTAACCCAGCCTCAGTTAATGTTGCTTAGTTGGTGTTAATTGTAATGTATAGAAAGTGAAGGGTGCAATTCATCTTCAGACCACGAGATTGACTGGCAGGTTTTTATGTTTCTGAACAAAGATATGAAAGATGTGGCCAATGCCTTTGAAATGTTCAGATGTAATACTAAAGTCATTTCCTGATTTTTGCTCCTTTCGGTTCCTATTACATCACTTTTACAAGGGCATTAGTAGCATGAAGCATCTATGGTAAAGTCAACTTGGTCCTGGCTTATTGTGGCTCAGTGACATTTTGCTCCAGCGTATTTCTGTATTCTGGAGTGAAGGCTGTAGAGCATAAGTTTGACTTGTTATGTGAAGCGGGGTTTTGAAGGGGTATAATACAAAGGCCAGCAGATTTCCATATACTCGGTAGACTTCCCTCACGAATCGAACGGTTGATTATAACTGTGACTGGTGCTGCTATCAAATTTGGGAGAACACATTATGACCATGAGGGGTTGTATCTGGGTCGTTTCCTTTTTTTCTTCGTATGTTGAAAAATTTTGCCACTGATAAATGGAACTTTTCTGGGATAGAGTCAGGTTGTAAAGGATCCCCCTTGGGTTGTCCTAGCAGAAAGTGCTGCTTCTGCCGTGCAGTAATTTACAATAAAGTACCCATTCAGCCTAATGTTGTATAGTGGGTATGCTATTCAAGAAATTGGATTACTGCTAGGCACCTCCTGGTTATGCCATCGACAAGTTACCCCATTATTGCTCGGCAAATGCTTCCTCACTCTCAAATGGGTGGTTGCCCTAGTTACTGGAGAGCACTGTATGGAGAACACCCCATTATTGTTATATTGCGTTGAGGTCTGTTGATGCACCTGTCCATGAACATAACATTCCCCAGGACAGCTTGATTTCAGCCATTGTGTTCATTAACCAAGTCCAACCAAATGATTCTTTGCTGCCCTCAGGTGGAACTATTGATGCTGATTTCCTTTCCCAACTCACACTCCAACAGCATGAAGCCGATGTCTTACAGTCTGCATAAAAAGTCTAAAGCCAGGGTATTCCTTACTTTCCTGAGACTACACCCTTACACCCTTATTCCTACAATGCCCCCCCCCCCCTCCACTGACCCATACTCCAAATACCTATGTCATGCCCAACACAATACACTTTGTACACTTTGGGTCTCTCCAGTGGATTTAGCTGCCCTCCTCTTAAGCATGCCACACTGCAACATACCTGTATCTCTGGATAAGGTACCAGCATAAAATTCTGTCTTTTATCCACGGACCTGATTTTGATATGATTTTGTTCCCAAGTCTTGGCTGGTGACACAAGGTATTTCAAGTGCCCAGAAAGAAACCACATTTACAGGCTGTTACCAGGGAAGGATTCAATTTCAGTCATCTGTCACTAAACCACAAAACAGTCAAAGCTTCCGGTGGACTCAGAGCCTGTTGCATTTTGATTATGTAAGAAACATCAAGATCAAATACATTCGGGTCATTTGTTTTAAGCATATAAAAGTTATCCCTATCAAACTATGTTGAGCTTATTTACACTTTCGACTAGCAGTTGGAGGTTTGTAATAGGCAAGTGGTGATATTGTATCGGCTATTTGATGTGCTTTTTAAACTAGTCTTGACTGAATTTTATTTCCCCATAAGTTGTTCGTGTTTTCCCATCAGGCACGTGTATCTGAGATATTCAGTTTTTCTAGTTGATATAGGGAGAAATGTGTGAGAAAGAACTTGTTTAATTTGTGCAATTTTTCTCAAAAGATTGCAGAAATGCATCTGTCCTTCAAAACGTGCCTGTTGGCATAGGCTTATCAGGTCACGGAAACGATCATTTATCTTAACTTAAACTGTCTTACACCTCACAATACTTTTGCAAGATTGTTGAGTGTCCGTAAAACTTGATTTTGTGAAATAAAATATGTTGAGCCCTTCACAAAAAGTTTGTCGGCAATATACAGAATACCAATTTGTTTCCTGGAGAGCGTTAGTAAAGAATACCATGAAATGTTTACCAGTTGACAAAGTGCTGCTTTATATTGTTGTCAGGTAAGTGGTTGACATAACCACGAAGAAAGATTCCTGTGTAAGATGTCTTTCTCAAATAAAAATATAAAAATAAGATGATGTGGTAAATTATGGGATGTTGACTGTGAAGGGTGGCATAAATAACTCCATCATTACTTGTAAGACATATACAGGGGACGGACACTAAACCAGTTAGATTTTATATTGTCACTATCTAGATGAAGTTAAGAACTGTCTTTAATGTAGACAGACGCAACCACCATTGAGAACAATTCAGGTACAGTTTGTTTGTTTACACACACACACACACACATATATATATATATATGTATATATATATATATATATATATATATATATATATATATAAAATGTATCTATACATATATATAATATATATATAAACATATATATAAAATATATATGTATAAAATATATATATATATATAAATATATATATACATAAGAATATAAATACATATTTATAATCTCTCTCATATACACACATGTAGCAAGACGCATTGAAAATAGCGTGACATTGACAGATAGGTATTGGCAGAAGTTGCTGCATGATTTTTGAGCTTTTTGAAAGAGAATCCAATGCCGAAGCTTGATAACGATTCATTTACACATTTAAGCAGTGTCAATACGATCCAAAAAGCTGGTATATAAAAAGTCTTACCTGAACTGCTTCATAGTCATCTCTTGTCAATGCTTCCACTGAATAAAGGCGATTGAGCAACTGGCCTCGCAACGTCAAGTTCTCCGTCAGATGCACTCTGTACTTTCTCAGGCTACCAACATACCGCTCCTTCTCCTCTTCTGAGGGAAACAAAAAGTGTTATTTTTATTATGTAATTCTGTGACGGTTATTGTTGGTTATTAATACTGTATACTTAAAGATGAAATGTTATATGATTTTAAGTATGAGTGATTGTCATGAACACACAGTGACCTCTTGAAGATAGTCAAACCTGCATGAGTTTGAGTAACTTTTTTATATGCAAGACGGAACTAAAAGATGCTTTGATATACTATGGCCACACAAAAAATACACTTCAGTGCAAATGACGACCTGTAGTCTTCAAAGTCACTTAACATAGTAATCAGATTTAAAACACATGTCAATGTTAGTTGATAATATAAGCCCAAAGTTTAAAGCCAATAGAGCAACAGCAACAATACAACTGGCAAGCCGTCACTAGAAATATTCTGGTTCATGCTTAGAAGATTTATTGTGACGCAATTATATTTTTGCACTATTTTACTCTTTGTTTGCTTATCTTTCAGAAAAACACAGCGTACATACATAAGCAATTAGCATGTTATGTAAAACCACAAATTCAATTTGGAATTACATGATTCAGGTTATTTCTGTAAATTTACACAAATATCCTGTCGACTTTCCCTGAAGAAGAAAATTCACAATACTTTCAGCTCAGATAATTTATTTATCAGCTGAATGTATCTGCTGGGTATCCATCTCATCAATTCATATTTTAGACTTTCTCTTCTAAACCATTAGCCAGATCCTCTACAACTTTGTGAGGTTCTTTCTTTAGTGGGCCTGTACCAAGTTTGGTCCAATGGTTCTGCCCCCAATGACTTTTTATGTATTTTTTCTACTTTGTTGACAAAAAATCTGTACAAATCTCCGTCAAGCAAGCCAAGCCAATAGCTGTGGAATTGCCTAGAACTTATGTTGTTAGCACATAATTATGCGATTTTGTTTATTTGTGGTGTTTTTTTGTTCTCTTAACAGTATTTTCAACTTCCTCAAAATGCGACAAAAGCAAAAAAATATCACTCACTCGATGGATCGTCCATATTATGTATCATTCTCTATTTAAACCAATCTATTCATGGATTTTGCACAAGGACCACAAAAAAGGTGGATATGTAGACCTGCTTCTAGTAAGGCAAGTGCCACCATTAGAATACATTAATCTAGATATATTTTACACTTAAGACGCCATCTCTGAAGCTGTCAGGCAGATTCACTTAAACGTGGGTGGGTTTTTCCTTTGTCAGGTTTTGCTCATACAAAATGGTAGTTTACGAACTTGAACTGGAACATATTTCGGTGATAGGGAGGAAAAGCCCAGACATGGTGGCCCCAACATCTTATGTTCTTCCATCGCGTTTTGGACCCGGTTGTTGCATACTTGATATACTGTGGCTATATCAAGATGAAAGAGACATTTGTGACTGTTTGCAAAGTAGTTTGACTTGCACACAAGATCTGAAGATAAGGCACATAGGGCATTCAGAAGCAGAAAAACAATTTACTCTAGTCTCGTTTCCCTGCAATAATATGTGTATCCAGTATATTTCACATGCTGTGTTTTTATTATCGTCTGCCGTCAGTGTTCCATCTTCAACAATATTTCTGACTTCTCCCAAACCATTTACCAAATTTGCATCGACGTTGGTGGGATTATATCTGAAGTGAGTCTTCACAAAGTGTTGTCAAATGGTTATCTCCCCATAATTTTTTGATGTTATATGATTTCTTAATTCACGGTTGGTCAATATCATAAGACTACTTCGTATTTGAAAGCACGTGGATAATTGCTGGAACGTACTTAGGGGGCAAATCTGCAGGCTTTTGACCCCATTTTCATCAGGACCGTCCCTGCAATGTTCTGTAAATGTGAGTATGCCTTCTCAATGCTTGATTTTTTTTTCAATAGTTCAGCTGTTTTTCAGAATGCTTCAGCAGCATTATTCAAAAACTATTTTCCGATATTTCTGAACTAGAAATGTGTTTTGCTTGTGTACATAACTGGGATAGTTTGGGTAATTTTCCATTTAGATGATGTTTCAATTTTAATAAAATGCATTTCATTTTTTTTTTCTGCTTATGTGGACGAGTTTGTGCGTGTGCAATTACATCAGCATTAAGACATCGAATATGGCCAGTCTTCGGTAAAACTGTATTCAAATGACATGTCCAAAGATGTGAATAATGTGTTTGCGACATAGAAATAAATATATGCTGATCCATGACACTCAACTACCCCCCCCCCCCCACACACACACATAAACACTTACGAATACCTACCAGTACTTGTGGAAACGTTCAATGTATTCTCCAGGCTCTTCATGCCACCGCCCATGCTGGTGCTGATAATTTTTAAAGAGTATTTGGTATTTGGCTCCAAATTGTTGAATGTACACGTCTGTATATCCTTGGCTACTTTCTTTGTATCCTTAATGGTCTCCCCATCTAAAATGCTGAGCTCAAAGCTATCATGTGTCTGTACTACTGGCTGACTCCACTCCACAGTGATAGTCCTCTGTGTGGTGTTTGTGACTCGCAACTCCTCTGGTTTACGTGGCGCTGGGGATATAAATATTGAATGTACACAACACAGTAAATGTACTAGCTAACAACATGCAAGCTTTGAACATAATCTTCCCCTCTTTAGCCGGACAGGTGCCTGACTGAGCTATTGACCACCACTTGTTTTGCTGGTGTATGTATATGCATCAGAACTGTACACTGGACACTTATTTAAAACGTATTCACATTTGTACTTAACACCTTGCAGAGGTATGCACAAGGAGCAATTTCATTACCCTAAGGTGTTATGACAATTAACTACAATCAATCATGTTTTGTGATAAATCAACTTTCATGGCCGCACATACAAATCTTCCATATATATAAACACAGTATGTAGAATCTTACACAAGCAAACTCATTGTAGGTACATCTTGTGCTTTCACTTTGATAATTGGTGTGTAATGTTTCTGCACATTTCATCAACAAGAAGCCAATATATACACGGCTTGCTAAACGCATGCCACTGAAGAACATGTCGCTACGATGTAAAAACAGCTTATTCTATGACAATTTTACATGCATTTTTTTCAGGAAGGCTTGCATCCGTTTACCACTCTCAATCAGTGAATAGCTTAGGTAAAGGTATCTGGAAGTCCTAAAACATATATTTTTAATTATCTGCCTAGTGTTTTTGCTTCTTTTCATAAGATGGAGCAATTGAGTTTACCTACGCATTTGCTTTTAAGCCTTCTTACAGAATAAATCCTGTCTCTCGAAACGTGTTCATTTTAACAGACAATTTAAAACGTTTTAGAGTAACAAAATTACCAGCCGATGCCTTCATTTCACGAAACATATCATTAAACTTTTTATAAAGAAATGGAAGTGAAGAATGGGATTTAATGCTTTAAATTTTGATGTGTGTAGCATAAGAAGCATTCTGTAACACATCAAGTTTTCCTATACCCTGGCAAAAAAATCCATAGCCACTTAACATCCGAAAAACGTTCTTAGTTTTGATGTTACCTTTCTCATCAAGAACACATCAGCAAATATTCAACTAAATCAAATGAAACACTGGATATAACAAGAAACTAACGCGTAGCTGCCAACCGCCACTTTCAAGTTCTTCCCTGAAAGTGTTGGCCAGACCCCCTCTTCAAACATAGTGGGATCTACCTTGGATGGGTCTTCCAAAAAATTGGAAAAGAACTTGTCTTATTGCTAAAGAGTTGCAAAGGAACACTTCTGAGACCCTACACTTTAACTTGATCACCAGGTAGCCTGTGATTCTCGCCAGTTTTGTGTGTTTCATGCTGTTTTTTTTAACTTATCTAAAACTGTCAAGATTTTGCGGGAACTTCTTAAAGTGGTTGAAATTTACCTTGTGGGAGAGAAAAACAAAGATGTTTACCAAGTTGTATTGCTGTACATCCCTGATTTTGTATGGATTTTTCAATTTCGGTACATATTGTTTGATCCAAACTCCCATTGGCGGGAGTTGAGATCGTTATACTACCTCAGATTTTTCTCTCAAAAAAAAAAAAAAAAATTACACAGATTCGCTTCAAATTCAGGCATGGTGAGGAGATACTTTGGGTTGGGCTCCTTCACCTTTACCCAAATGGTCATGCTCCTTTTTTCTTGGGGGGGAGGATATATTAAGCAGAAATTTCTGTGAATCTCTCGGCAAAAGAGGTTTTTTACAAATGCGAAACTTCCTTTATTTCATCAAGTTGTGCGCTGGATATTCAGTGTATTTTTTAATGAATTTGGTATATTGGGCTATTTTCAACTTCACCAGGACAGGCTCTGAGGTTGTGCTGAAACAGTGGAAATGTTATTTGTGAAAGAGTCAAATAAGGTTAAATGGTTGATGATTGTACGGAACCCTCATTTTAAATCGATTTTGTTATTCAGGTTCATTTCAGTCGATGCATTATTCCTGTACATTATTATTACTTTTCATCTTAGATTAATACTTCCACCACTGTGGGTGAAGAAAACTTTGATGTTACAAACAGTGGTATCTATTCTTACAGAGAGGCGATTTTATTATTATTTCGCAGGTGACAGGGCCATTTTTTCCTGTGTCATTTTTTCATGACAGTTATTAATTTATGTTGTCAAAATGATATCTTATCATTTTTAGATATTCAATGAAGAAGGTGTTGCTAGGTTGACAATCAAGTCTTGCTTTTGTGACTCTTTGTGCTCATGTTCAAGGACTTGTCAAGATTTGGACAATTTGTAACTCGAAATGAATTGGGAAATACGATATTGGCACGCAATGATTTCATACTACCATATGTCCAATCATAATATATTTTACAGCTTTTTCCGAGAACGTTTGTTTTCTGTGCTCCAAGATTGAAAATATACTATTACAATCACTGGACTTCTCATTATTTTCAACAAATCTGTAAAATCTAAAGCAAACAAGTTTTAGCAAGTTCTTTCAAATATTTTATACCAGAAAGCAGTTTAAGATTAAAGTTTGATTAAAAATTATAACATCAAATATGGCCATTCTTCAGCAAAACTGCATATTTTTTCAAATGACATGTCCAAAGATGTGAATAATGTGTTTGCGACATTATGGTGGCACAAAAGTGCCAACTAAAATACTTTTCTGTCTCCATAAAAATGCGAAAGCGAAAACAAGAACATAAGAAAACAGAACAGCGAAAACAAGAAAACACGAATGCGAAAACACTAAAATAAAAAACGCGAAGGCGAAAACGCGTTTTTTATTTTAGTGTTTTCGCATTCGTGTTTTCTTGTTTTCACATGAATAAATCTCCCATTTCCCTGGGGGTGGGGTATGGTTGCTGTCAGGGGTAGGGCCCCTCCCAAAATTGCTGTTGCTGCATATTTAGTGTACAGGGGACTACTGGGGACATTTGTAGACCATTTTCAGCCTTGCCGCTTGTCACATGAATAAATGTTATTTCAGCCCTGGGAGTGGAGCTTGCTGTCGGAGGCAAAGCCCCACCCTAAATTCCTGTCGTTTTCCATTTATTAGTCAGGAGGCTTCTCTGGTCAATTTTGAATTATTTTCAGCCTTGCCGTTTCTTGCATGAATAAATGTCATTTTACACCCCCTGCTATGGGTTATTTAAGGGTTAATGCCCCAGATGCTCCCAGGCAGCAATGTAGAAATTAAGTGTCTGAGGGTCAATCCTCATATTTATAATGCCGGAGCTTTTGCCTTCTCTGAATAAATGGTCTGGGCTCCCACTCTAATTTTGCTTCTGTACATAACTGGGATAGTTTGGGTAATTTTCAATTAATATGATATTTTAATTTTAATAAAATGCATTTCATTTTTTTATTTTCTATTTATTTATTTTTTTTTTTTTTTTGCTTGTATGGACGAGTTTGTGCGTGTCCAATTACGTCAGTGCTAAGACATCGAATATTGCCAGTCTTCGGCAAAACTGTATTCAAATGACATGTCCAAAGATGTGAAAAAGTGTTTGCGACATAGAAATAAATATATGCTGATCCGTTACACTCAACTCCCCCCCACCCCCCACTCACACACACACACACACACACACACACACACACACACACACACACACACACACACACACACACAAACACTCACAAATACCTACCGGTACTTGTGGAAACGTTCAATGTAGCCTCCTGGCTCTTCATGCCACCGCCCATGCTGGTGCTGATGATTTGTAAAGAGTATTTTGTATTTGGCTCCAAGTTGTTGAATGTACACGTCTGTATATCCTTGGCTACATTCTTTGTATCCTTTATGGTCTCCCCATCTAAAATGCTGAGCTCAAAGCTATCATGTGTCTGTACTACTGGCTGACTCCACTCCACAGTGATAGTCCTCTGTGTGGTGTTTGTGACTCGCAACTCCTCTGGTTTACCTGGCGCTGGGGATATAAATATTAAATGTACCCAACACAGTATATCTACTAGCTAACAACATGCAGGCTTTGGACATAATCTTCCCCTCTTTAGCCGGACAGGTGCCTGACTGAGCTATTGACCACCACTTGTTTTGCTGGTGTATGTATATGCATCAGAACTGTACACTGGACACTTATTCAAAACTTATTCACATTTGTACTTGACACTTTGCAGAGGTATGCACAAGGAGCAATTTCATTCCCCTAAGGTGTTATGACAATAAACTGCAATCAATCATGTTTTGTGATAAATCAACTTTCCTGGCTGCAACAACAAGAAGTCAATATATGCACGGCCTAGCAAGCGCAGGCCACTGAAGAACATGTCGCTGCAATATGAAAACAGCTTATTCTATGACAATTTTACATGCGTCTTGCATTTTTTTCAGGAAGGCTTGCATCTGTTTACCATTCTAGATCAGTGAGTAGCCTGGGGAAAGGTATCTGGAAGTCCTAAAACATATATTTGTAATTATCTGCCTAGTGTTTTTGCTTCTTTTAATAAGATGGAGCAATTGAGTTTACCCACGCATTCGTTTTTAAGACTTCTTACAGAATATATCCTGTCTCTCGAAACATGTTCATTTTTACAGACAATATAAAACGTTTAAGAGCAACAAAATTACCAGCCGAAGCCCTCTTCTTACGAGACATATTATAAAACTTTTTATAAAGAAATGGAAGTGAAAAATGGGATTTAATGCTTCAAATTTTAATGTGTGTAGCATAAGCGGAATTTCGTAACACATCAAGTTTTCCTATACCGTGACAAAACAATCCGTAGCCACTTAACATCTGAAAAATGTTCTTAGTTTTGATGTAACCTTTGTCATCAAGCGCACATCAGCAAATATTCAACTAAATCAAATGAAACACTAGATAAAACGAAACTAGCACGTAGCTGGCAATCGCCACTTTCCAGTTCTTCACTGAAAGTGTTGGCCAGATCCTCTCTTCAAACATAGTGGGATCTACCTTGGATGGGTCTTCCAAAAAATCTCGAAAAGCACTTGTCTTATTGCTTAAGAGTGGCAAAGGGACACTTCTGAGACCCTACACTTTAACTTATTCACCAGGCAGCCTGTGATTCTCGCCAGTTTTGTGTGTTCTTTGCTGTTTTTTAACTTTTCAAAAACTGTCATTCACATTTTGCGGGAACTTCTTAAACTTGGTTGAAATTTACCTTGTGGGGGAGAAAAACGAAGATGTTTACCAAGTTGTATTGCTTGGTATCTCTGATTTTGTATAGATTTTTCAATTTAGGTTGGTATTGTTTGATCCAAAGTCCCATTGACGGGAGTTAAGATCGTAATACTACCTCAGATTTTCCTCTGCAAACAAAAATTAGGCAGATTCGCTTCAAATTCAGACTTGGTGAGGAGATACTTTGGGTTGGGCTCCTTCACCTTTACCCAAATGGTCATGCTCCTTTTTTTGGCGGGGGGGGGGTGTATATTAAGCAGGTTGTTCTGTGAATCTCTCGGCAAAATAGGTTTTTAAAAATCCACAACTTCCTTTATTTCATCGAGTTGTGCGCTGGATATTCATTGTATTTTTTAATGAATTTTGTATATTGGCTTATTTTCAACTTCACCAGGACTAGCTTTAAGGTTGTGCTGAAACGGTGAAAATATTTGTGGATAAGTCAAATAAGGTAAAATGGTTGATGAAAGTACGGAACCCTCATTTTAAATCGACTTGGTTATTCAGTTTCGTTTCGGTTGATGCATTGTTCCTGTACATTATTATGCATGTCAATGTAGATTGCAATGCTGATTCACATTTTTTTACTTCTGAAAAAAGCATGAGCCAGTTTTACTTCGAACTTAGGTCTTTCAAGAGATTGGCCTAATGATTTACAATTGCACAATTCATATGGAGTTCCCTAGGCCTTATATTATTTAACAAGTGGTGCTTTTACATTTTTAGTATTTTTTTATGAATTCGTGTGCTTTCATTTCTTACAAGTTCTGCCAGATTACCTCATTGGATCTTTTCAAACTTGTTGAGAATGTTTCTGGACTAAATATGCAGTACACACACACACACACACACACACACACACACACACACACACACACACACACACACACACACACACACACACACACACACACACACACACACACACACACACACACACACACACACACACACACACACACACACACACACACACATACATACATACATACATATATATATATATACATATATACATATTAAAATCAGGAATTATTGGTAAAGGTACATGCACATACATGTAAGCGTTGTTACTATAGGAATAGCAGTAACTGCAAGATATTGGCTTATATTATTTCAATGGTGCGCACTGTCACTTTTCGTCTTAGAATTATGATTCCTCCACCATGTGTGAAGAAAACTTTGATATGCAAACAGTGGTAAATATTCTGACAGAAATGCGATTTTATTATTATTTCGTAGGTGACAGGGGCATTTTTACTCTTGTCATTTACTTCTAATTCAAAACGAGTTGAAACATGTGTATTCGAAAATGAAAAAAAAATAAATAAATAAAAAAAGTAAAGCTTTGTACATTTGTAGCTTTAATTAAAATTTGTTACATAGATATCAGGTGGGTTTGAGGTGCTGTATGAATGATATAGGAAATGAAATACCTAATAGTTGTCGCTGACATTAGTGCATAAATATGTTAAACCAGACATATCATACAAAAGACATGTAAATTCGATATTCACAACAATTTTGGGGTCACCTATCTCAAGTCATAGGACAATGTTTCATACTCATTAACTGATATTAGAATGATAGTGAATTTGTTAATGTGTCTGCTTTGGACTTCGTGGACTCTGATTTTGCCTTTTTGATGGCTGATTGATTTTGATCATGGGTGATTCTTGTATGCTAGGATTTTTGGGGCAGCTACTCTGGAATTGTGGAAAACTATTTTCCAGTGTCATTTTATCATGACAGTTATTATTTTATGTTGCCAAATTGACATCTTATCATTTTTAGACATTCAATGAATAAGGTAGTGCTTGGTTGACAATCAAGTCTTGTTTTTGTGACTCATGGTGTTCATTTTCTTGGACTTGTCAAGATTTGGACAGTTTGCGACTCGAAATGAATTGGGAAATACGATATTGGCAAGCAATGATCTCATACTACCATATGTCCAATCATAATATATTTTACAACCTTTTCCGTGAACGTTTGTTTTTGTGCTCCAAGATTGAAAATACACTATTACAATCACTGGACTTCTCATTATTTTCAACAAATCTACAAAATCTAAAACAAACAAGTTTTAGCAACTGATTTCAAATGTCTTACACCAGAAAACAGTTTACCATTAAAGTTGGATTAAAAATTATAACACCCGATGTAGCTTATGTAAATTATCTCAGCGGTTATAGGAGAGTATGAAAAACAAAATAAGGAAACATAGAAGCAACAATGTACTAGAGAAAATATTTTTTGAAAATTTAGAATTCTACTTCAAATCAAAACACTCAGTTACGTGCGTCTATGTCATGTTCTGTTTTTAAAATTGTACTAGCAATCAGATAAACATGTTAAACATCTGTAAATATGGGTATTTTGTTTAAATGATATTTATCGCCACCTAACGGCCAACTTAAAATTGTGCTGTTTTTATAACATTCTTTTCCAGGATAAACGTTGTATTTGTAACAAAATACTGAAACTTTCGACAAATGAAACTTTTTGCTTTTTAAAGGTATTTGTTCTTGAACAAATATGTACATAATGAGTAATTGTTAATACATAGCCGTATGGTGATCTGTTTTATTCACCGTTATTCTAATGATTCTGGAGTCACCACAGGGAAATTTCTACCTCCAGTTTTAGAGATGCAAGTATCCTCAGGAGAGAGGTTCTGCCGCGCCCGCTCACTGAGAGCTGGATGAAGCCGACTAGAATAGTCTGCTGGCCTAGCCAGCGGATCCGTTGTGACTTTGCCAGCTCGCCAATTGTATTTTGTTATTTATATATATAATCATTGCGAATGGCACTGCAGCCATTTACTGGATTTGTCAGCTCACTGGTTGAAAGCTTTGAAAGATGACTGACTGTATTTCACTACTTTACTCCTTATTTTACAAATATCACTGCAGCCATTCTAGCCAGACTCTTCGTGTTCTGAAAACAAATGAATTAAGCACATGCTTTAGTGCCTAGTCCCAGTTTTTGATGAGACATATCCCCGAAATGCGTACAATTGTATCGCCAACTGGGCGAATCTAGCTCATTATTATTATTATTATTATTATTATTATTATTATTATTATTATTATTATTATTATTATTATTATTATTATTATTATTATTATTATTATTATTCTAAGTTTAATTCTCAGCGCTTTATAAAGACTTATTATTATTATTATTATTATTATTATTATTATTATTATTATTATTATTATTATTATTATTATTATTATTATTATTATTATTATTATTCTAAGTTTAATTCTCAGCGCTTTATAAAGACTTATTATTATTATTATTATTATTATTATTATTATTATTATTATTATTATTATTATTATCATTATTATTATTATTATTCTAAGTTTAATTCTCAGCGCTTTATAAAGACTTATTATTATTATTATTATTATTATTATTATTATTATTATTATTATTATTATTATTATTATTATTATTCTAAGTTTAATTCTCAGCGCTTTATAAAGACTTATTATTATTATTATTATTATTATTATTATTATTATTATTATTATTATTATTATTATTATTATTATTATTATTATTATTATTATTATAAGTTTAATTCTACATTATTAGTTTACATGACGGCACACATGAAGACATCTTCTTCTAAAAAATAAAAGTTCAACACCACAGTCAAAAAATGTGAAACGTCCAGTTCTTTCTTGCCAGACAAAACACAGTTCTCTCACACAGAAAGAGACAAAGTGTTTTCACTTGACTTTTAGGCTCCTTTTAATTCCCAAACAAAACATGTCAATTATCTGCTTTCATGCGAAGGGTATATAAATAAGTTGCAGAGACTGGACGAACATTACATCTCAGGATAAATTGCCACAAACTACTCTCCATAAGAAAGAAGGGATTGGGGAATCAAAAGTACCAACATTTATTTATTCATACCTGGGGGCATGATTTATATTGTACAAACTAATGAATTGTACCATTAAAACAAAGATTACAAATGAACTATTTCCTCTTGTTTGTTCACCTGGTGTTGCTATGACCCTGTATGGGTATATTTTAGTCATGTACCCTAAGACCGCCTCCATGTATGTTTCAGTGCCAGTGATTCAGGATTTGTTTTGGTTTAACTATTTTTATGGTAATGACGGTAACAAGATTTTGAATTATTGTTGAAAATATGTAAATATAAGTAATGAAGTTTATTTGGATCCCGTTTATGGAAGAATGGCAGTCAAGTGTTTGTCAAGCATTCTCACATGGAGCACGTAGAATGCCTGACAACCACCTGACTGCCTGTCTCTAGGAATGAACTTTTTGTCTGTGTATTGTATTGAAAGGTGCACTTTTTTTTTTTTTTTTTTTTTTTTTTTTTTGGCAATTCCTTAATTTCTACCTTTTGGTGTATTTAACTGTACTGTCATTGTTGGGTTAGAACTAATGAATGTGGGTAATGTTTTTCTTAAATATTTAATTTGCTAACCTTGTAGTGTAGTTCCGTTGTCTTACAGTGTATATGTGTGCTCACATCAACTTCAGCTTATATTAATCGACTCATTCAGCCAGGCATCTTAAATCCAATCCAAATTAGTTTTAATGAGTTCTGAGATATATATATAGCCTGGGGTTTTTTTTTGGGTAGGATTAGATAAATAAATAACTCTATGACTCCTTTGCTTCAGTTACTGTCTTGTTTAGTTTTGCTTATGGTTGGAGATATGCTACCTTGGTGTTAGGAGAATGCTTCTAGTGTGATATATTTAGTGACATAGGTGAAAGTTTTGATAGATGAACTTTTTTTATCTATATCCTGAAGGCCCTTCCTATATTCAAGCCTCAGCCTTTAACCCAAAGGATTAGAGGTTCTACAACGTTTCCACTTTGTGTAAAAGACACATTTCAAATTTTAAATGAGATACTGATGGTATTGAGTTGTGAAAACAATGCACCTTCATTAACTGGGCTAAAAACATGGCATAAGGCTAACTAATTTTAACATGCATTATATAAGAATCTGTTCGAATTCTTCCCTGATTCCTGTTTCATTTCTGGACTTGTCTACAAATTTTGAAAACGTTGATCTGTCTCTGTATGTATATTATACATGTAAAGAAATATATACCACATTTAGCGTCTTTTGGCAACGGCGGACTATCAGATTTGGGTTGGTCATTCTTCGGTCCCACGTTACAATCCCTGTGCTCTGCATAACTTTCACCACTGTTGCCGGCATCCTGATGTGGTGTATATCTTTCATAAGTATCAGACTGGTTATTCAGTGGTTTATCCATATGTAGTACAGCATTTTTACAACCGGTCCCAATGTCTTGTTCTGGATATGTTTTAAACGGGTCATTCTGTTGTGTCATTGTAGCACTCCTGCCATCTTGCAGTAAATATCTTTCCACCCCCCTTTCCTGAAAAAGGCAGAAAAATCACTACACATAGCAAAGGATCTTACATACCTGGCATGCTATACGTAGAAGGATTTTTATCACTATTATCAAAAGTTGCCTTGATCAGAGTTGTAAAGGGACATATACAAAATATGTTGACATTGTGTATATCAGCAAGTGTTGTGCAATAAAATCTTTGGCTAGAATGACAAGGTACTCATCCAAGTGTCCCAACTGCCCACCCTTGCACCCTTGTATATGAAATTATTGTTTCTCATATCCTCTTTCCGAAGGAGTGCTAACATTTTTATTGCTAGTGAAGAGCCTTTTGTTAGAAGCAATATATAACTTTTTTATTATATATATATATATATATATATATATATATATATATATATATATATATATATATATATATATATATATATATATATATATATATATGTTTGCCCCTCAAAGCTTGAGCTACAGAGCCCTCAGCTATGACCCCTGCAGTTACTTAATGTTCTGCAATATCACTATCATTATGATGTTTATAGATGGTATATATCATGCTGCACTGGGTACGTAAAGGGCATAAAAATGAAATGATATTCCACTATTTTGTGGATTTTCACTTTACAAGCAATTAGTACACTGGCTGGTCAGCATCAACTACTGCAAAGGGCATGTGTTTTCTTGCTGTGGCACCATTCATTTTTTCTATAACACCATTCAGTACAGACTGTTTAGGTGGATCAGGATATGTCATAAAATAGTTTATCCCCTACTTTGTACAATATTACATTGAAAACCCATGGGATATGGCCCATGTGATATTGTTGACCATATCTCATGGTTAGGACTACTTTTTACATATTTGTAAAATCACAGATATGGTTTTCCAGATATGGAAGGAATCAATTCCATATTTGGTATATCCAAACTCGCCTTATTACCTTGCCATAAATCACGGACGAAAACCTGATGGTCCGTGGCATAAATCCCAGCCAATGGGTAAGAATAATCTTGATTCTGTGATGGAAACTAGGGCCAAAAATGCAGGACTAATGATTGGAAAAAAAAAACAATCACTCTGTAAGACGCACGATGTGCAGCCTTTTAGGCCTACATCCAAGTGCCCCGCCAATCATTAAATATTCAACAGCTGAGCGGGCAGAAAAATGCACAGCCCGTGAACAATTATGCAACAGCAAGCCGAAGTCAACAGCACGCCACGTGCAGCCTTCTCCAGGGAAATTATTCTTCTTTTCAAAGACCTCTAACATTTGTCCAAAATAATCCCCAGACGCTGTCTTCATTGTTTGTCCCAGCTAGCGTGGCAGGGAGCCATCGCCGCGCTTCTTCGGGCAATGCTGGCAATGCTGCCATCACTGATGATGGGGACAATCTGACGGCCGACAGTCAGTTGAGCTCCATGGCTGCATACTTTGGAATGTTTGCTAGTGCAACATTCAAAGTCAACGTGACCTTCCAATTCTCCTCTCAACCAAATTAATTCCGTATAAAAATAATTAAAAAGTGTCTTTTTGTCGATATTTTTGTCTGAAGCAACGGCCGTTCAAAAAAATCCGCCATTAGGCCTGTGGTCGACCGCTTTTCTTGGTTGTTTAAATTTATATTCATACGCGCGGCATGATTGTGTCAAAGTCCCATGTAATGTAGTGAAATAAAGTGATATAAATGTTTCGTTTTTTTTCTTTATTAATGGACAGTAGGGGATAAATACAAAATAGCCCTCGTCGTTAATTTGTCTAAACCGAATTCCCCTCGTTGTTTGCCTGTCTGCGTGCCTGATCACCCAAGCGCGAAGCGCTTGGGTGATCAGGCACGCAGGCAGGCAAACAACTTGGGGGATTCGGTTTGACAGATTAACGACTCGGGTAGTTTTGTCTATAAGCTTTGTTCCTCCATACAGTGGATTTATAGCCTGGAAGCCAAGAAATGGTAGTAGAGTTTTCTTTAGGTGCATACCTTTCATCAGAGGCAATGCTCGTAACCATGAGTGGATGATACCACGTTTTTTTGATGTTCAGTGTCAGAAATATCAGGTATAACTCTAATACTGGCTAGTGGCTTCATAATTTTTTTTTTTTGGGGGGGGGGGGTCACATAAGGACCATTGGTCTGCATGCCACTTACAAGAGTTTTTAGCGTGGATGATAAAACCTTTACTCTCTCTTATTCGTTTAGAGCATGAAGGACTGGGGTGTTCCAGTGAGTATCTTTGACCATACGTTACATTTGTGCAATGTGACGTGCCGCAACCTGTCCGCATATCATTTTGAAAATCGCCACTATCGACAATATTGACGCCAGGATTTTCCTCACTTATCTCATTGGGACAATCAGTGCAGAGCAGGAGGACATGCACTGCCCAATCATCGTCACACACCCTGGTTTTGTGATTTATATCAACTAGCTCCTTGCTACAAGTGAGCCCATGTGAAGTCCTACTTTAGTTGATGGAACTGATGGTTGGATTTTCCGTTGCATCGTCAGTGAGCAGCGAAGCTAGGGTACATGCCCGAATGTCAGGCTTGCCCTTCTCAGTTAATTTGAGTGACAAGATATGCTGAAGAAAAGGGGACATATTTTCCTCTCCTCAAGCTCAACAAGTTGTAGGGGATAAGAGACTGTTGCTGTTTCTCTGTCCTCTTATCTGAATCTACTCCAACATTCCTGACCAGCTGTTCAGGACTGACACCAAGAAAAGATATAGCACCTTCAATAAATGAGGCAACTCCATTGGTATCATACATCATTTTGCTCTCGGTTCTTCCAGGATGAGAATGAACAGCTATCTCATCTCCAATTTTTCAGTAGAATTTGCATTATATAACTTGATTTGGTTTCTGATGAAAGAAGCCATAACTGCTCAATGTAGTGTTATCATCACATAACATAACGTCTGAACAGAACCAAGCACCAGAGACAATTGTTTTACACATACATAGTCAGACCTCATCCAATCCCAAAATAACTGACTCTGTGCTCTGTGACATGGAGAGGTGACATATCTCATGAGTTGCTGTGTGTATGCATAACTAGAAAGAAACTCTGCCCCAACTATAAATAAAGGTTGCCTAGTATATTCACAAACAGTCCCAAATTACATCTCCCAGCCAACTTAGATGAAAGAGGTATTATTTGGATTCATCTGGCACAGAACAAAAGTAAAACGAGTACTCCAGATCCATTGAAGTGGATATGTCTGATATATAAAGATCCTTCATTTACAAGTTGCATATTTGTTTACCATGTATCAATTTATACTTAGTCAGCACATTAGTTGTACTTTGACCACTTTGACCGGCAGCTATCTTAGATTATGCTATGTGAGTGTAATTATCCCAACAATACAAATTAAATCAAACTGTTGCTGTTTCAAATATTATATAACACTGTTTCGATTTTTTTAATATCAAAGAACTGGCAGTGGCCCATACCAATTCACGTAAAGTGACAATCCAAGGTCGGATTGTCTTGCCTTACATCCTTTCTGTTTGCATATTATCAGTTTTGTAAACTGGTAAGCAAATACGAGAGAACCGATTCGTTTGCTAATTTGTACATAAGCAGCAATTTGTGTTACCTACCCTATACGGGCAAATGTTTCCCATCTTGTGTCTCTATATATTTTGTGAGGGCTTGTATTGCTGAAACGTCTTTATTTTCTCGGACTTAGGGAACTGAATACACTTGTGGTCTGTGATTGCAGCTGGTTGAACACTGTTGAGAAGGTCCTGGTGATAAAATAACATGCCACAATTCAAATAGTTTCAGATCCGCAAAAGGCCGCCTCTTATAAAAAAAATGTCAGAAACTCCACAGCAGCTGTCCCTTTAAATACAATATAAAGTGTGCTCGTGCAGTGGAGTACGAGCAGAAATATCAGTACAAGAGGCACATTTGGCAATATCACTAATAGTCAGGTGACACATAATTACCACAAGTAAAGCACAGAGACACATTACATATTGAAAACAAACTCTGAGCAAAATGTTAAAATAGTGGTTGGGATACACATAGGTGGTGACCTGTAGAAGAATAAATTGAATCTTGCTGTTTATCCATAGAAACAGAAAGAATTAAATGCAATTCATGTAGATTAGTAATATGATTATGATTATGATTATAGAATTTTGTCATTCGAGTCACAATGAACTACCTCCAGTGGTCTGTAAAAGAATCTGTACGATAAGTAATGAAATAATACATAGTAAGTACAATGAATACACTAACATCAATCCCAGATGGAAACTTCTTTCCATATGCATATATATCAATATAATAAAACCATTGTTAGACAAGGATAACTTAAATATGAAACGCAGAGGAGGAGGAGGAGGAGGAGGAGGAGGAGGAGGAGGAGGAGGAGATAAAGGTGAAAAAAATCACTTTTAGCCATATACTATTATACCTTTACTTTACCCTTGTGTCAATAGCGGCATATAGCAATGACATCGTTACCTGATACATTTATACTTTTAGTATAAACACCTAGCAATTAAAAAAAAATAAAATATCGCCCCGTGCGATACTAGAATCATAAGTAATTTATGAGGTATAGGATGAGCTATAGACAAAACAATCTTGACTATTTCTAAAACTGCAAGAGAAGTATATTTTAGCAATTGCTATCCATTAAATATGAAATATATGTTGTTGACCATAGATGGTAAGATTTTAAATTATATTAAATAGGACTATTTGAAATTTAATATTTGAGCAAGTTATGCCATTCTGATATTTGCCAATCAGAACATCAAAATCAATTCCTTAAAATAGTTGGAAAATCTAATGGAGGTTTCCGTTCAATTTATGTGAACAATAGGACCTGTCTTTAGCGACCAACCGCTTGAGCTGGGAACAGCGCTTCCTTCAGACAAGTGGTCCATTCAGACAGGTAAGTCTACATAATTAAGACAGGGTTACCGATAAAATGGTGTAATCCAGAGGCAGGTAAGTTGCTATGCGCATGAAACTATATAAACATTGGCTTGTTTCTCCCTGATTCGCCCTAATTGCTGTATTTGGCCGTTTGGTATTTGTTAGAAGAGTCTTCACAGCGGCAACTCAATGGCAATTTACTCAGACTTGTAACCTTAACAGTGCCGAGTCGCCTGTTTAAGTCACATCAAATTTGTCACATCATAGATACTTTGCAGGCAGTCATATATTCAAACAATCATAAACCCAAACTGGTCTTTGTTGCAAATGATACAAAAACTTGCGTAATGTATTTTAGTTCAGTTGATTTTATAGTCAGTTGAGTTTAGATTATAAGTTGTTTTCCAGAATCCACAATTCTCCACAAGGGTTGGTCGGATCATGATTTTGTATTTAACCAAATTACGTTAACATCTAACAGCATCAGGTACATACAATATATAAAAATAAACAAAGTAACATTTGACAGGTGAATAGAAAAAAGATAAAATCATAATTTGGGTCAGGGGGATGCACATTATGATCACTGACAGACCGTTAATATGTGTGCCCTCTGCAAGGTAATAACCATATGCTAAATTCAAAAGTGACTTGTTTATTAATATCAATAAATGTATTGATAGGTATTGCTCCTTAATCAATATCCAATGTTATTCCACCAATCAATTCCAAGGCAGACAATTCCCTAGACTGCTTTTCACAAAATCCAAACTGACGGCTTTATGATAAATTATGCTGTTTGAGGTATTCATAGACTTGATTATACAAGATTTTTTTTCTAAAATCTTTGACATCGCCGGTGAAACAAAAATTTGTTAATAATTTTCCGGAAGGGACATATCGTCTCTTTTATAAACTAGTATCACTTTGGCAATTTTTAATACATTTGGAAAATACTAGTCGTGAAAGAGTGGTTGATAACAAGTGTTATAGCTTTAGATACTTTGGTTTGACCCCCTTTTACAAAATCATTGATAGTCTGTCATGACCAGAACTACACTTAGGTTTGAAAGAGTCAATATTTTTATAATCCTTTTACTATGTAACGCTGTTGAGCACAAATCTATGTTTGACAGGGTCCCTAGTAAAAGCTTTGAAAGAACAGTCGGAAGAAGTAATAATTGTTGATGCCAAGTTTGGTCTATTTTTTGTGAAGTGAGCATTACAAGTATTTGCTGTTAAGGATTTTTCAAAGTGGTCTCCTTTTTTATATTAAAAGAATCGTAGAACCTGTTTTCCTTCTTCACTCGGGTTACAAAATCATTTATTGTCAGCCAAATATTTTAAATATCATTTTGATATCTTTGGAAACAAGACTTGAAGCATCGTTTTTCATAAATTCTATTATAGGTATTAAAATTTCTTGATAGAGTTTCATAGTCTTTCTTATCAAAAAGGAATTTCTTTCAAATGCTTATAAAGTCGATCTCTGATGCCTATAGAACGAATAATTCCTTGCGTCATCCGAGGGCTCCTTCTGTGTTTATATTTATGATACTTTCATGTTTTTACAGAAAAAATCTATCGAAAGCAGCAACAATAGCTGTTAATATGTGAGAATATGATTCATTTGGATTTGTATTGATATCAGTATGAATAGACTTCTTGTTCTGGTTTAAATTTCATTGTTGCATCAGATTGCCAGTTGCGAGCCTGTGCATATTTGGCAGCTTTATCTTTATTTATTTTGAAAATATATAAACATATGAAATACGGAAAATGATCAAAAATTCTTGATATTATAATTAATTCAGAATTTGATCGAATAATATTACTGTGAATTAGTCTCATGAGAAAAATGTCAATAATGGTAACATTTCAATGAGAAAGCCTAATTGGTAAAATGATTTGTGATTTTGTTTTCCGTGTTTTTTTAGCAAATCAATTTTAAAGTCCCTGACCATTACTACTTCATTCCTCTATTTTTTTGAAAGTCTGGAGCATAAAAAGCATCAATAAATATATCGCAGTTTTGGTTTATATATCGTGGTGGTCTGTATTTGTTTCCAATAATTATTTTAGTGATTTTCCGCATGGTTGGTTAATGGACAGATGGGTACTGGATTCTTGTTTTCCCTTTTTTGTGTTTCTTTTTGAGGGGAGTGGGTGGATGGAGGGATGGAGTGGCAGTGGGATGATTTGGTTTTTTTTTTTTTTTTTTTTTGCTTTTGGGTTTTTTGGTTTTTTTTTGAAGGACAATATTCAGACAGCGGTGTCATTAGTAGGGAATGGGTTCTCTTCTCGCAGACATAACGCACTGGACTCATTAACAAAGAATGAATGCATGAAAGGGAGCAGTGATTTGAACAGATAAAATATTATCTAAATATAATACATTAACAAAAAATGTCGACAAAGGAGGGTTAGATGGCACGTATCACGCACACAATTTTAGCGCACAAGTTAAAATACAATTTTGAAACATTTAGAAGCAGAATACCATGCACACAATATGTAACGACAATGCATGTGATATCAAGACTAAACTGTAACCAGAAAACAATCTGTTAATAGTCGGTCATGTCATTTGACAAGCTAGATTCTCTGCCAGATATCTTTGGTGACAGCAGTCTTCATTGTATTTCATCAGCGTGTACCGCTTTTTGACTCTTAATTTCTGGAACAAAGCTTTGTGAGTACCCTGTCACAATGCTGATCCCTCAGCTTGTGTGTTTCAAACAGGATCTGTGAAGAACTTTGTTTGGAGTTCTGCCTGTGCGTCTGTTTGGTTTTACTTGAGGCATACATGCTATTGAGCCCATGCAGGTACCGTGACAAATAGTAACTGACGATTCATCACCTTAATGTATAAATTAACAGAACAAAATAACCTTTCATTGAACCAAGACCAACACGTACACATGTGACTGACTGGGGCTTAGTGGAATTTTACTGTGTCAAATTTCTGAGCAGTATCTTCATAGCCATAGTACAGTGTTTCATAAATTTGGTCTCACTGCAATCCTGATACTCGGGCTGTGTACCCATTTTACTATATCACGAGATATGCCAAACAGGTATCTCATCAAGAGGTAAAAGCCATGGATATTCACGCAATGCTAATTAAAGCTACTTCATTCAAATAGGACAGTCACTTGTGTAAATATGTGCTCCATTTGATGCTTTCTGTGGATACCAATTCACATAGAAGGGAAGAGTCTGTTTTGTCAATTGATATGACCAAGTATACTTTTATTACCCTATTATTATTATGGGTGAGATTGCAGTGAATCCAGGGCCAATATCCTTATGCACTGGGCTCTCCTACCAGTCACCAGAAGTCAAGCTAGCTTTGTTCAGGATGTTGTGTCATAACACATAAAAACTGTAGAATCACAAACACTGCTAAGCTTGAATGGCTCCAATTGCACTACACCATAACATGACCTTCTGACCCTGCTGAAGAAAACACATCAATTTTCTCAAAAGAGGAATCCTCCTCTCCATTATGGGGCCAGACCAAGATGATTTCAACCCACAGGAGGAGCACAACCTCATGCCCCTAATGCACAGCTCTGACAAACATCAACAGGATAAATGACATTGATTGTACATCATTTGATGCTTTTACTAGAAAAGCTCCACATTTTGTCTTATGTCAATATTAGGTCCATCTTTCCTAAAATTTAAGAAGTCAGACTTTGATATTCCACTGCCAAAGTTTTTAATTATATGCATATCAAAAACTTGGATGGACAACTCAGTGCTGGCCAGTCAAATTGGCATCCCAGACTAGATACTTACTAGAAGAGATCATAAGAGACATGGCAGTGGCATTTTATGTGTAAATTAGACATAACATTACTAACAATGTCGTAGACAATCTACACTGGGATGGGTTTGCAACCTTGTGGACTACCATTTTACTGACAAAAACCAATGCTATATTACTCTGTACATTTTATAGACCTCCCGGAAATTCTGAGCTCTTGCTTTATCTTAAAGAGACCTTATAAAAATGAGGTTTGATCTAAAGGTGTTTATGCTTGGACACATGAATATTTTTAACAACAATGACTATTCAGTTCTGGGTAGAAATTAGAGGATATTTAGTAGATGTAATCCAATGTTGACAACTTACTACAAAGGATACAAGAATTACCCAAAATTTCAGATCGTGTTTAGACCCAGTCACGGGATTTACCCATTATTGTATTTGATCATTTCGGTACTTTTTGTGCACAAAAGTGGCCAGCGCTACATTTAATTAACATCATGCCATCACAATTAGATCCCTCAAGCAGTACAATCCAAAGGATATAGGTTCAGCCCTGTCTAACATAGAGTAGACCGTTGTGCAAAATTGTGATAATGTTGGGTGCGCTTGGTCAAGTTTCAAGTCCAGATTCACCTGTGTAATTGACCAAACAACACCTATAAAAACAAAACTAAACCCTGGATGAACATTGAAATGTCAGACAAAATTGAACATCCCTACACTTTACTTCAAACGCATATCCTAACCATCAGAATTACAGAGATCCGGTGATATACAGGGTATGTTTGCCAAGAACGTGACAATATCAAATGGCATATCAAATTTACCAGAGCAGAGTATCTTTAAAACAAATTAGAAGAAAAAAATAATTCAAACCAGCTGTGGCACACATTAGAAAATCAAATTTGTTATTCAAATGCCCAACTTGAACAACAACAATTTTGTCCTCAAAGTTGATGGCAGTCTTCGTTCTGAACCGGAAAAGGCAGCAAATCATTCCAATACTTTTTCCTAGACTTTACCGCCAAAGTAGTAGAAAAGCTTCCGTCTCATTTCAATCTATAGGGATGAGCATCAGAAAAAATCCTATAGTTTTACAGAAACAAAGGTATTTTTACTGAATCCTTCACTCTTGAGAAGGTTATCCTCAGTTTGTCCAGAATTAACTTTTGTCTTGGAATACCCCAAAGAGCGTACATCTAGATATGATTCCAGCCAGATTCCTAAAAGACTCAGCTAATAGTATTAGCGTACCTCTCACATCCATTATAAACGTAGTAGTTTCGACTGGTACTGTCCATCAAGATCTCAAGGATGCAAGAGTGGAGCCTATGTTCTATGCATCTTGTTTGGTCCTCAAAAAAATCTAAATTTATCACAAATATTAAATTTGTAGTATGTAGTTGGAACAATCTCTCTCCAGTGTGTCTACAGTAAACAACATTTCTAGAAAAGCTCCAGGCTAAAATTCTTGTACATTCAGTGAACCTCCTAAATTCTAAAACTTGCAAACTACAATGCCATGCCCTGCTCCAACCAAACTTTAATATGAAATTTCTAGTTGGTACTCTTCACTGGTCCATTCCTTAAAACACAAACAAGCAAATAGCTCAAAATAAACTGGCAAGGCACATTCTCCATATTGGTCCCAGATCTCATTTCATCCTCAGGAGCTCCAAGAGCCTGGACTATTACACTCAGTTTAGAGCAAAACAACTAAGACATAATCGTGCCTTAAAATATCTTCCATGGAAGGTGCCCCTCTCTGTACTTCAGAGAAAAGTTTTTCATAAAATGCAGTCCCTTCATAGACATAATACCAGAAATAGTTCTTTCAATCTCATAGTACTCAGAACTCACTGTCTTGGCCAGTCTACACATCATGACAACGCAATCAAGAACTGGAATAGCAGGCCACATGAAACAAGATCCCTGACTGGTCAGTGAAATTTTAAAGGAACACTGTCTTGGCCAGTCTACACATCATAACAAAGCAATCAAGAACTGGAATAGCAGGCCACATGAAACAAGATCCCTGACTGGTCAGTCAAATTTTAAACGAAAGACAAAAATTATACCTCTCTTCCAAATGGAGGAGCCCCATCTAACTACAGATATCACTAGATGATATTCCAGTTTTGATGTGTGTTACTTAAGTTTGGCCTTACTCCTGTTTTAATGAATGCGAGTTTTCTAGATTTTCTTATTTTAACGTCCAATGCATGTCAGATTACTCTCCATTGTCCCATTTTATATTTTCAGCAGTGAAATTTTTACACATGAATGTCAATATGGGGCCCATTTGAAAAAAAAAGTCTTTTTTTTTTTTACTTTCAATGGCCACCTCAGGTAGACAACATGTTTTTACCTACCTTTATGTTTTTAACACTGGTTTGTAGATACTGAGTTGTAATATCTCTGTCTACTTAATATTTACATTCGGAGTTTTTGTTAGCATTGAAAGAATAGGGACAAATTTTGTTTTCATCAGTCGATGGTAACGTCATGTACAGCACGGCACGAGCCAGTGCCTACTTTGCAACGTAACAAGCGGCCGGCCATACCCATAGCTCCTCCCACTGATAAACAAAAGGTCCTTCGCAGTGGCTATCAAAAGGTTTACGCACAAATATACATGGCAAATTTAATTTTGGTATTAATGTTAATATAAATATAAATATAAAAAATGAAGTCTGTCTCTCTTGTTTTCATTGGCATGTAACAACGCGGTTGTTGGTAGGCATTTTATTTCATAACGTTGCGATAGCGACGTCATGAAAAATGCCTACCAACAGCCGAGTGAAACGCACGAATCAAAAATCTTCCAAATTCAACAATTAAAATAGATGACACTCAAATTATCTCCAACACAATTTACACAAAAATACTTCATTGGGCATACTTTCAAATATCCCTTTGCTTCAGGTTATTATAGATAAATCTCTGGGAGCAAAAGCTGTGAACTTAGGACAAATGCGACCAAAACGTTTAAAAGGTGATGGAAAGGTATTATATCGTATATGTTGAAATACATTACTTTCAATGAATGCATAATTCACTACTTTAAAACTGAAATCGTCAATTTTGTGATACATGTTGACAACAAATCTACTATTAGAAATGTGAATATCCAAATCAAAAAGCATATCTTTATCACTTTCAACATTGCATTCTTTAAAGAAATGTCATCACGATAAATTTGTTTATCAATTTTAATATTGATGTTTATGCAGGCAATATCTTCGATAACTGTTTTCCTAAAGGAAGATGAACTATTATTTCTTTCAGCATGAAATCATTCTAAAGCCAAGATACATATTAATCAGTCATTAAAGCTGAGCATGCGGAGTACCTTTGATTTGTTGACATAACGATGACCCAAAATTTAATAAAGGCATTATGAAGAAAATGAATTTAGCATGACAAATTCTCAATGATATACTATTCAACATTTCTTGGTAAACAGGAAAATTATATAGATATCAGGTGGATTTGAGGTGTTATATAAATGATGTTGTAAAAACTTACATTTTATACAATGCGGGTATGGCGCAAGATATTTCTTAAAGCCGAGAGTTTGTAGCATTTAATTGAATGAAATTATTACTGACTTTAGTTGGTACCTGTCTCACGTCTGTTCTAACAAGATCTTGGAATTAGGTGAAATCCAAAATCTGTATATGAGGATGTTTCTGCCTATCAACAGTTATGATAGCAAAATTCTTGCACTTTCTTTAAGCCTTTAGACAACAAAGCTGACAATTCTCTAGTAGAGCGCAAGGCATATAAAACAAGATTGTGCTCATGGGCACAATGTCCCCTACCGAGAGATTTCAAAATTCAGAAAGGTTATCAAAACATTTACCTCGAGACTTGAAAAGTACTATTAGCAAAATATGACAGTATCATGAAATGCCTAGCAAGTAAATCTTATGCAACAACAACAAACGTCCAGATGACAATTAATTGTAATTTCTGAGACACACTTTCAACAAGGTGTTAGCTCTATGAAATTCGCTCCATGTTCAATTGAGGATAAATGGCATAAACACAATCTCCATGCACTCTTACTTAAATTGGCCATCTGCTATAAAAGTTACAAAGTTTAAGCTCTTATAATATTTCAGCCGTAGGCCAGACATTCCTAATAAAATGACACAGAAAAACAAGCCACATAAAACAATTCCACTTTACACCTATTATGTAAAGTTTGTCTACCGTAAACAAATACGATTGCTGGCTCAAGGGTTTTTTTTTCTTTTCTTAAAAAAATAGAAAAAAAAGCCAGATAAAAAGGGCTGAACTATCGTGAATCTCAACAATCTGTGATGATTCATCAACAAAGGAGTATGATATGCTAACACTGCCTAGTATACTGGTTGGGGTAATAAAAACGTAAAGATCAGGACAAACGAGTAGCAACTATTGGACCATTTCATGAGATCATCTAGTTGTGACCTGCACATGGGACCAACCATACGAAATTAAATGAAAGTGCACGTTTGATCTTTGGTACGCAATAACCAAAGTGAACATCATTCTATGTACCGTAAATGTTATGAATAGCCACACGTGGGACATGCAATCAAATATCTACGGCATTAAAGAGCATTATGTTTAAAATAAGACCCACGGAATGAGCTTTCTGGGTTAAACACCAAATTTTTATATGTTAAAAAGGACCCTAAGTTGATCATCGGACATGTGCACTTTTTTAACTGCTCGTCAGTTCATATGCTTCAAATGAAAGCAGGGCACAATCAAGACTGACTCCATGATGTGGATTTGTCTTTCAGTACTTTTTAAGATGAGAGCGGATTCACCTTCCGCACCTTGTTGTAGAATTTAAATGGTTCAGCTGTTCTGATGAGTATTAGATTAGTAAGATTTACGGCTTTGTGCATCAATTGTACTGTTTTATATCCGACACCAACATTGTTGAATAAACATAGTCCGACTAGCACCAAAACGCCTTTTTGTTGTTCCTTAAAGATAAAAACGCAGACTTTTTTTTCTGAGAACACAGACAAACGAAGTCCATTAATGCATCCAACAGTTGTAAAGAGCTGTTCAAGTCTTTCATAAGAGTTTTGTGAAGTACAGCATAGTGTATAAATAAATAAATAAATAAATAAATAAATAAATAAATAAATGAATAAATAAATAAATAAATTAACAAACAAACAAACAAACAAACAAATAAATAAATATGTGTGGTCCCCAAATAGCCTACCACATGAAAACCTATTCTAACAACATTTATTGATAGGGAAAAATATCTTAGTTAATATCAGGTTGAAAATAAAAGATAATGCAATATGTCTATTCAATATTGCTGACAGGACTTGCAACAAAAGTTGTGTTTATTATGTTCTTATATACCAACCGCAGTGTTGCTAAACATGCAACCGCTAGGAGACACCAAAATTAGTTTTAGAGACACCAAAATATAGAAATATCAAACAGGACTTTGTCATTTACTGTGTATATAAAAGCACACATAATGAGTGGAAAAGAAATGGAAACTAGAAAGGGTGATGTGCTGCATAGCAAATCAGTTGTTGAAGATATTCAAGATTGAAAATTTCGAATTTTGCCGATTAGCATAATTTAAATTGCTATATCTTTGTTTTAGATTCATTACAGGCGCAATGATCAATAACCTCATGGTAGAAGTTGAAATGACATCTCTGTCTATAACAGTTTTGAAGATATTCAAGTTTTAAAATTTCAAATGCTGCTAATTAATCATGCCAAGTTTGGAGTTTCTATATATGATAGTGTCAGAGAAAAGTGTCGGACAAATTCACTAGTGAGGAAAGAAAGAAAGAAAGAAAGAAAGAAAGAAAGAAAGAAAGAAAGAAAGAAAGAAAGAAAGAAAGCAAGAAAGAAAGAGAAAAGAAAAGAAAGAAAGAAAGAAAGAAAGAAAGAAAGAAAGAAAGAAAGAAAGGAGTTTGAAGAAAATTTAAATTTTATGTAGTATCAAAAATTAAGACTTTTTTAATTAAATCATTTGTAAATTACGAGAACGAGATAAAGCTAAAAAAAAGGACTATTCTATTTGTGTCATTGCACATTTCCAAAAAGCAAAACACAAAGAAACACAAAATGAACTAATACAAATTTTCTATTTAATAAGATTTTGGTGTGTCAAATTGTCCATTTGGATCTTAGACTGAACATTAGCCATACACAGTTTGTGTACCAACAGTAGTTGGTATTCAGAGGCTATGAGCTTGAATTTATCATGCCGTTAGACCTGAAGATAATTAATTCACAAAGTGGCCACCATGAGCAACCTCTATGTATTTTCATGTTTGCCAGACAATGTGTCCTTTTGTGCATTCACTACAGTGCCCAAATTTATACTCACATGCGTTTGCAACCAGTTCCGACGCTGTCAGTGCCGTTGACTACGCTTCTCTGTCATTATGGGGAGGTAGAGCTTTGGATAAGGAAGATCTTGCGCTGCCAAAAATCCTATATTAAAAACCATAGCCACATTTAATATATTGAAATCACTGTTAGAGGTGACTTGGGTCATTCTGTTTAGTGTATGGTTGTGTCTGTTTGTATTGCTTTATTTTTCTATTTGCCTATACACCTAGTGATATATACCAATTGAGACTACCATTTCTGCTATGTGGGCGTGTTCACATTTGATTGGCGTTCTTTAAACGATGGTATTACGGCCAATGTTATGCAAACTGCATCCTTTTCAAAGGCGTTACTGCTATCCGACAGACTCTTTGGAGTCAGTCCTATATTTGTTATGCAAGGGAAATGAAACCATTTGACACCAACAGCAGATACTGGTGGCAGTATTAGACGAATTCTTGTCATTGTTTCTGGACAGTAAATGTTCTGGTGTCTAATAAAAACCTATCTCAGTAAACTTCTGAGTTGTACAGTGATTTGTAATATATCTGCAAGTCAAATTGCATTAAAAACAAAGAATTTCACAATAACGTTACTAACAAGAAATTCAAATTGAGAAACCCCCCGATCGGAAAATTTGGTATTATCTTGTGAATCTTCCAATATCATTTATTTGATATCCTGCATCAAGTGTAAATCACAATATAGGTGTCATCATGGAGTTTGTTTTACATCTCTGGTGCAGGAAGTACATTGTTACAGTCCTTGTTAGGATTTCCCTTGTTTTGTACAGGTGGTCTAGCTGCAACTGTTTATTTTACAAACTTTGGGACTGAATATAATGCCCCAGCTTGTTTCCACTTCAGTTAAACATTGGCGGATGGTTTAACTAGGATAAGCTGTCCAGCTACAAAGGGTACATATTGGTTCAGGGGTAAGTCAAATTGTTCTTATCTGAACCTGTATTATGAAAATTTGGTAATTATGGTTTGTTTGACAGGTATTCTTCTTTGATATGAAGCTCTGCATTTATAAGCAAAACTTCACATATTTAGCTAATTCATCAATTGCCACGTTCATATTTATTCATTATTATGTGGGTTGTCTTCGCTAAATACTTACCTCAGACAAGGAGCCGCTACTCAGAGAGACATATACGGGTAAAGGCTCCGAAACATGTTGAGTAGTTACCCGCTGAAGACCCTTTAATTTATTTGGGCTAATACAGCCTATGTCAAAATTTTACAGAGGAACGTGTGCAATATGGACAATAGAACTTCTATGTATATAAATTAGACAGGGACGGGTTAGCTTATGGAGAGTAAAGAGTTCGGACTACGGAATAGGGTAATGACTACTAGGAAGTGGTTTTGGACAAAAAGACACAAATACAATATTGAAAATAATTGGAAAGTCAAGTTTTACGTCCATTTGACTCCACAGGTTTTCTTACAAAGCAACTATGAAATACACCAGCAGGAGTGAGAATAATGATAACAAATTCCTTGTTTGACGTGTTATTGCAATACAGGGGCTTCCATTCTGTTGAACAACTCCAATTTGTATTGTCATTGGCAAAGTAGAAATCATGAGAAATTTCTGTAAAGTAAGTGATTTTCCTGGTTGAAGGGAGGAATACTTCCCCAGGCAACCTTTACTCGCAAATGCTGGCATTCTACATTCACCACTAGTATTGACCCAGTATAACCATGCTATCTGGTATATACTTACCCTTCTCTTCTTCCATCCAGGTATCTCTGCGTCTCCACCTCGCTGTGTCTCTCCACACTACCGCAGTCCTTTATAGTTATGTTGACCTCTGTGTGTTGTGTATGTGTGTGTGTGTGCGTGTATTTTTGTGTCTGTCTGTCTGTCTGTCTGTCTGTATGGAGAAGCCATACACCTCTCTTAAGGGCAAAGATTTGTACACAAATGAGCAAAATGACCAAAATTACCGACTGTTATTCCTTATCTACACACAAGTCGTCACATGACCTTATTTATCTTGGATAATTAAAACCGGACCTCGAGATGAGAATGAAATATGAAATATACAAAATATGATACACTTTAAACAATTCATCGCGAATAATATCAGTTGTACAAGGCAAGCAGTGGGTGCATGATGCACAGTGTGTTCTTGCCTTGGTGGATACATTTTGCTCTGCCATTATGGCAACATGTGCTATCCTCTGACTTATTGTGTCTGTGATGAGTTAAGCAAACGCAACCTGACTAGTTCTACTGTGTGTATCCTTGAATGGTCACAGTCTTTCCTTGTCTTCTCTTCTCTGTGACGTGGTCTTCTTCCAATGGCTGGTGTGTACAGCTTACCTCATTACATATGCATAGACCGTTTCGTTCAACAAGGCTCTCACACAAGATGCCATTGATATGAGTAAGACCATTACATGGCTCTACCTATTGAAATACCCCTGCAACATGGCTATCGAGTGACTGAATCGGTGTATATGAACGCCGATAGCGTAGCATTAAATAACTTTAACAGCAATTTCAAATGTACACAACAGCACAACATGGAAGCAAACCTCATGCTCGCACGAAGAAAAAACATATGTTCTAAAGCCACTGAAATAACAAAACAACAAGTATATAAAACTAACGCACATGTATTTCCATGTAAACAAATTTAGACCCATATGGACTGTAAACACAACAACCCATAAAAAGCGAAACTATTTTGTTGTAAAAAGTGTTAAAGAGCAGTATGCATAGACAAGGCACTGATAAAATTATGCCTTATTACAAAGAGTTTTCAATTTACAAAGTCATTCACCTAGCTTCAGCCGCTGAACTTCACTTTGCAGATGTTTCAATCCACCAGGTTATTGATGCAGCTGAATTTGTTTCACAGCCGACTTATTCAATTATCTGTCAAACAGAAAAAAGTAAACAAGATCGTCATATTACCAATATTTTTTCATCAAAAGTAAAACGTACACCTATGTTTCAAAATGCCCTCGATCTTGACATATAACCATTAATAGTTAGAAAAAATATCTCTGAGCCGATATATATTCCAAGTCAGTATGACGATCTCCACATCAGACAAATTTTTAAGAGACTCCACAATTTTTAGCAACAAAATGCCCTCAACTGGTTCACTTGGTAGGGTCCGTCATGACCAAACACTTCTTACCAAAAAAAAAAAAAAAAAAAAAACAGTATACAAAAGTTAGCTGTGGTCGCATACATTGAAAAGTAGCTACCAACGCAAAAAAGTGATTCATCATCATAAGGACCGTTAGAGGTTATTCCATGTCTAAACATATTTGAACATCTAGTTCCAAATTTACATATGAGGCTACATATGTAATAGCATATGAAGTTACATATTTGTTATTGAGATTGAGTGGCGCGAGCCATTTTTTTTGGGGGGGGGCGGCGGTTGTACGTATGATTAGTCACCCATGGGGTATTTTAGCAACAAATTAATCCTTTTAGGTTCGAAATAAAATAAAATGGTAGCAGAACGAGCACTCATTCTATCTTAAGCTTGCTCTGAAACTTAACTACTACTCAGGGAAAAAATTAATGGGCCTTGGGATGTTTCAGGGGCTTTCGACCTGTTCCGTTGTTATTCTATTATCGTATGGGATTTGGAATAGTATTTGGAATATCAACACTTTATTTTATGAGCTATAGTTGAACGTTTAGTGTAGGCTTGCTTCACACGGTCAGTTACATATTATTATGTTAACAAGCATGAAATATTCTCCAAACACTGGAATTTAACATTAGGTATCTCGGATCATTTTCCATAATTCACATCTTTTGACTCTGCAAGCACTTTTGAACCAAATACTGAATATGTTCATATAATAGAGAGAATAAACTAGAGTCTTTCAAAAATATTTTAAATGAAATGTGTACATTATTATAAAACAGAATGTATAATAATCCCCGCACTGATCCAATGGAAAATTATAATTAGCTAGAAGATGTTGGCAAACAACCTATAGAAAAAAATCTTCAACATAAATACGTATATGAAATAAGATAAGATTTTCTCAAATGGAAAGACGTTAACCAGACTCATGATCATTATGACCCACAAGGCGATGTTAATATCCCTGAAATAGAAATACATAGCCCAAAAATTGACTTTATAAATCATTTTAATTTCTCAGGCATACAAACTGGTAAACTCCTAAATCTCAATAGTAACATTGAGAAAATATGATCAACATATTTAAGACCATTGGTATTATGAAAGAAACTTAAAAAATGCTTATAGGCAGAATGCCTTGCAGACATTCTGTAATTCATTAATAATCCTTCACCTTGATTATGGGGTTCTGCTTTGGGGCCATAAATATATAAGAATCGCATTGCTCAAGAAACGAGCACAAGGATAATAAGCTGTGGTAAGTGTACTTTACATACTGAACCGATTTTTGATACTTTAAATTTATTAAAGATCAGTGATGTACACCTATTTCAGCAGTTGAATTTCTACGTGAACTTTATGAATACGCAATTACCTACATATTTCAAAACGTTCAAAATTAAACCAACTTTTGAAATTCAAATACATACTAAATAATATTTTTTTCCAAAATTCGTTAAAGGCAATGAGTGTATGTCCGCCTAGTAAAGTAACTGTTGCTGATAAATACAAAGTAAGGGACATTTTGATCACGTTTTTTAAAAATCCGCCTTGTTCAGAAGGAACTCATCCAAAACACACACACATACACACACAAATTCATGACAATATACACAAATCACAGTGCCACCTTTTGAACAAACATACAGGCGCGTTATAAAGTGGTTTTGCACTTTAAAAGCAGGTGACTAAGGTTTCTAAAGACTGTTTTGCCAAATAAGAAAAACTAATCAACAGGTCTTGACCTGTTCAGCAAACTTGGTATAAACCCTCACAAGGTACATGACCAAGCATTTTCAACAAACTCTACCTGATGGGTTTCAATAAGTCGTAATGTGAATGGGGGGGACGATAGACGATCAGCTGAGTAAAGTCCGCCATTATTTGCTTGCCATACAAAATAAAGACGCCTGACTGACAAAGTTTAGACCTCTACATCAATGCCCTCCCAAGCCCCTAGAGACACTCAAATCATTCTTTTTTTAGAACCAAGCTTGAATATATATATATACCTAAGGTCTGTTTTGCAGGTCTCGTCGTACAAATAAACTGTGTATATATATGCAGTGACATGTACAATGGTGAGAATGTAGCACTCAAGAACCGTTTTTTGTTCTAAGTTTGCTTATATGATAAGATGATCTGACAACATGATATGCAGTGACATGTACAATGGTGAGAATATAGCACACAAGAACGGTTTTTTGTTCTAAGTTGTCTTATATGTTAAGATAATCTAACAACAAACAATTCACCAGGTCACACCTATCAATAAAACTCACTTCATACAGTATATATTAGATTCTTCGCTTAGGATATGCACTGCTGCAAAACAATGAGATTGAATTTTACAAACATATGTATGCTCAAATTCGTAGTTTCGCCCCCCCCCCCTTCAGTAAATCAGTGGGCTAACATATCCATTGATATGTTAATCGGAATTGATACCGAAATTAGCAAAGACAGAAACATCCGCCATTTTCTGAACAAACAACTAAAAACTTATTACTTCCCACTTACTTTCATATAAATAATAAAGTAATGCACAGATATTTTGGCACTTCAGTTTAACATATTTTATTTTCGTACTCTTTGGTAAAAAGTTTACAGAAAATGAATGTTTTAAGGAGTTCATGCTTCACTGCACATGGCTTGTTCGGTAAAGTGTCAAAATCAAAAGTTTGAAAGATTAGGCTCTGGATAGTAAAAGAAAAACCACTTAACAGGTATGGCACCAAAAACATAAAACAATCAGTCACAGGCAGTTTTGACAGGTTCTGTACGAAGAGTAGAGAGACCATGGTCAAACTTTGGTCCATGGTATACAATAGACACAGAGGAAATCTTGTAGTGTTGTCCTCGACAGATGGAAAAAATGCTGATTAGGGTACAAAATCAGAAATTATTTCCATTTGTCTATCAGGCACAGAGAATAAAAAAATTGATTGCATGTAAATTTGGAAGAGCTTATAGTGTCTAAAGCACTTGTCCACAGCGAATTCTACTAAGTATAGAACTGTCCCTGTGCAATTTCAAAGTAAAAGTCTGAGTGGTTTGGAGAAGCAATTTTGTTTTCAAGATTTTGCCCCAAAATGAGCAATAGTCACTATAAATAAAACATATTGGGGCATGACCATTTGAAAAAACTTGGTAGAGACCTATAAATAAAACATATTGGGGCATGACCATTTGAAAAAAACTTGGTAGAGACCTCCCAAGGTACATTCCAACCAAATTTTAATATCAACTGACTGACAAGTTAGTTGAGCTAAAATAAGAAATATCGCTCAACCGTGACCTCTTGAACAGATCGGGAAGAAAACCACCCACGGTCGGTGCATTCCCATGATGCTTGAAGCAGACATTCTTAACAGTTTGGCTGGGGCACAGGAAAAAAATACACATAAAAATAAATACACATAAAGAACTCAAATTACATAAACGAATTATCACCATATACAATTACATCTATATAAATGACAAAACTGCCGCATACGAATCACATAAGTCAGCACAAAACTTAAAGATTCAAAGAAATCAGTACAAAACTTAAGTATACAGATGACAAAAAGTCAAAGAACATGGATAACTCAAGCATACCAATAATTGAAGTAAAAAGCACAGATAACATGATAGCTCAGTACAGAATTACATGTACTATCTATAAAGGTCGTATTCGTGGAAAGTGATTAAAGTGACTTAGTCAGGAGGCTGACTACTTTGTACTCCCATGCATTCCGGTGTCGGTAATTGTCGGAGTTAATCAGGTAACATAAGGTGTCAACAAGACCATCCTCCCTCGCCCCGCACCAAGGCCTGCCACCGGTCTCAAGATGGGAAGTCCCAGTACCGCGCAAGTGGGAGAGACACCATAGTGATGTAACCGGTCCATCAAAGAACAAGGAGGAGCGTTCACAGTCGTAATATACCGGGATAAAAAAAATTAATATATATATTTGTATGTGGAGAAGGGACCAGGAAACAGGAAAACTGATCGGGCAAATGATAGAGTTGCATATTTTAAAAGATCATGAACTTTAGGTATGTCAAGCGAGTGAAGCCAAGCAGAGTGGTGAGCTCTCTTGCTGATGATCGGAAGTAAACCCTTAATAACAGCTCCTTGGACCGATTCTAAATTCCAGAGGTTACAGTTGGAGAGTCTGGCAAATTTCATGCAATTCATCAGGCTAGAAACCCCAATTCGATTCCAAAGAAAGGTTTTAACCATGGTATCAAGACCAGAATATGCCAAACCAGCTCCAGAATAGCTGTATAGCGCGTCTCGAAGTAGTAATCTCTTACTAACATGCATGTCGAAAGAACAGCCATTAGAATACATAACACCGAGTATCTAAAGGTTATCAACATTTTCCACTTGGTGTTTTGCAAGGCACCACGTGGGTACATTGCCATTTTAGAACATGCTGTTTTTCCCAACAATCAAACACTTGTATTTACCGTGACAAAAGTAAAATCGCCATCGACCAGCATATTTATAACAAGCATCAATTAACTCTTGGAGTCCCGCAGAGCTGCCAGAAGTTATAGTGATGTCGTGAGCATACGCAAAACTGTTAAACTTTTCTTGATCGGTGCGAATGCCATTATTAACATTATTTAGCTCAATCAAAAGATCATTTATAACAATATTAAACAAACGTGGCAAAATGCTGCTTCCCTGGCGGATGCCACAGGTAACATGAAATCTACTGCTAAAAGCATGTTTTCATACGATTACACCATATAACTTAGAGTCCCAGTTATTTGTTTTTAACAGTGCCAGTTATATGAAAATATTCAGCTAGGCTGTGCAATTAGTCCCCAGAACGTATAGAAGAAATTGTCATGCCAAATTGTGGCAAAAACAATTTTCTCCATCAAAGAAAGAAATAAACAAAGGAGACTTGGCATTGTAAAAAAAAAAAACTGCACAATACCGTAAAGAAGAGGACACCCAAAGTCAGTGTCTCTATGCTCACCAAAACTGAACTGTGTGTCACATGTAACATTGGTACGTAGCAAGAAACACTCCATCAGTTTAGCAAAAGTGCGACTAAGTGTTATCAGTCTGTAATTATTTGGCTCAGTTATGTTAAGAGTGGGCTTTTAAACAGCAGGAACAATGACACCAGTCTCGAAATTGAAGGGCACTACCGAACAAGACAGAATAGTTGTAAACAGATTAGATAAATGATGTCACAATATAGGACAGTTAGCGTGCGTCAGATGTTCCGTACTCACTCCACTATATCCAGGGCTACAGTTCCCAGAAACAGGTTTAATATATGTGTCAACAATTTTGTGTGAAACTACATCACCATTATAGTCGCGACTTAAGCTCTCAGACATTTTATTGTTCAGAAACTCGGTAATGATAGTCTGATCTGGTGTGTACTCAGCACCACCTAGCACACTCATGCTGGAACTAAAATACCCAGCAAATTCCTGAACACGGTGAGACCCTCTTAGATGTTTGCAGATAACGACAGTTCCAGAATTGTGGTATATTACCATCAGTGTATAAACTATTAAATATTGTTAGTTGTACTAGAGGCTTTCTTAATACATTTTCTTCTGGCTTTTCTAAGTAGCTTTTTGACAAACTTCCATGCATCATATACAGGGCCATGATAAGGACGGTCATTACTCGTCCAAAACACCACCAAAATCTCTCAAGTTAGCCAGTTCTAGGCACCAGTAGCTCATTGGCTTCATGGTTTGCTACTATTTAAAAAATACAAACAATTCGCAGCGCCACTTGTTGTACAATAAAAGATCTACGGGTGTCCAGAAGTGATTATCCGAGCACGTTTGGAGACTTTGTCAAAAGATGAAACACAAAAACATAAAAATAAATTTTAAAAATCCCTGGACCATGAGCTGTTGAGCAATCATGACAGAAACTACAGATATCCTATAACCTTCTTGTGCTATGTCGCAATTAAAAATGCTGTGTCGCAATTAAAGGCTGTAAATGAGAATTTTGATCAACTTGAAACGGGTATTAAAGACTGCAGTGATCGTATAGATTCAATCGTTAACTCCCTGTTGCCAAAACTCTCTGCTAAAATGAAAGAACTTTCCCCAGTCATGGCAATGACATTTCTGGACCATAATGTGCACAAAAGGAAATGGTCCCTTATAACTCAGGGAATAAAAGGTCCTGCTGCTGAAAACCAAAAAGACACACAAAAAAGATGCATCAATTTTGCAAAAATTCATCTGCGTGTCAATGATGCCGAATCAACGTTTATGTCTGCCTGTCACCGCCTGAGTAAACAGAAGGATGTTGGCATCATCATAAAGTTCGTTGACTTGGATCAAGACAATGACTGGCTGTCAGGCGCTAAGCATCTTCGTCACAATCTTGACAAAATATCTGTGTCCCCAGATATGCCGCCAATTACAAGGCAACTCAAAAAGGAAATATTGGACCACGGACGTGACCTCCCTGCAGATTTGAACAAAAAACAAAACTTGTGGGTAAAGTAGTTGAAGATCTGGCCTGATCTGAAACTGGACGTCAAGTACAGAACCCATACTACCCCAAAAGTACCAAAGAGAAAATAGCTGAAGGCTTTTTGGGGTCTTGTACTGAACACTCACTTTAGTCTCAACAAGGGTAGTACTGTTTTTATCTTTCTCATTGCAGATGTTGACAGTTTGCATATATATGAAACCAATGAGTTAACACCGACAGTATTATATGCTATACGGATGTTCAAGGGTGTGACCTGCTGGCATATATTTTTTACTTAGGTTACTTTCAACTCACATGTATACATACGCAAATCTGACTTTGCCAGATTAATATTGACAGTGTTTTAATATTCTGAAAGATAAGTACTGACCCTATTTTGGGCTTTTATGAACTCCCCTAAGGGAATGCATCCATTCTCGATTTGTAGTTATACTATGACGCGGACTGTGTTTTTTGTTTCCATTTTTCCGATTTGCTTCTTTCCATACATACTTTTTCAGGTTTACTACTCAGGCCTTGTTTACTATTTCGTACATGAGCTCGTGCAACGGCGAAAAATGTACATAACATTATTTACGACACAATGTGGACTCATCATAGTTACAGTTGATTTACCTTTATGATTTCTTATACTCTTGAAGGGGATATTTTTTACTAATTTTGGTGGTATCTCAGCTAATTGCTTGAATGATCTACTGAATAATGTAGAAATTTGAAAAATTCAATTCTATGTATGAAAAGTATAAACACAAACACTCTCCTTGGGTAACTAACGGCATTTTTAAATCAGCAAAATTTTGATACAGCCTTTACAAAAAAATAAAATGTACCCCTCAGCATAATCCCCCGTATTGTACCATTAAGGGACATCTTATGGTATACAACAACATTTTAATGAAGAATATTCATCAACTGAAAGTAGATTTTTATCATTCTCAATTTGAAAACTTTCAAAATGATATAAAACGACCTGGGATACAATCAGATCCGTTTTAAATATGAATAAAAACCAAAAAAATATTCCTTTTTTTTAGGTAATCAATGGGACCACAAAAACCAAAAAACAGCTTATTGCCAATCGATTTAATACTTTCTTTACGAATATTGGCCCAAAGTTGCTTGCTGAAATAGATGCACAAAAAGCACACTTTTCTTCTTACCTAAAACAACATATTGAACACAGGTACATTTTCAGTCAAGTTTGCTCTGGTGACATTACCAAAGATATGCAAAACGTCAAACCGAAAACCGGCACTGGCAATGACAATCTATCCATAAAACTTCTGAAATGCATGACCTTCTAAATTTCTAAACCTTTTGCCCTCATTATAAATCAGTTCTTAACAACAGGTATGTTTCCTTTTAAGTTATATATATATATATATATATATATATATATATATATATATATATATATATATATATATATATATATATATATATATATATATATATATGTATGTATATATATATATATATATATATATATATACATATATATGTATATATATATATATTGTTACATACCTTTGTACTCATCTGATTATTTGTCAAATAAATTTGCTCTGAGTAGGAGTTTCTCTCCTCTGATTGACAGGTGGGCTGAGGGTAAAATGTGGTTTATCTCATCAATAACACACATATACAGCCTTGGTAGAGATCAGCAGACCCCCGTCATCCCTGTGTCCACAGAGACTTTATATTTTCGTAGCATGTCTATCTAGAAATTAAGACAGTTGGCAGCGCACGGTTCATTTCATAAGGAATATTTAATTTGGTATTTGTATGGGTAATGCGGTGTTTCGAAAATGAATGTGCAGATGGATTTCTGTGTTACAGGCATTTTACATCTTCAATAATGCGTTTCTTCTAGTTGACAGCATTGGCAAGCATAAAAGTATTCCTCGTGCTCAAAATTAGTTTTAACTCTTTCAGTGCCAAATTGTGGACTGAGTTAACACCTTTCCTCGGCTCGTATTGGACGCATTGCGCCCATTGCGCACCGAAAAAGCTGTTGACCTAGGGTATTCTCTCTAGAACTATACGCATACTGGTACTTAAATGAAAGGTCTTTTTACGAAGAATACGAATCTGGGATTCGTATGATAATTCAGACTAGTTTGACTTAATAAGATTGACTTTAGTCGGGATGGGCACTGAATAAGTTAAAAAATATTTTAATTTCCCCACCTGTGACCTTTAGCGAGGTCCATTTGTGGTTTGATTGCCGTATCTGTAGCCATGGAGATATTGACCTATAAATGTTTCTTGTCGAGGATATTACAGAGATACTGCTTTGAGGTCGGAAGCTTTTTATTGCTTTGATATGTCAACATCAACATTTTGGGTATGCTAACAGACAATTAAGGGTTGTGCTTCTCATGCCAACATACGGATTCCTACACACGCCCTCAGGTCAGCTGATCGCTTATTGTGTTTTAATGTCATAATCAGCATTTATTCATGCGAGAGGTCTGTTAAAGAAACTTGCAAGCTGCAGACATAGAATTACAGCACTGGAGTTCAGAAGAACCCACTGAGATATAAGTATAAATGCTGTCAAATGACCTTTATAGCGCATGTGCTCACCAGGGTTAAATATCTTGAATCCGCGTCGTTAGAAATAAGCATCGAAAAAAATAGCACAATTATCATTTCAGTGCACAGCCAAGGAGATATGTTAGACAAACGGATGGAGAAACAGAGAATTTAAGGCAGCACAAATATCATTCGTGAAGGCCCCGAGGAGGAAAACCTTATAAGGTTTACCAGGTCATCGACCTCAACGCCATGACCAGACAGAAAGACAGAAATTAAATTTTACCATTTTGGCTCTGTGCCAGTACATCATACATTGTATTTTATAAGCAGGTGGTCAATTTTTATGCACACTGGATTTTTCTTTGGATTTTTGGACTATGCTAAGTGTAACTTAACTTTGCCAGAGACAACTTGACGGTAAGTGTATTGCCCCACTTCTGTGATATGTTTGTAAATGATTTTTGCATTGCCACTGCGCTTTATTATACTGAATAGTACCTCAGTGGTATCGGAGCATTATTTGACAAACATGCTGATGCTCATTTGATTCTTCGAGGATTTGATGTCTGAGAGCATGCCAGTGAGCATGGCATAGAAATAGTAGTGTAAGAATGATAAATAAAGGCTGACACGCATACTTTAGGATCTTCCTATAGGCCTTGTACTTTAATACACTATTGGGGAAAAGATTTTCGCCCCGTATGTCTGGTTAATGACCTCATGTCCTAGTTCATTTAATCACAATTTCGCAAAAACATTGTGCCAATTGTTACTTTTAATGGAACTTACGTATTCAGATTCAAAACAATTTGCACAGTAAATTCCGCACTGCACACATAAAGTAGGACAGTATGCTTTCTGGACCGTTGAAATCAGAGGGGACCATGTCCACAGCGGCCCGAGGAAATGTCAAAAGTGTTATTTGAATTATTTTTGACTTGTCATCATGTTTTTGTGACAGCTAGTGTAATCAGAAATAATAACACATTAATGTGGGGGAATTATTTCAAAAATGGACCCGGAAATATGGACAATAGAAAAAGGAAAGTTTGTTGAATATTACATTTAAAACGACTGTTAAAACACCCGAGTTGGAAAGGCCGAATGGATACAACTACGGATATTAACAACCTTTATCACCTAAGTGTTGTCGGTTCGACTCGCCCGCGTGTATGGTCTTTCTTTCTATCTTTTTTCTTTCTTTTTCTTCCTCCCTCTCTTCTCTTTCTCTCTCTCTCTCTCTCTCTCTCTCTCTCTCTCTATATATATATATATATATATCTGTTGTTTTCATTACATACATCATTTGAATTCTTTGACGCACATGGAATGGCTTTGCCAAGCATACATGATATGGAACTTTGACGCGGATATAGCGCTTTTCCGTCCTTCTATCTGTCTGTCCCTATGTAATAATAATGATGGAGAAAAACGTTAAGGACCGGTTTATTTTCATTTATCTGCATATGGACAGTTTTTTAGAATGAAAATTTACATGGTACATGTAAACATAATGATAGCTAGAAAAGAAGATTTGCTTCACAGCAAGTCTGCCGGGGTGCCTTCAAAATCAGACACTTTGAAATGATACACTTTGCCATTGTTTAACATAATCTAAATTTTGTGTATTAGCCTACTTCGCATAAAGTGAAATGCTACAACTTTGGTTCCTGGTTCAATGGATGTAGCCATGTGACAAACTTATAAAGTAAGTTTGATGACACTACTATCTTTGATAGTTTTGAAGTTACTCCACATTTTAATTTTGTGCATTGACCTAATTTGTATAAATTAAACGCCTAAAAACTTTGGTTTGCGGTTCATTGGATTCGGCTATGTTACATTCCTACAAATTGAAGTTGGAATAGCACCTCTATGCATAATATTTTGAAGTTATTCGAGATTTAAATTTTGTGTTTTCATCTTATTTCCATACAATTAAAATTGTACAATTTTGGATCATGGTTCATTGGATGCAACAATTTCCCAAATCCATAACTTAAAGCTGGAATGGCACCAGCATGTATAATAGTTTTGAAGCTATTCAAGATTTAAATTTTGCATATTCACACAATCTGCATAAATTAAAAACCTACAACTTTGGTTCATGGCTTATTGGATGCTTCTTTGCCACAAACCTTTAAATTGAAGTTGGAATGGCATCTCTATCATGTGTATGTATAATACTTTAAGACATATTTAACTTTTGAATTTTTCAATGCCCCTAATCAGCATAATTTGATATTCCACAACTTTCATTTGCTGTCCATTATATTGGCAGGTGTCACAACCCTATGCACACTGAAATTATGTGTCTATCTGCAATAGTTTTTAAAATATGGAGCTTTAAAAATTTTAATTGCCCCGAAATTGCATAATGTTAACATCACCACTATTCTAAATGAGATGCACGATTTTATTGGAAGGTCAGTCAGCATGGCAGTTTGGCGATTTTCGGAATAATATGGCGATGCGTTGATAAATAAAAAAAATGACAGTTAATTTGGTTTATAAAATATACTGTGGCTGCAGATTTAAGTTGCATCAAAAACACTTTTGGAGGAACAGAAAAGAGTTAACCCTTTCCACACTTGAATTAAGACTGAGTCAACAGCTTTCCTTGGCATGGGTTGGGCACTAAGTGCCCAACCCATGCCAAGGAAAGCTGTTGACCTGGGGCATGTGATCTTGATAGGTCTCATGTACATTTCTCAGTCAAATTGTTTTTCATAACTGTTGAAAATAGTTGAAAACAATGAAGCAGACGACATTTGACCACCAGCCGTTTTGGCCAGTTTGAGGGGGAAAGGGTTAAATGCCAAGTGTCAGCTTGCCAGAAAATGGTTGATGACCGCCGCTCTTGCTCAGTTTTGATTGGTCAAGAAACACCCACCTGATGGCTTCCAAAACTGAAAGGTGAACACAGTGGGAATAAGATCAAGCTTTCAGAGCAGGCTGTTTCAAATAAAAAGGACCGCGTGCTGCAGATCAGGGTCAGACATCCGAACTTGCCTGGGGCATGCAGACGCTTACCTGGGTGTATGTCAAATTTCTGGTAGTGTTCCGGCTGCAGCCTGGCGTTTACCAAGTACGTGTTGGTTTGTGGAGAGCTTGCGTGTGCTCTAACATATTTTGCAGTTTGTGGATCTTGTGCAATTCACCATTTGAATAATGTAGGCTTCCTGATTAGCCATTTTTGTGCTCTTGACCCCTCCTATATATTGTGTATTTGGTGTATGGTTCACCAAGAGCTCACAAATGGCTTATTTGCAATGTAGGCTTCCAAATAAGCCATTTGTGAGCTCTTGTATGCTCCAATATACATGTATTTCGTATTTGGGGTATCTGTGTAGGATTCACCATATGAATCATGGTGGCCTCTTAACCCTTAAAGTGCTAATCACTGCTATAGCTGTTTTCTCATTACGTTAAACATATAATGGTTAAAAGATTAAAATTCCTCATGAAGATACCTTTCATTGAAATACCAACAAGTACAGTCTGACGCAAAAAGTAGTCTTAGTCAACAGCTTTCCTCGGGGCACTTTGCGCGCATTGCGCGCAAAGTGCCCCGAGGAATGCTGTTGACTCAATCTTAAATCAGCACTTTAAGGGTTAACAAGCCATTTGTGAGCTCTCATGGGTATATTTTGTGTTTTGCGAACCTTGTGCTATTCACCAATTAAATAATGTAGGCTTTGAAATAGCCATTTTTGACATAAGGAAAGCAGTATAAGTATATTTTGCAGCGCTTTTGTTAGCTCTCGAATGTGGTGTTTTGTGTAGTATATTTGTCAAGTGTTTGTCTTAAAATTGCACAGCAAATCCTCTAAATTAATGTGTCTTTTTTTTTTTGGTGATTGATCAGACCAGGAGTAAGGATATGGAAAATAAGCCACAGCTTCGGCGTTACAACTAAAACTTTGATTTTCCCACATATTACAAGATAGTCTATCTATCTATTACAAGATAGTCTATCTATCTATCTATCTATCTATCTATCTATCTATCTATCTATCTATCTATCTATCTATCTATCTATCTATCTATCTATCTATCTATCTATCTGTCTGTCTGTCTGTCTGTCTGTCTGTCCGTCCGTCCGTCCGTCTGTCTGTCTGTGTGTCTGTCTGCCTGTCTATCTATCTATCTATCTATCTATCTATCTATCTATCTACCTTACTTGTTCAATTATTTTGATACTGCTCTTAGATTCTGAGTTGCAGCCCTGGGTCGACGGGACAAGCCAAGACACAGGACCTACCACTTCGTTTGTAAAGTCATTTGGTGGAAGTGAAAATATATTTATGGTATCGTGGAAGTGAAAATATATTTGAACAAAAGTTTATGTCTTTATGTTCTGTTCACGGCCAAATAATGAAGCACTTTCATTTTTTTTTTCTTTCTTTTATTGGGGGTCTGGTTAGTACAAGGTGTGCTAAGCAACAATAGTATCCGAGAAAAACTCCCGACAAATTTGGTCCAAAAGAAAGGAGAGAAACTAAAAAAGAAGATTTGCTTCAAAGAAAATCTGTCTGTGTGCTTTCAAAAGTTGTAAATATTAAATGGTACAACTTTCGTCCTTTGGTACTTCACATTCCATTAAGCTTATGGCTGGATGAAAATTTCAAAGTCCAAATGACCTTGACCTTTGACCTTTAACCTTTACAAGTCACATGTAAATTGTAAAAAATGTGCAACGTTACAATACCCATAATTTAAGTCCAACATGATTAGAATCGGATGGAAATTGGCCAAGTTTTGGCTGGGTGAAACTTTCAAAGGTTCAGATGACATCGAACTTTGACCTTTAAGGGTCACATATAATTTTCAAAATGTGCAGTGTTGCAATAGCTACAATTTGAGCCCAAAATGATCAAAATTTCAAACAAATTGACCAAGTTATGGCTAGAAGAAAGCCAGCAGCGAAAGTGGCCTTTGACCTTGAAATGACCTCTACCTGAAGCGGACCTTGACCTTTAAAATGACATTTTTTAAAAAATGTCACTTTCACAGAAGAAAGTGACATTTTTTTTATCCGGAGAGACTCTGCGTAGAATACTGAAGAATGTTGGCATCAAGTATCGGAGCACAAACAGCATCAAAAAGATAATTCATGAAGACTCTGTCACCATAGCAAGGAGAAACGAATATATCAGTAACATAAAGATGTTTCGAGAGAAGGGCAACCTGATTGTCTATATGGATGAAGCATGAGTTTACCAAGCCTATACAGCATCATACAGATGGACAGGTCAGCTTCCCGGGAAATAACCGACAGACACTCACAAGCCTAAGACTGATTCGGCACCACCCTCCCCCCCCCCCCAAAAAAAATCGAGAAACAGGAGCTGCAAAAAAAAATGTTCTTCATTCTGTTCAGGACGAATATGGTTCAGTAGAGGACTGTAAACTGGGTTTCTGGGCAGAAAAGGCTAACGGCGACTACCGTGGCCAGTTGAATGTGACCACTTTCATCGACTGGTTTGAAAATCGTCGGATGCCCACCATAAAGGAGCCCTCTGGCACCGTCATGGACAATGCCAGCTACCACAAATTATTGGCAGAAAATTCAAAGTCGCCAACACCCAACAGCCTCGAAGGAGATATGGTGCAATGACTGCAAGACAAGGGAGTAGCTGTGCCTCTTGACATCACCAAACCGGACGTGTACAAGTTGGTGAAGTTACACAAGCCCAAACCTGTCTTTCCGAACTAATATCATAGCCGGTCATCATGAAAATGCAGTATTGAGATTGCCTCCACGTCACTGTGAACTCAACCGCATTGAGATGATTTGGAGTATAGTAAAGGGGTTCGTGGCATTGAGAACACACTTAAACGATAAGACCTTCAGGAACTGACCATGCAAAGATTCCAAAAGGTGACATTTAACACTTTTTCCCGGGCAGTTGAGAAGGTTATCCGGATAGAAAGGGATTTCATGGTGGCGTCAGGTATCATAGAAGCTACAGTGGATGCATTGGTGATCCGAATGGGGGATGACAGCAGTGACGAGAGTGACCTTTCGGGCAGCGATACCGATGATTTTGGAAAATATACTCTTTAAATCCTCCCGAAAGAGTGGATTAAACGATTGGTATATATTCTAAGAATGGTTCATAAAAATAAATGGATAAAAAGTGCGCACATTATAATGCAACTATTCCTCCATCCTCCATAAAGAAACACTTCTCCGAAATAATTAATAGAATGGTGATAATAGTAGTAGTAGTAGTAGTAGTAGTAGTAGTAGTAGTAGTAGTAGTAGTAGTAATGATAATAATAATAATTCCTTCGCATTAATGTGGTATTATTTCTGAATGCACCAGCTATCACTAAGACATGATGACAAATTAAAAATAAATTCATAAATCAATTTTGTTTTCGTGCGCGCCATTGTGGAAATGGTTCCCGCCGATTTCAACGGTCCGTGAAGCATACAGTCCCAGTTTACCGGTGCAACGCGCAACTGACTGTGTAAATTTTCGAATCTGAAAACTTAAGTTCCATTAAAAGTGTCAACGTCAACAATGTTTTTGCGAGAATGTGCTTAAATGAGCCGGGGCATGGGGTTGTTAGCAGACGCAAAGGGCGAAAATCTTTTCCCTAAAAAGCGTATTAAAGTACAAGGCATTTCGTACGATCCTAAATTTTAGGCTAAAGAATGTGTGTTGGCCTTTATATCTCTGTGTTAGTTTTCTCAAAAGTTGCATATTACCTTTCGTTTCCAGCTCCTCGGTATCGTATATACCCACATGAACACTGTCACTGCTCTCCGCGTTACTACAATCCGTAGCAATCACCGACGACGCGCTAACTATATTGACTTGCCGCTGTGTCTCTCCCTCTCTCTTGAATTCCACGACGGCGTTATCTGATCTCGTCCCGCGCGTCTGTTCTCTTCATAATAAAAGTGAAGTACTACCCTTATTACAATGACAATAGTATAGTTACTGTGGGGAGTGGTAATAGGTCTTCTCAAGATCAATGCAAACTTCAGCCGTTATCAATTAATAAAAAAGTTGATAACATAAATAAAGTTATACGGCAAGATGAGTTGAATTGTGACCAGGTCAAGTTGATGGTAACGCTATCAGCGGGGCTGTGGCCGGGAACATGTCTAACGTTAGCATGTCAACAAGCGCAGTAGCACACGCAGGGCAAGTTCCATCACATTACATTTGTGTGGCTGTCCTATAAGAGTAACCAAATACTGGGTTCATATTTTGATGCTACAAGGCGGCCCTGTTGTCAAGAATTCCATGGAATTGTTTCCTACAGTTTATTTGCAAGCAGCCATCAGTTTGGTGTACCATTGTAAAAGGAATTTCATAGTTCGTGGGTGTGACTTCATATATTCATACGATCATGATAACCAAATTAAAAAAAAAAAAAGCAGAAACGTTCAGGTGCAGCGAGTAAAACAATTCCTATCTATTCAGTAATCTTTACGTAGAGCCAACCTAAAATTTTATCAAGTGCCAAATGAATGCCGAAGCTTCTTTGACTCTTCGTGGGCCCATCCGATTCCTAAAAGAATGCCGCTGAGCATGATATTTAGTTTAGTTTAGTTTAGTTTAGTTTAAACATATTTATTTTCACTGGATTACCCAATAGTACATAAAATGTAACTAATGTAGGGGTTCTAATGTAGGGGTTCTCCAGACACGGAGACGCACAAAATGATATATATATATATATATATATATATATATATATATATATATATATATATATATATATATATATATATATATATATATATATATATATATATATATATATATATATATATATATATATATATATATATATAAGACGCATAGGACAATACAATATACAAACATGTGACAATGCACTCTGGCAGACATGCTGTAATACAATTGAACAACAAAAACAATATTTAACATTCCAATCCAATTAAGAAACATGCATGTATACACGAATATACTTAGTTACAAGCTAATGCATCCTCATCACAGGGAGCGACTGAAGGGGATGTTATAGCTTGCTGGGCGCGGCCGAAGCAACCTGGCTGCACACTCACACTGCCACTGTGGAGCCGCCAGTGCGTCCAGTAGCTCGGGTGTTCCTTCAGGCCTTGTCATTGTCGTCCCACCTGTGGGGTGTTGACCCATATGTGGGAGCATTATACATGTATTCTTACACACCTGATGGATAAACCAATGATCTGAGGAATGTATGTGCAAATGAGACACGATAGAGAACATGGTAGTATTAAAGCTACATACATTGAACATACAAATACACTGCAATGGTATATGCTGGTTTCGAGATGCATATATGGGATAAGGTACTACCCAGTTACAATATAAATCGGTGTGTTTCAACAATAAAATTTTGCATTGCTCTGAAAATTACTGTATTGCATTCTTCTGAAAGTTCTTTACTCCCGAACAATAAAATACTACATAGTCTGTCACTTGCAAAATGCATTATAAGGTTTGGATTAACACCAGGGGCTAACAAAGGAGTGATGGTAAGCAGGAGCTTCTTTCTTTCCTGGACATATTTAGGGCAGTAGAGACAAAAGTGTTTGAAATCCTCAGTTGGGTGGGAGCAAGCACAGGTGGGCTGTTGAATGATATTTACTTTATTGAGATCGGAATTCAGTCTAGAGACTCCTAATCGTAACTGGGTATGACTGACAGATGCTAGCAAATCGCTGACCATGGAATAGAAATCTGGAGCAATGTCGGCCGCTAGCAGAGTGGCTTTGAGTTTTCGACTTAAAGATTTGAAGGGATAGGGAGTTACGGATATCATTGGGAGATTATTCTATAGTTTGGTGGCATCAGGGAGAAAGGGATTTTCAAACCGTTGGGTTCGGCATTTGATGAGACGAAGGTTGCTGATGGGCCTATGGCGGAGCGTACGACCAGCAATGACCGGGGTGCGAGGTATAAGGTCGGATAGATAGGAAGGAGCTAAGTTAAAATACATTTTGTAGAAAAGGATTAATTTGAAGTATTTGCGTCTACTGGCTAGTGTCGGCCAACCAAGTTCGTCTAAGAGTTTGTTATGAGATGTGTGCCTTAGTGTGCCAGTGCATATTTTAGCTGCCTCGTATTGAATCGACTCAAGTAAATCACTCAGACCTTGCCCACAATTATCAAAGATAACACAACCATATTCAAGAATTGGCCGAACCATTGAAAATATAATCTTTCCAGTGTTTTTCAGGATAACTTAAATTTGAATCTTCGAAGAAGTCCAATAGGCTGGCTGGCTTTGTTTGTGATGCGTGTGACATGCGCACGCCAAGAAAGATTGTTGGCTATAGTAATTCCAAGGTGAGTATGGGTGTCTTCCTCTGGTATATAGCGGTACCACCTTGAAGGACAGGGGGGTGATGAGGGTTATTGGTTTTGGCCGAGAAAATAACTGAAATTGATTTTATGGCATGAAAAACCATGCGCCATAATTTACCCCAGTGGTAGATAATTGAGAGATTTGTGTTCAAGTGGTGTGCTGAGTCGGTAGGGTTTGGACTATCTCAAGTATACTAGTGTCGTCAGCGAAGATGCGGACTGTCCGACATCACAGGTCAAATCATCGACAATATCATTTATATGCACAAGAAATAATAAGGGACCCAGAATTGATCCCTGAGGTATGTGCATCCGAGTCTGAACAGAATTATAACACATTTATAAGTGCTATCGTAAACCTAGTAATTGCCTGTTGTTTTGTCATGATTAGTTTATACGGATATTTATATTATGGTTTAATTCAAGTTGACAAGTTTGACAAGTTTATTGCAATCCAAGATCAGTACATGACTGTTGAGGTATGGATGCCATAACAATTAAAATTATATGACCAAGTCATTTAAAGAGTAAAAACCAGATGATTATGGGTAGATGAGAGGTGCCCATGGTGAATTAAAAGATAATGAATCAAGAACCCTAAAAATCCCTTAAATTGAGATTATAAGACATTAAGATCAGTCGAGAGCAAAACGTCTGATAAAACAATCAGTGATAAAAAAGATCATTGATCAGAAAGGCTCTACGTGATCAAAAATTAATTGTATACAACTTTTTTTAAAACTAAACAGAGATCGTGAATCCCGGACATGCTGAGGTAGTTCATTCCAAAATTTGGTACCAATAAAAGAAATAGTTTTAGGGGAAGACCTTGCCTGGAAAAATTTTGAGGAAGTGGATGCTCTTGTTTGATAAGAATGGACTTCGGTCACAGGAGCAAAGATATTTTGTAAATAAGGTGGGACTTCGTTATTAACCATTTTACAAAGAAAAATACAGAGATTGTAGAACAATCTCTGTTTGATACTCATCCATTTCAGGGTCCTCAACATTTCGAGGATGTGCGTCCTAGGGTGACATTGTAATATTATTCTCATTGCCCTGTTCTGTAGTCGTTGGAGGCGTACAATGTCAGCTATCTTCAGATTGCTACCCCAGACTATGCTACAATAATCAAAATGAGGTAACACCAAGGCGTTGTACAGGGTAATTTTGGAGTCTGCACAAAGACAATTTGCATCTCTGCTAAAAATACCAAGAGCTCTCTTTATTTTTGTAACAACCTCATCAACCTGCTTTTCAAATTTCACTTCCTGATCAAGCGTTACACCCAAGTACTTACAAGCCTCTGATTGGGAGATAGCTTGATCATTGAGTGATAGATCAAGGGTTGAGTTGATGGAATTTCTCTTGTGATTGCTGCAAATGAGCATACAAGTTGTTTTTCCAAGGTGGAGACTTAATTTATTTGCATTCTTAGTTTTGAATAAGGCAGTATTCATTATTTTGGTTGCAAAATATAAAGACCTCTCAAGTATAAAGTCACTCAAATATATCTTATTTTAATTTCATAATATTGGAAGTTACATTAAGATTGTAAGGAAACAAAGAAATACCAAGGCCATGACTTTGCTGTGTTTGGGATGAGTAAGCTTATTTTGTAATTAATTATTCTGGTTCCGGATTGGCCATGCTGTAGTCAGAAGCTAAGCCCGCTTCCATATTTTGGCGGCTCAGCAAAAAGAATGCTGCGTTATTCCAACAAAACCTTCGTGCTGGCTGAGATTCTTCAGACAGCACAGGGTCTGAGGGCCGGAAAACTTCTATATTGGTATCTGTCAATTATGCAAAGCATCAGAGGCTGTGTTGTTTCATTATTTATCCTCTGTGGTTTTGCAAGGTGAGTGAAAGTTGATTCACAGAATGACTGAGTGAGCAAGTTTTCTATTCTCTTTCTGTTCTATCTGTTTGTTGGTAATGCATGTGTGTTCTGTATGCAGGCCTTGAGTGAATGATTATCAGCAAGTCAGTAAAGGCATAGAATCTTCCCACACGTACACGTATTGCATTGGTATCCCCAAAAGGTAAATGATATCTCTCATTCTCAGAAATTCTGTCGCCACTTTCCCGGCCTCCACTGTCAGACCAAGTGGGTAAGAGAGCTTCCACGCAGTAAACAAGGGAGGAGCGACAGTTTCCCAGACCTGTAGGCTTATATACCCATATGGACATGCACCGTCACTGTTTCCTGGGCAATTACAATCCGCAGCAATCACTTCTGTCTCACCAGTTAAATTCACTCACTTCTATCTCTTTCTCCCTGTTTTCAAATCTGGCATTGCTGCAATAATTTTCTGTATTTCTGAAATCTTCTAATTGAGCGGAAAACAGTGAGCTTAAGACAATGATGATAGTGTACAGTCACTATGTGGCGTGGTGATGCACTTCCTCAGCATCTATCCAAACTTTAGCCATAAACTAGGTAGACAGAAGTGACTTGTCAAAATACACTTGACATACAGCAAGATGAGTTGAACTATGACCAGATTTAAGATGCGGATTAAGTTATCAGCCGGACTGTGATCAGGAACATGTCTGCAGCTTGAACACGCACACTTGAACAACACGCAGGGCAAGTTCCCTCACCTCACATTTATCTTGCTGTCCTGGAAACAAGCTAATGATCGAATATTGGGTTCAGGTTTCGAGCCAGGAGAACTCTTGTGGACAATTCGTATTGCTCTCCACAGGTATTCGGTAATGAGTGATCAAATTGCTGCTCCACAATAAAATGTATTCGATGGCTTGCTAAGATTTCTACTGATCGGGATTTGCAAAAAGAAGCAGACAAAAATGCTTGGAGAAATTAAAGGCGAACTACATGAGAAAGTTGAAACATGAATTATAATTTGAACCACAGCTTTGGCAAATCGGAGAGAGGGGGACTAGCTGTGAACATGCAAAGCATTCTAATCAGGGACACTTGAGAAATTAAAATGTTGAAAAGCTTCAAAACTGTTATCGGTACAGGGAAACCCGTCGATTGTGGGCACCTCTGGAACTGGCAAAAAGTGTCCACAGTTAGCATGTATCCACAACAAACAGGTGTTTTACAAATTGATCTTTCGGCCCTGACCTAACTGTCCACAATTTACACATGCCCCCATTATATAGGGGTCCACAAGGACAGGTTTTATGGTAACTGTACATGTATGTGCGATTACAACTTCAATTCATTGGTTTGTTCTATAGCTAGATATACTTAGCCACAAAAAAGTTGTATAATTTCAATTTATCCTAAATAGGACACTTCTATTTAAATGTTAAATATCTTCAATAATATTGCAGGTATAGGTGCCATTCCAGCTTCAATTCATAGGTCTGTTCTGCAGGTGAATCAGAGGAACCACAAACGAAAGCTGTAGACTTTAATTTACGGTATTTAATCACCATTGAAATGTTGCAAATATTCAAAGTTGTAGGTATATAGAGATGACATTCCCAATTAAAGTCTTTAGTTTGTGGTTAAGAAGCACCCAACAAACCACAGACACCAGTCGTAGCATTTAAATTTATGCAAGCTTTGAAGTTGGACAGATTGCTGGGAAGCAAATCTTCTTTTCTAATATCTCACTGCACACGTTTATTGTTTTAATGAAAACTATTATTGATTTATAGGGCATTACCTACACATTAACACCATAACAAGGGGCGTAAATGACGAGGTTATGGGCCGCAAATGACATTCAGTTCATTTTGTGGGCCGCCAATGACACAAAGCAACGGTGTCGGTATATTTTAACCTAATAGTTAATAATTGGCTTTGAAAATACTACAAATGAATAATATTGTTGGTTTTTATGTCATTGGGATCATTGTACGGCCCTTGGTATTCAATTGCAGCCCACTTGTGGTCATTTCCACCCTCCACTTTGCGTCGGGCGCAAGTGACTAATGTCGTGCCGCAAATGATTCCAATGCCAGCAAAACAAACATTATTGCTATGTTTAAACGCCAGCCATTGTACACTTTTCTTCACTTTAATTTGTGGTACAAAGCAGATACACAAACCACATTTTGACAGCTGGTTTTCAGATGTGTCCACTTTATATACAATGTAGCTTATTCTCAAAATTAACATGAATACCACTATTTCCATTTGAACTCACACACACACACAAACAAGAGGATCATGATGATCTTGTGCTCAACTGACATGCACCTGCTTATTTTAAAAAAAAATACCCAAAAATTTATTCAAAACTCAATGCAGTGTGACCATTTGACTAACATATGTAGAGACCTATCAAAGGTACAATTTTACAAAGTGTGACATAAATATGGCGAAGTTATCTAAGTTGTTTCCATTACAAGAAATCTCCATGTTTAAGTTTCGTGTAAATCTTTTTTATTTGGTACTTTTTCAAAAAGTGAATGAAAATATGAACCGAGTCAATTTTTTGAGCAACTTTGTTTGACCCTTCTACAAGGAACATATCCACCAAGTTTTAGCTTAATCCGAATGATGGTTCTGGAAAAGAAGTCGAAAATAACAAAAACACACAAAAAAATCATAAAAAATTGGAAAAAAATTGCAGCACAACCTGGTGAACAAATTCTGAACTAAGATTCCCCGGGAGTGTCCCTGTAAGATATCAAAGCAACTGGGTGAGTGGTTTCGGAGAAGATATTTTAAGATTTGCCCCAAAAAAGAACAAAAAAAATCATAAAAAATATAAAAATCAATGGAGCATGACCTTTTGAACAAACTTGGCAGAGACCCACCCAAGACATATCTCTACCAAGTTTGAATTAAATCTAGATGACGGTTTTGGAGAAGAAGTCAAAATGTGAATTAGCATTAGAATGTCCATTGACTTGCATAGTAATCAAAAGGAAATTAAGCGGCATTGACCAACAACGCATGAATTGAAAAAAACGTTAAAAATCAGGAATCCACAGCAGTGCCACATAGTGAACAACTCTGTTTGACCCTTCTACAAGGAACATATCCACCACCTTTCAGCTTAATCTGAGTGACGGTTCTGGAGAAGAAGTCGAAAATCGCTATACCACACACAAAATCATTAAAAAATAGGAAAAAATCGCAGCGCCACCTGGTGAACAAATTAAGAACTAGGAGACCCAGGAAGTGTCTCTGTGGCATATCAAAGCAATTGGGAAGGCGGTTTTGGAGAAGACGATTTTTTAAGATTTGCCCCAAAAAAGAACAAAAAAATTCATTAAAAATCCAAACATCACTGGAGTATGACCATTTGAACAAACTTCGTAGAGATCCACCCAATGTACATCCCCACCAAGTTTGGAGTAAATCTGGCCAAAAGTATTCAAGTTATGACCATTACAAGAAATTCCCATGTTAAACTTTCCTATTAAAACTTTTGTGAAGATTTTTGAAAAAAAAATCTTTAAAAAATCGAAAATTCATTGGAACATGACCATTGGAACAAACTTGGTAGACACCCACCCAAGGTATATCCCCATTAAGTTTGAAGTAAATCTGGATGACGGTTTTGGAGAAGAAGTTGAAAATGTAAATTAGCATTAGAGTGCCCATTGACTTACATGGTAATCAATAGAAAAGGTGCATTTACCAAAAAGGAGCCGAATTGAAAAAATCACATCAGGAATCCGCAGCATTCCCACATGGTGAACGACATTGTTTCACCCTTCCACAAGGAACATATCCACCACGTTTAAGCTTAATCTGAGTGACGGTTCTGGCGAAGAAGTCGAGAATAGCAATAAAACAAAACAAAAAAAATCATAAAAAATTAGAAAAAATTTGCAGCGCCACCTGGTGAATAAATAGGAACTAGGAGTCCCCAGGTGTCTTCCTGTGTGATATCAAAGCAATTGGGTAAGCGGTTTCAGAGAAGAAGATTTTTTAACATTTGTCCAAAAAAAAAAGAACAAAAAAATTCATTACAAATCCAAAAATCACTGGAGCATGACCATTTGAACAAACCTGGTAGAAACCCACCCAAGGTACATTGCCACCAAGTTTGAAGTTAATCTGGATGACGGTTTTGGAGGAAGAGTCGAAAATGTGAATTAGCATTAGAATGTCCATTGACTTCCATAGTAATCATTGGGAAAGCTGCATTGACCAATAAGTACCCGAATTGAAAAATCGTTAAAAATCAGCAATCCACAGCATTTCCACACAGTGAACAACTTTGTTTGACCCTTCTACAAGGAACATATCCACCAAGTTTCAGCTGAATCTGAGTGACAGTTCTGGAGAAGAAGTTGAAAATAGCTATGATACACAAAAATTCATAAAAAAATTAGAAAAAAATGCAGCGCCACCTGGTGAATAAATTCAGAACTAGGAGTCCCAGGGAGTGTTCCTGTGTGATATCAAAGCAATTGGGTGAGCGGTTTTGGAGAAGATTTTTTAAGATTTGCCCCAAAAAAGAACAAAAAAAATCATTAAAAATCCAAAAATCATTGGGCCGTGACCATTTGAATAAATGTGGTAGAGACCCACCCAAGGCACATCCCCACTAAGTTTGAAGTGGATCTGGCAGACTGTTTTTGAGAAGAAGTCAAAAATGTGAATTGTTGACGACGGACGGACGACGGACGACAGACGGAGGACCATAAGATAAGCTCAGCTGACTGACAAGTCAACTGAGCTAAAAAAAGAGTCGATGAAAAATTATAATGAGGAGGTCATATACTGAAGGGCCGTCTCATTGATTAGGTAGTCGCACTTCTATTGATTTGAGGGGTGTTGTCTGAAGTGTGGGTCATTGTGGACCCCTGTAACCAAGGCTTGTCAGGAGAAATGGAGGTAAGAACCATTGTATAAATAGTCTCTAAGCTGGGTTCCTCCTGCTGAAGAGTTGCCCAAGGCATGAAATCCTTCAAGGCATTTTGTGATAGCATGGTAACAAACCTAGTCCAGCTGCAAACTTTCAGACAAATAGACGACCCCCACAGCTTAACATCTGCCCCTAATAGAAAACCACAAAGAGTACAATGGCATACCAATTGATACATAAATTTTATTATTTTTCCATGTTTTCCCAATAACACATAAAATATTGTCATCTGGTGGCTCATGCTAAAGGAAGTCTGTACATCAACTGATAAACGTACAATATGGTTTGCTATTGATGGCTACATTTCGTATTAAAATAATATGTCCTGCAAGTCTCTGTTATTACTGTTAAAAGTCAAATCAGGCAAACAGATTAGTTATTTGTTCCAAGTCATATTGAACCAATGGATTGTCATTTCTTCATATTGAACTGGACCAAGGGTGATGTAAAACGGCACTGAGGGATCAGTCATTTCTTTATGTCAAACTGGATCAAGGGTAATGTAAAACTGCACTGAGGGATCAGTCATTTCTTTATGTCAAACTGGATCAAGGGTAATGTAAAACTGCACTGAGGGATCAGTCATTTCTTTATGTCAAACTGGATCAAGGGTAATGTAAAACTGCACTGAGGGATCAGTCATTTCTTTATGTCAAACTGGATCAAGGGTAATGTAAAACTGCACTGCGGGATCAGTCATTTCTTTATACCAAACTCCACCTTGGTACCAGTCGGGGAAGGGGGCAGGAAGTCATCCTTGCAAACAAGAGACCTCCCTGGTTAAAACATTTTGAACCCAAGTAAAGTATCTTTCAATAGAAATTCTGGTGATTCAAACTTGGAGAATATACTTATCTGTTGCATTTTATAGAGCCTCCATACAGCACAAGTGTACAAGATTGTGTGCATATCCCTACACTAGTCAACTTTATACAGCACAGGCATCACGGCAGAGGAGATTGGACTGTTAATCCCAACACAGTTCTATATCCCTAAGCACACCATACATGTAGGTTGTTCACTTTTGCTGATCTCTATATCATACTCAACTGAAGGATATGCTTCTATAGTCAACACCTTGCTCACACATGATAGATCATATGGAATGTTATTATGCCGGATATATTATGACCATGTATATGTAAGAGTCTAAGTATGACTTGACTGGAGTCAGTGTTAAACCATGACTGAGTGAAAGGTCTCGTTACAGCCGGGTTGGACCATGTTTTGTATATAGTGGGTAAGCTGTACATCAGGAACATTGTAGTCTTCATATTCAGACTCACTCATCAGTGCTCATATTATGCTTCGATATGGGTACATGTGGGCCTCTCATTAACACCACAAAACAATCTGGTCTCATTTTTATATGACACTACATCAAAGTGGAGTCATTTAAGAGTCACTTTTACATAATATGTAAAACTGACTCTTAAATAAATAAAACTCGACTTTGATAAGCTGTATGAAGGCAAGAGTCAATCTTATGGATACCCACTGAGGAGTCTGTCTTTGTTACCCTATGGCCAAGTAAAATTCTGCCTTTTTTTTTGTGCTGCATAACAACCAGATTTTACCTGCATTTACTTGAAGACCACTTATGAGTCTGGTTTTATTTTATTAGCTAGCATACATTTATGCATCAAGTCTTATTATTTTATGGTAATATTGAATGCATTTCTGTCTAAAATTCAATGCCAAATATCTCTGCAATAGTCATGACGAACAAATTAAATATATATATGCACTTAAGGTAATGTCTAACCTAATTTGGCTATTTTTCAGGCATTTTGAGGGGTTTTTTTATCGAGACTTATGTGTTGTGTACACTTGGGCAAAATTTGAAAGCGGTAACTCAGTTATAAAGCCCCCCCCCCCCCATGAGACCATATATAGCCCCTTTACCATTTACCTCATTTTTATATGGGTACAAAAAACGGGACTCTTCATTTTTATGAAGCAGTAACTTTCATATGGATCCAGATTAAAAAAATCACAGATATTTTATTTTAGTTCAGACTTAAATGTCTAGTAAAGCCTTTTCTTGAAAAAAAAAATTGAGGGATAAAAACTAGAGTAATATTGCTGCGAAGTTAAGCTTGTTGCCTCCATCATCATTTCGAGTAATCTGCCTTCAAACTGCAGGGCACTCCTTTGAACATCGACAGTCATAAAATTAGATTTGAGTGGCCTGACATGATTATTTTTTAGTAAGCGATACTCTTTATGTTTGTTTACACTGCAAACTGTCAAACGTTTGCACACTACGGACATCAGAAGTGAATTGTGGCAGATGTGTCTCCTCTGCCTGTTAAACCCCAACTTGTGGAAATGTGGCTTCAGTGGCGTGACTTCAATGGGGGGGGAGGGGGGGTGGACTTAACCATATCCGATTTCCCGGACCTTGGTAACTCATGCATCTGAGCAGCTCAAGAAGTGTCAATCTGCATGTTGGAGAAAAGTTTACAGGTGGTTTATATTTATGTTCAATTTACACTTTTTAACAGCGTTTTTTCTGATGCAAAAATCCAAACTGCAGTATAATTTTACATTCAACCTCATTTATGAATATTCAGATACCTAGTTATCATGTGTCAAGTTACCCAATCACTTGCCTACAAGGCTGCAATGCTTTGCTTACAGACACAATTTCTTCATTTTATATATTTTCCTCCCTGCATGGAATATTATCATGAAGTGTTTTCCTCTTGCTGCTTTTCATGTTTTTCCCCTTGGGCAGGAAAGTGGGTAGGGTAGTAGACCAAGTTTCTTGATCGTAACTATCGGCAGTCTGTCTCAGCAACAACTTGTGACTTGTGTTGAAGAAGAGAAACTGACTGGATTACTTTGTAATTTCACGCTCAGAGTGTGACTGTGGGGCAGGTTAATTCCTGGTCTAATTTTAATTTATTTATAATTTGTTTTCTAAATCAAACAATTGTCATATTTTTTCAATAATTAAGGGGTCACCCAAAATTATCAACATTTTCAAAAGCGTCCACAGAGTATTCTTTCCTGAAACCCCCTCTTTTCCCCAAAAATAGTACTCTAACAATGTTGACTTTTGACTCAAAACTGATTTTTTCAAAATTAGATGAAAACATATAGTGACCCTGACCCCCTCCCCCTGCGTACTCCATGTACTAATGTGAAAATGTTGATAAAAATGGCTAACCCCTTACTACTTCAAATGGTTTGTGCTTTAGTTGCGTCAGTGTGGAACTCGAACAAAGTTGCACACAAGACTTTTATCCATTTGCGCATTATTGTAACTAGTGTTCAACCAAACCGGATTGCAAAAGGTGCAGCCCATGAGCGACTATTTGATACCTAACAATGTTGTCCTGCTGCTTCAAATAGTTTCTGAGCAATGTGAAGAAAAAACTAATCAAGGTATGCAAGTATCACTGCGGTGTCCTAAAAAGCCACACCACAGATCTGATGATTTCTGTGGCCCGAGTTCACTGCTCTACCACCGTTATATTGTGTTGCATCTTGACTTATGATATTCATTTATGATTTCTTAAACAATGTGGAATATTTTAAAGCTAAACGAGGAAACCAGATGGCAAACTCTGACCAAATGCAGAGAAATATGTAAGTTAACATTGACGTATAAACTTGTTGCCGATTCAGTATGCTCTGTCTTAGTACTGCTTCTACCGTGGGTAACCAACTGTATCACACTCGACAGCAATTCAGTCTTCCCCCATTTTCGGGCTCATACTGAATTATCTGATAACTATCTTTTCCCTCAACTGTTAGATTCTGGCGTCAGTTAGCTATCAAAATTAGAAATTCTGCGTCTGTCAAAACATTTCAATTGAATTTTACGGGGTCAGTCGTCCACAGTATTAAATTTCCTGAACTGTATAGTTATGGTAGTAAATTTTTCGCAGTCCAACACACCCGCCTCCACGTTGGTGCTAGTCAATTAAATTCACACTTCTTTAGGATTGGTGTGAAGGATTCACTGTTATGTGCCCGCGGATCATCTAGTAAAGATGCTTGGCATTAATACTTCTTCAACTGCCCCACTTATGCTGTTAAGCGATCATCGCTTCACACCACTATTTGTCGTTAATATGCTCCTTTTACTTTGCAAACTGTATTATACCGCTGCCCTGAATGTTCTCTTCAAGAAAATCTCCAAATTTTTTTAGCAGGAGATTAATTGATCTCAGAAACTGAGTGATTCCAACCAACGGGTATTGGCTAACACTAGTAACTTGTTTCCGCGTTAGTGGGTGCGTTTTGGCATTTCAGGGCGGTTCCCGGCGTTACACAGCGTTTGCCGGCGTGAGATGGCGTTTGCCGGCGTTACAAACGCCGGCAAATGCCGACTAACGCTGGCAAATGCCAAAATCCAATTAAGCCTTTTGGGGCTCTGCGTTTGCCAGCGTTAGTCGGCGTTTGCCAGCGTTTGACACCCTTTCAACGCCAGCAAACGCGGTGAAATGCCAATTTCACTTGTCAAAAAAGTCTCCTTTCTGGCTAAGAACCACGTCTTTTCTATGCCTCGCTATCTGTCCCATTATAGTGATTGTCATTTCACTTTGTGTCGAATGTGTCTAGTTCTGTGCTGTATTTTTTTTTTCCCTGCAAGAGGGATTTGAATAGGGCTCTACCCTATTCCCTATGAGCTACGAGTGCTTCATTTGATGTATTTGGATCAATAAAATTTGTTTACACCATGAAACATTTTAATCCAGTCAGTGGACAGTGAGGATTTTCCCAGTTGCTGTCCCACTTCAAATGAACCTGAAAATTTGTTGCGTTTGCCATGATAATATCTGTTTGATACCCAGGGACCTGTCTGTTTGGCAGTCCTTTGAAGTAACTGGGTGGGCTGTTGCACAACTTTCTACAGCCTTTATCTTATTTTATTCTATTTTACTTATTTTTTTTATCATCAAACTCATGTCATTTGAGTTAACTTACTTATTTGTAAGTTTGCTCTGATTGAGCCCCATGCTTTCAAATCTGTGCTGTTCATATCGTAACCACCACAGTAACATGTCTGCCTGTTAGAGGTTCATATGACAATTACCATGATTACGCAATAAAGGCCCACTTTGCAGGTTGCTAAGCTGCAGTGCCGTGTGACCGTTTGATAGGCAGCAGGCCATGTTACATGACAGCTGCTGTCTGTAAACAAATACACTCTGATCCATACTTTGGTAAAGGTGGCTATATATTTTCTCATTTTTTTGTACTTTATAGCAGAGTCAGCGCTTTCAAATTTTGGCAAAGTGTAGACAACACATAAATCTTATCAAAAATAAAAAAAAAAATTTCTTATTCTTATTTTACAACCAGGCTAGAGTATGGTAATTCCAATTTATTTCATGACCAAGTAAGAACCATTTTTATTTATTTTATGACTGTGTAAGAATATTTTTAATTTGACCAAGTAAAATCATTTTCTTAAATTTGTTTATAACCTGTATGAGTCATTCTCGTTTATTTTATTTTATGACCCAGAAAGAGTCATTTTGATAAATTTTATGACTGGGTATGAGTACATTATTCTCATTTGTTTTATGGCTGTGCAAGAATAATTCTTATTTGTTTGATGACCACATAGGAGTCATTTGTATTATCACCCGGTCTCAGTCAAGTGGAAGACAGATACTGTTATGACATTTGACCATAATATCACTCTTGTGAGTACAACTTTTATGAGATATTCAACCTAAAAACTGTAGAATCTCCAATTAAGACCACCTCCATAAACAGACTATTTCTACACCAAGACCAATTCAAAGACCCGTTTTGTTTACCATAATTACATTATATCCCCATTAAGACCACGCCCCTATTTAAACCACATGTTTTCAGTCCCTTTGGTAGTCTTAATAGGGATATTCTATGGTAGTCACGATGGCACTTTTCATCCATTAAACATGTCGAAGAATTGACCCTTTATCTCCAGTGTGTACTCAGTCAGTTTTGTTGTCCTTCACCTGTGGGTCAATTCCAATATCGCAGAAATCCATCACTGTTCTTATAAATTTCTGTGGGAGCACCCTGCAACAAGAACAAAGCATCAGCAGGTTTTATTATAAATATATAATCTATTAACTCTTACAGAGCCAATTTAGAGACTGAGTCAACAGCTTTCCTTGGGGCACTTTCCGCGCGTTGCGCAGAAAGTGCCCCAAGGAAAGCTGGTGACCTGGACCAAATTTTTCACTGGGAACATAGGCATGCTGGTACTTGAATGAAAGGTCTTTTACTGAGGAATATGAATCTGGAATCATTACAGTAATCCAGCTTCATCAGCACAGCTAAAGCCGTGACTGGCACTCAAAGGGTTAATAAAAAGACCAAACAAGACCAGTGACCGGAAAAAAACTTAAGAGAAGGTGCCAGACTGGTTTCGAATCAAGTGATTCTCATCAGTGGCAGTTGGGAACACCTTGAACTCAGTGGCAGTTGGGAACACCTTGAACCACTGCTTATATATACTGGGGTAACGTTGCTAACATTAGCAAGACTTATTTTAAATATGTAAACACATCCAAACCAGTTTGAGTCGTGTCACACAAGCATAAATTTTCCTTCGTTAACCTTTTGACGGATTTAAATTTTTCACCTCCGCATAATATTTAATGGACACAATTCACAGATTGCAAGCTCAGCACAAGAACTGGTCAGCTATGGCACCCTACATCAGATCAGTCTCAGTAATAGGGAACCTGTGTCTATACGGCACAAAGATCATTGAGGGGAAAAATACACAAGTTGTTCCCTGCTATATTTCCACAACAACAACTGGGTGCATAGACACCATAAACAAGCCACATTATGACATATCAATTTAACTCATTCCATACCAGTCCCTGATTTTTCCGTATATTTACCTAGATTTAAGATGACAATTGCATATTTAAATTCTTCATGAAAAGAGCTTTCGTTCAAGTACCAACACGCCTACAGTCTTAAGTCAGTGGTTCTGGCACTACCTTGCTAGTCATGCTGCAGCTGCCCTTGCGGCAGCTGCAGCATGACTTGCCAGGCAGTGCCAGAACCACTGACCAAGGCCTGTGACCATAGTCTGGAATGAGTTAAGTAAGACAATACTCAATCCCATATCATTCCCAGAAAGTTATGAGAGAAACAGATCACTAGTTCAGCACAACAATTGGTCAGCTATGGCACTCTTGAGCAGGGCGAGAAAATTCCCATGTCCTATTGTCCAGGATAAGTATAATTTGATCCAGGACAAGTGGAAATTCAATAAAAGTAATGTAAATGATCAGGGCACTTGCCCTCCGACAAGTACACCCCTGATAGAATTTTCTCACTGTGTTGAGTAAAGGTTCCTTTTCACGCCCCTTAGCAATTCCAACATTCCTGCTTTGCATATTACAATTATTATAAACATAATTTATACCTATGCTACAATTTTATGTTTTGAGTCTATCTACTACTACATAACAACAGGTCATGATCAACCCTCCCTGAGGTTGACCTGGGGAACACTGTACAAAATTTTACTATATTTGTGATGCGCCTTTTTCCAAGCCTTTTTGGAGAAGTGTCTTTCCACACTAGGCTTCCACAGCCTTATTGGGTTCAGTAGGACCTGTACATATGGTAACCACACAATGGCTATTTTACACTGTCCTCTAATTTTTGATACTGCACTTCAAACTCGTCTAGTCAGACGGTTGACTGGAAAATCTTCATGTGCATCATTAATGTACGCTTCCAGTGATGCTTTTCTGACGTTAGTTAGCAGCCTAACACCAGCCATATAAATAGAGCCACACACAGCGTTTTCAATTGCCACTGATTAGAATCTCACGATTGGGAACAGGTCTGGCTTTATCTCCCTGTTTGTACATTCCGTCACTAGTCTAACTTGGTTTTTTCCCAATTTATACATACAGTGCAAAAGTAACCAGCAGACATGTTAACCCCACAGCTCCCTCACCATCCCTGTACACCAGCAAACTAGGCAGATATCATCACTCACTGGCTGGAACTTGAATCTTAGCATAATTTTCACATTAAAAAAAACCATATACATACATTGTATATATCAGTAAGCACGGCAAAGGTCTATGGTGCTCCTTGCCATAAATTGGGCTCTAAACACTCAACCGGCTATTACTAATTTACAGCCAAATATCATCATTTTTGTTTTAATCAGGAATTTGTAGGATTTAAATGACTGGAGTGATGATATCACTTGTTCAAGTTGTTGATTAATTTTTGGATGTGGAGAATAAAAGACTTAAATGTTTGCATATTAACTGAAAGTGAAGAGAATTCCAGTTTGTCTAAAATGTTTTAAGTTAACCATTTTTGCCACCCTGATATCAATTTCATGCTGTTTGGCATGTGGTATTAGCCAACATTAACAATAAAACATATACATGAACACGTATGTCAGCTAAAAAACCCACATAATTTCATGCTCAAATGTGTACTAAAATGGTGTCAGATACTCACCATATTCAACTGTCAACATTATGCTACAAACCCAAGTTGACAAATTAAATTTCTTACTTTTGAGCTACTGTTGCCAACCACTGACGTCGTGGAATAAATATGATACGCTCATTGCGTAGAACATCCTCAATGATCCGGGTGGCCACTTCACCAGGTTCCAGCACACGATCAAACCTGCAGGAGATAAAATATGTACATGTACACAATGCATGCCAGCATATTGTGCCACATCAAACTGACACATGTAATGTGATCAACATACATATACATGTTCTAGACTCGAATCACTGGTCTAGAGGGAGCCACTGGTGATGAGGATCACATGAGACCTCTTGCCTCATGTATGGCTAGTCACAAGTCAGGTGACCTCTCTTGATCAGAGGTACTCCTTTGACATTGATGATTTCTGGGCCTACACATTAAAGGGTATAGTGACATTTGAGCTATAAATTCCTGGACTTCTGTAAATTTTGATGCATTACATCATTTTGCACTTTCCAGTCTGCCACTTGGTAGGCTTAATTTGAATACACACAAATTTCTCAGAAACAAGAAAAGAATTCAATGCACACTCATCTGCTATTAGGCAATTTAGAACAGTTACAGTCCATCTTGTGGTAAAATGTACAAATCCCTTACATTATGGATGGGGTGTCCCAACCCTTGGACGCACTGGCAATTAAGTGAAGTGCTGGCAAATTTCCACTCAGTATCAGAGCATTTTGAGTTTGTGCTCCGCATCAAGGCACAAAATTAACTCTTTCAGTGCTAAGCGCGACTTAAGTCAACTACTTAGGCCAAACTAGTCTGAATTATTGTTAGATCCCAGACTCGTATTCATCATAAAAAGACCTTTCATTCAAGTACCAGCATGCTTATACATGTAGTTCCCAAGAGAATATTCAAGGACAACAGTTTTTCTCGGCACACATTAGGCGCAATGCACCCAATATATGCCGAGAAAAGCTGTTGACTCAGTCCAAAATTTGGCACTGAAAAGGTTAAAATGTGCAAACAAATTATAATTTTAGGTAACTGTACTTTGTGCAAAACTAAGGTTGTGAGAACTACAGTGCTTAAGGATCAGTTACTCACTGGTTGGCTGGGTATCAAAGCAAACATCTCCTGTGAAAAGATCAGGTATTACCCCAGGTGTTAGATGTAATACATGTACCAGTTTCCTGAATGGAAGATGACACCTGTATGACCCAGTCAACCAGTAAGTAACAAGTTTATCCCATTTTCGGTAAAATTTCTTCCCTTTGCTTGGTGTCAAAGCTAAAACTCAAACCTGTGAACCGGTATCACTCGCTTAGCCATTTTGCCTGCAGCTATCATCTGAAAATTTCTGCTTTCTTGTATTATCCTTTACTACCACTAGATGGCACTGCACTGCATTCCTACACCAATATCAAATTTTACGCTACAAGTGTAATGTGACAATGTGCACCCCTCATTGGTAAGCATTCAAAGCTTTTAACCAAACAGATAGCAATAAATTTGGCAAAAACCTGATAATACTCTGTATCTAGACAAGGAGGCAGTGTGTGTATGCATGCATGTGTGAATTTATGTGTGTTTTGAAAAGCGAAATGGACATACTAGACCTTTTGTCTGTATCCACATTTTAACCTGGAAAGATCTAGGCTTTACTGTGTAAAAAATACCTTCCAGGTGATCTGTGTATTTTAGTTTGAAAGCTCCTACCATGGTACCAAAACAGCAAAGGCTGGTCAGTGGTTTTTGCATTGCCTGGCAAGACATGCTGCAGCTGCCTTTGTGGCTTACATCTCGAACTGTAGTAGAGAAGTCCTACTCAATATGTTGTATTATATGGGCAGGGGTCATACTCCGGATGACCTATACAAAGGACCAGGCACCCGGGGCAATACTGGCCACTTGATGCCAACCACTCACTTTAGCCCGCGCAATTTGTCTCTGCAAACCCTGGGAGTGGAATTGATACCATGTGGAGCAAGGCTGTTGAATTATGGAATCTTGCTCCAATTTACAACAAAGAGCACGGGATTTACAATATCAGCCTCTTCATGTTAATATATAATGGGAAGAGTTGGATTCCAATACACTGTGTATTAGATCCATTGAGCACTGTTAAAAGAGCACTGTAAGTTGAGTGACTCCTTAATGGATATGATCTAAATATATTGGCATTCCAGCTCTCTGGGCTGAAAGAACATTCTGTCTTTGAAATGACCACCCTAATGAACATGATAAGCAGACTTATCGAGTCTCATGCTAAATTTTTGTGTTCCCTGCTTATCTACACTGCCATAACTTTACATCAGCCCTTACAAAAGCTGATAGTTGGAATACGGTAAACTCCCTGAATATATTTCCTTACAGTTTAGTATCACAGCTTTGTCATACTAGACTTTTGTCTCTACTTGGCAATAAGTTTGGAGCCTTTTCTCCATCAGTATTGCCTTTGGGGGGATAGCTGCTTTGGCACTAGATACCCTTAGTAACCCAGAGTGGTCACTAATTCACGTGACGTGCCAGAGATTTCTAAACGTCATGGCAACATGTCCATCTGGACGTTTGGACTGGTAGTTCTGTCACGTGTTGATCCATGACCCTTTTATGACGTTGACCTAACGTAAGTTAGCAACTTTACCCACTGCTATATAAGCAGCGTACAGTATTCCCTAACCGCCTCTGATGAGATTCTTTCGAATCGAAACCGGTCAGGCTTTCTCCACAGCTTTTAGGTTCCACGCCACTGGCTTTGCTGGGTCTTATACTAATGAACATGATGGCAACATATTGGCATTAGGTTCCTCAAAGGTAAAAGAGCACTCTGTCTTAGGTGACCACTCAATGAACATGATGCCAATATATCAGCATTTGGCTGAGCTGGAACCACAAAAAAACTATCATTTTAGCCAGTCTGGCTATCTTAGCTGAAACCTTATTAGCCAGACTCAGGCAAATTAAATTTTGCAGATACTACTTTGGACTAGCTCTAAGAATTTTATTGCATGACCCATTTTTTGCTAAAAAGTCAAGAATGTTTTATTTGCAACAAAACCCACCAGATTTAGGTACATGTATCATGATCATTTGGTAATAAATTGTGTACTTGTAGCCACATTTTATGTGTGTACAATCTTAATTTATATGTGCAACATCCTTTAGCCAGTTCGGCTAACTGACGACAAAAACTATTAGCCAGTTCATACCTTTATTAGCTGGTGGCTAACTGGCTAATGCTTAGCGCTAGCCCAGTTTGGTTCCTAAAGGTTTAAAGAGCACTCTGTCTTCCATGACCCCCCTAATAAACATAATGCCCCTAAAAGTTGGGATCATAAAGGTTAAAGACCACTTTGTCTTATATGACCACCCTAATGAATTTAATGCCAAGCTCAGTTAGGCTCTTATGGGTTAAAAGACCACTGTGTTTTACATGAACACCTGTAGACTTTAAAAATTATCTGTTTATTATCTGTGGTTATCAAAACTAGAGGGCTGTGACAATCCTGTGACCAGCTGACCTTATATGTTCACCAACGGAAATGGTCCAGTGACTTTTGGAATATCAAAGCCAGCTTTCTGTAGGACCATCCTCACTATTTGCAATACAACAGTTCTTCCTTTAATTCATTCCACACTATGGTCACAGGCCTTGGTCAGTGCCACTGACTAAAGACTATGGGCATGTTGGTGCTGGACCGAAAGCTCTTTTCATGAAGAATTTAAATATGGAATTGTCGTCTTAAATCTATGTGAATATACGATAAAAAAGGGACTGGTATGGAATGAGTTAAAAGCCCATACCCTGTACCATCCAAGAAGTGGTCACATAAAGCAGGTGGTCTCCAAAAGGAGGTTCAACTCTTGCACATCCTGCCTAACAACTAACCATTACATGTAATTTGAATTTCCATGCATAATTTAGATCGAAACATGACTGACATACAGTTAGACCTCACTTCATCTTGCAGTCATGTTTTCACTCGTTCATTGGTATTATATAACATTTTAATGCAAATAGTTAGTATTATTTCCTCTTTAATGTAGATGGAAGGAAAAAACCAATGCATGCATTGTTGATAAACTGTGATCGTTTTATGTGGCCTTATGGACACTGTGCTAAAGTGCTGCTCAAGTCCTTTTACGGAAGTCTCAAACTTGTGAAAACCTGGCTGTTTTGAGAGATCATAAGGTGGCGACACCTAGGGGCATTTAATTATGCCAGGTTTCACTGAACTTTCAAGAGTAATGGGATGGGTCTTTCAAGAGAATAAAGCCACAAACCTATGCCTTGGAAACCAAGTCATACCAGTGTTGACAAATAAGGGACACACAGTGGACGTGTATACACCAGTCTTTCTCAGCTTATAGATCTCATCTGTCACCGCCTCCATCATACCTACCACCGCAAACTTGGAGGCACTGGAAAACAAAAACATCACATTCTTTATCCTTTTTTAGGGGGAGAGGGGGAGGGGGAGGGGGGTTGAACATTAAAGTTGCAGACTTGTACAAATCCTAGGCCTATTCCACTGTTGTCTTTCTCAGAGTGTCAGTGTTAGATAACTCTTTTGGAGGCCAAGTTCCCACTCACCCTCATTTCTCAGAAATATTATTACATCTTAACCCTTTGAATGCTGGGTTACTGCTGATTTAACCCTTACCTGGCCAGCAATGGCTGGAGGGTTAAACGTCATGTGCTTTACAACTTTTCACTAATTTCAAAAGGAAATGTAAACAATTTCAATGAGATTTGCACATGTACATGTAGATGAGACCTATCAAAATAACATGACACAGGTCAACAGCATTTTTACTTGGCAGCGGTAAGACATTAAATGCTCAGCCCACAGCCAGGAAAGCTGTTGATTCTGTCATTATTCAGGGGGTCAAGGGTTAACAGCCTTATTCAGTGTACATTCAAGGGTTAACAGCCTTATTCAGTGTACATTCAAGGGTTAACAGCCTTATTCAGTGTACATTCAAGGGTTAACAGCCTTATTCAGTGTACATTCAACCAGAAATGTCCGAAAGTACACCTCAGGCACGCACTGCCCTGACAAATGCACAAACTAAAATTCCATGACTTTGAAATAAGAAGAGGACTGTGACAGTCCTGCGTTCACCTGACCTTACATGCACAGACTGACTTTGTCCTGTCAACTTCAGAATGACATCAAAGTCACAAGTCTTTGTTCAAGACCATCATCACTTGCTAACATGAACATATCCCTTCACCGATTTTTGCAAATTTCAAAAATTTGTTTAAAATCACAAAATGAGGATCCAAATTATGGTTTGCGAGAAAAAGTCAAGAAAACTGAAAACCAAATAAATCTTTAAAAAGCAAAAAACAAACACAGTGTCACCAGTTGAACAACTTTCACAAGGTCTGGAGGTCCCCAGGAGTGTCCCTATGCAATTCCAAGGCAACTACATTCAGAGTTTTGGAGAAAATGATAAACAAAATTAATTAAAATTCTAAAAATCACTGGAGCCTGACTGTTTGAGAAAAAACAGGAACTTCTGAATGTGTCCCATAACAGTGGATGAGAGTGGGTCCCACGAAGAAGCTCAGTTCCCCACATATCTACTCCATGCTGTCACTGGCGTGTCACTGGCAGTTGTGTGCTGTCTTTGCCTGGGAAGTTATGTCACAGCACATATAGATCCACATGATCTTTATCTTTTTCAACACTGTTACACTTAGAACCCACCGTTAAATGGCAGTTGATGCTAATTTGCAGAAGAATTCATCATGTCTTGATGTCGTTGGGTCTGATCAGACTGCGCTGAGTTGCTGTGACCCCGCTTCAATTATGGGTGTAACTGCCGCGACCTTTGACCTCATAATCTTATGTACGCTACACCAACAGTGAAAATATTCTTCTTTTTTTACAGACATCAAGTAGGTAGCCATGTCCTATTGAATACAACTATTGACCAAGTAATTGTTTAAACCTGGAATGTTTACTTAGGGTTTATCATCACCTATTGGCATCCCCACATACATGCCAGTATTGGTGTGTACACATGGACTGCAGCAATTACCAACAATTCAACATATTGTGAGTCACAAAAGCTCTGACAAGAACACCTTACTTCTTCAGCTTGTACACAGCTCTCCGACTTCAAATGCTTTCATGACAACAGATTATTGTCACCTTCTCAAGCCACATTGGCAGCCTTGCAAATGACTGCAACATGTACCTGGGTTATGAAAACTTGCAGAATAGAGTTCCCACTGCAAAACATTGGTTTTGTCGACCGGACAAGTAATTATCAATTTCAACTTGCCGGAGATTAAATCTGACTTGCCCTGGGCAATCGGACACATTAACGGTAGAGCCTGTGTTAGATATTAGTTATATGAATTATCACCACCTAGTGACAGTGTAGTTTGGCCCATCCACAACCTATATTTGCACCAAGTTTCAAAAGAATCAAAGTGAGGGTTTTGAAGAGGAAGTAGAAAATATCTGTAACACACAAAAATTTGTAAAAAGAAAAGAAAAACAAAAAAATTCCAGCCCCCTCCTGATGAACAAATTAAGGTCTGGGGGTACTCTGAACTGTACATATTTTCAAAGCAACTCACTTAGCAGTTTCGAAGGAGTTTTTTTTTTGAAGATTTTGCCATGAATTGAACAATAAAAATTCCAAAAATCACTGGAGGCTGACTACATGAATGAAATTTGTAAAGACCCACCAATAGAACACCCCTACAAAGTTTCACATGAATCTGAATCTTGACAGTTTTGGAGAAGAAGTCAAAAATGTGACTTACCATTGCAATCCACATTGACTAGCAATGTAATCAAGAGGAATGTGCACATTAACCATCTATAGTGTACCCAAATTGAAAAGTTCATTAAAAATCAATGATACATATTATCACCACCAAATGAACAGCTTAGTCTGGCCAGTCTGCAAGCTTTATCTGCACCAACTTACAAAGTGAAAGCTTTGGATATGAAGTCAAAGATAGCTGTAACACACAAGAATTTGTGAAAAGAAAAAATTCCAACCCCCACCTGGTAACCAAATAAAGTCTAGGGGTCCTCAGGAGTGTACCTACCCAATTTCAAGGCAACCAGTTTAGCAGTTTCAGAGAAGATGAAATTTTTTTTAAGATTTTGCCATTGAATGAACCAAAAACTAAATGAAAATTCCAAAATCATTGGAGCATGAGATTTTAACAAATTGGCAAACACCCACCCATTATACATCCTTACCAAGTTTCAACTGAATCCAACAGACACTTTTGGAGAAGAAGTCAAAAATGTGAATTGTGGACTGACGCTGGATCACGGACAACTAACCATCCTACATGTATAATTAAACTCAGCTGACTTGTCAGTCAGCTGAGATAAAAATAATAAGTTTCACTGCTATCCTCAATTTACTGTATTTTATTTGGGGAAATAGGCATTAGGCAGCACAGTAAACCTTATCCAGTATTTAAATCCCTCACATGTAAAAACAACTTGCCAGTAGTCGACTAGGTTGGCCACTCCTCCCTGGCCAGCCATGGAAGCAATACACACAATGTGGCCATGATCCTTCTCCATCATCTTTGGCATGAACTCACGCAACGTCTGAAATGGACAAGTAAATACTGTATTCTTCCTAATTGCTCTTATAATATCACCCAAATGAAGCTCAAAACTGGTTCGACAAGTGCACAGTGATCCAAAGTATCTATGTCTCCTGCCACAATATTTTGCAAAAAATTGTTCAACTTGTTGAAAGGATGCACCAACTAGGATGCACAAAAATAGATATTTTCTTGGACCCTGTGACCTTGAAAATATGTCAAGCTTAAAACCAATACATGGCTCACATGCCCTTGGTATGATGCATCTGTGCTATAAATTTCATTATTCTATCTCTATCTAAGGGTTCTAGAGATATGCTGCCAGACAAACAAAAATGGATATGTTCTTGGGCCCTGTGGCCTTGAAAATAGGTCAAGGTCAAAAATAATACACAGCACACATAACCGTAGCATAATGCATCTCTGGTATAAATTTTGTTATTATATCTCTTAGAGTTCTAGAGATATGCTCCTGGCCTGGATGGATGCACGCAGGGACGCCTGGACGGATGGACGGACAGACACAGCCCCTATCCTCACTAACTCTATGTCCCCCTACTCACCGAAGGTGGCGTAGGGGGACATAGAGTTAGTGCCAAGTAGCCATTGGCAAGGGGAGCCCAAGACAATGAAACTTCTGTATTTCCCAGGCCATTTTTGTTTCCTGCCAATTCATCCACTAAGTCAACTTATTGAGGGAACAGAAAATTTCAAATACAGTAAAAACTGTTTTGAGAGACCACCCCTAGGACAAACCATAAAGTATCCATAAGGTAGGTGGTCTCTCAATAGAGGTGCAATGACATGAAAGATGGCAGAAGGGACATGGTAAACATGGTCTGAAAAGGCAGGTGTTTTTTCATCCCAGTGGTCTTGAAACAGGTTTTACTGTGATTGGTATTGCAATCCTTGGAATGTCAAGGCCGTTCAAGTTGCGTCTAATTTAGCCTATCTTACACAGGAGGCCCATGGGCCAAATGCTCTGCTGACATTTAATTTGACTGCCATCACCAAGAATTCATTTCCTGAAAAGTATTTACCCCATGACCCTGAGAAATGGCAACCTAACGAAATTTAGTTTTCCAATTTTGACCACCAGGATCGTGCAACGAGATTAAACAGTATTTCGAGTGAACTGGGACACCACTATCAGCGGGTCATCAACAGCAACTTAAAGTGTATAGACGAGAAGAAAGTGGGGAAGTTTGAAAGTGATTTTGATCAAGTTAAAGCTGTACTGTGCCTGAAATATGCACATATATAGGCTGTATCACTGTTACAGGCAAATTGTTGTATCTTGACAAATATCCATGGATGTGTTGGGTGACGTTCCATAGTTTTATAGTCAAGCCTCCACTGTGGTCACGATAGTGTGTCCATAGCATGTCCCACTTGGTAACAGCAGACTAGCGTAACTATGAATTCAGTCATGTGACAATCGTCACAATAAGGTGACAAAAGGGAGAACTAAGATTCCATTGTGGTCACGATAGTGTGTCCATAGCATGTCCCACTTGGGAACAGCAGACTAGCGTAACTATGAATTCAGTCATGTGACAATCGTCACAATAAGGTGACAAAAGGGAGAACTAAGATTCTGTTAGGCTCCTATTAGTCAAAGTCACCCAAAATACATTATGATGCATCATCAAACTTTTATAAAGGCACACGTTTGTGGTACATTTGGTATCATTCCTTTTATTCATTATAAATGTGTTGAATTTAGTGTCTTTTTCTTGAGTGCTTAATGACCTAGAAAACTAGGTCAAGGTCACAATACATTTTAAAAAATTTGACCATTGGCCTTAAGCACATTTGGTGTAAGTTTTGCTGTAACGTCTTACTTTATTATGTCATGGGCATCATAATCAAATCATTTCCTAATATGCAGCATTCAGAAAGTAGGTCAAGGTTACCCAATATGGAACTTCCATGATACATATTTATGGTACATTTGGTATGGCAGCTTTCTAATTTTTCAACATGTCAAACTTAGTGCCTTCTACTATGTTTTAATGACCTCAAAAATGGTCAAGGTCACTAAAAATGTCATGAAATTTTATTATTGGCCTAATACAGATTTGGTGTTAATTTACAAGTTCCATCTCAATTTATGATCAACATAGTGAATTTAATGTACTTGTAGTATCCATGATGCAAGTTCCACTTTATATCATCAGTGGCACCACCATGACTCCATCCGTCACAGGCTTTTGTCTGCATTGTTTTTTTACAATGGCATTCAGTGGTACCTGCTGTATGTGGCCACCCCTGGTACCAAGTAAAAGTGGCCACATACAGCAGGTGACTTGTCACTGCAAGTAAATTTACAAAAAAAATGACTCCTATGTCTTGCCTAGTGGCCACAGAAAGCAATGTGGCTGCTCACAGCAGTGGTTGCATACAGGAAGTGCCACTGTATAAATATATGTGTACAAGTTCATAATTATGTAATGACCATAACAAAAAATAATTTCATGATATGTATTCTCTCTATGACCTTGTGAAAGTATGTCAAGGTCACCCATATAATGCAATATCAAACTTTCGTTATGATACACATTTTTGGTATTTTTTTATATTGCCAGCCTTCTTATTTCTTAAAACGTACAATTAAGCATCCTCTAAGTAAGTATTCAATAGCCTTAAAATTGGGGCCAAGGTCACTCAAAACTTCACAATTGGCCTAATGCATATTTGGTAAAAATTTGGAAGCTGCATCTCAATTCTTTTATAAGCAAATAATGAATTGAGTGTACTTTTAATACCTAGGATGCTAGTTCCACATAACACCACTAGGTGGCACCACAATGACTCCACATATCATAAACTTTTTTTCTGCATAAGGTTTCTGTGATGGTATACATGGATACATGCACAAATGTTCAGAGGTAAAGACCATAACAACCTGTATAAAATAAGAAGGAAATAGGTTAATAGCCGGCAGAAATGATACCACTCTGAAGTGTTTTGTTAACAGACTGGCAGAAGAATGGATGGACGGACAGACAGAGTGATGTACAGACATGAGTTATCACGTAAGCTCTGTGACCTATGGTCCACAAATAATAATAATAATAATTTTATTAAAACCTCCACGAATGGAGAAATTAAAAGATACACCGAGATTTTAATCATATGAAAACACAAGTACAGAAAATATTACACAGTGACCAGCAGATGACAACATCGAAATGACATATCACAATTATTGAAATTATACATCACAGATATTAATAATACAAACTGTAATCAAACATAAAAATTATAAACAGTTCGTACTGTGACACATGACATTTTTCGGTCATGAGAGGGCGTGGTACCCGGCCCGGGTAGCCGCAATGCACACGCGGCAGTGAGGTCAATACCGCACTGCCGCGTGGACAACACCGGCAACCAGGGTCCGGCACCACACCCCACTGGCGCTCTTACAAATGAGTAAAAATTACTAAAATGACTTCTTTAAGAGAGAAACAAGTAAGCGTTCCTCCCCATATGGCTTGATAAAATTTTCATGAAACAGTAAATATTTTAAAGAATCCACGATTCCATCATGACTAGGGCTTATATTTTTGTTCAGTTTTCTAGGTCGGTCTCCCAGAGCCAACTGAATGGGGGATAATCCATGCTGGACTATACTATGCAATAAAGTACCATTGGTAGTTGTGCCCATAGTCAAATACTGTGAAAGAAAATATATATTTAGGTCCCGAACGGGGGAATCGGTTTCAAAAATTCTACAATAAAGTGATGCCATACGGTCTTTAAGTATTGACTCAATAGATTTTATATTAAGAGCCTTCAATATATTCGAATGATGATGTCTCTTTCCAATGCCAAGGCACTGTTTAATAAGACATCCTTGTAATGATTCCACTTTACATAGTAATGAATGACTCAAGTTCATACACTCAATATTATATAACAAAGCCGGGGCACAGACTGTATTCCATAGATAACACTTAGTTTTGGAGTCCAGGCCAGGATAAACCATGCCAACCTCTCCAAGAGCATAGAACGAACGTCTACAACTATTCGAACGACGTTCTATATTGGGAAGACCCGAGCTGTTATATGAAAATAAAGTACCTAGGTTTTCTAAATTGTCCACTATCTCCATCTCATTACCCTTTAACCACCAACTGGGTTTCTGTAAGAAGTGATGCTGACCAGCAATAAAACATTTTGATTTTGCTGGATTAAAATTAAAACGCCAGTGATCAGCATAATGTATACATGTATCAATAAGTATTTGTAATCCAGACACCGTAGGGCTAAATAATGTGATATCATCTGCATAAGCATATGAGTTAAACTTAAAGTCACCAGCCCGCACACCTATCTCCGTAGAATCCAGGTCAATAAGTAAATCATTTATAAATATATTGAAGAGATACGGAGACAACAAACTACCCTGTCTGGTGCCGGTGGTGACATGGAACATTCGACTATATTGTCCATTCCATCTCACCACCACCAGCAAAGAACTATACCAAGTATATAAAAATAACCAATGTTCTACAGGCAGTACTTTCTGCAATTTATAAAAGAGCCCATCATGCCAAATACGGTTGAAGCACTTTTCTGCATCCTAAACTACAAACGTATACAGCATTACCTTTAGCGTTATAAAAAGTATAAATATCATGTTATGATAAAAGCTAAAAAGGACCTCTAACCATACATGTGCAACATGAAATCTTGGCTCACATATTCCAAGTTATCCACTGGATGTTCAGTTTAACTCACCTGAGTGGCCCTGTGACATTGCGCATTAGGCCAAGGTCACCCAGATACGGCTTAAGGCTGGCCATCATGGAGGACCTGAATCTGGCCCACATACAGGCCCACCAGCATCAAAGTCTTAACTCAAATAGTTTTGAAGTTATTATGTGAGGAATCAAAGCAAGTAAGTACCCTGTGACCTTGGGAATGAGGTCAAGGTGACCCATATTATGGTGTAAGTCTTGTCCTACATGTAGATACCCCAAAGTGTCCCTCTGCAATTTCAAAGCAACTAACAGAGCACTCTGGAAAATATATATGTATAAACATTCCCCCCCCCCCCCAAAAAAAAATAACAAAAAAAAATTACGAAAATTCAAATATTTTTGAAGAGTGACCATTTGAACAAATGCAGTAGAGATTCACCTATCAACTTTGTTCCACTGAGTAGTCAGCTGAGCTACAAATAGGCTACATGCATGAAAGCAACTTATTCATAATTCTACACATGTATCCATACATGTGCACAGTAGATCTACAATAAACACTGCTTACATTCATGTACTAGACAGTGGACATAGAATAAACTCTGCTCAAATTCATATCAGGAATTGCCGGTGCCCTTAACCAAATGTTTACCTTCCTCTTATTTGGCTCATTAAATATGTAATGGCTAATTCATTCATTATGAATTATATGAGTCTGATCAAATTCTGCAGGGGTTACAGTTTTAATTCCCAACTGGACTATAAATTTTGAAGACTTGCATGTAGATGCATCCTGGCATATGTACACTGCTAAAACCTGCAACAAATACTGTCCACACCCTTCAATGTACAATTAACAAATGAAAGTGTTAATAAAGTTAAGTTTACACACCCAAAAATGTGACATAGTATTAACTTCCATACATCTTCGTATCTGAGCTTCTTCAAGTCTCATCAGATCAAGTCCATTCAGTATACCAGCATTGTTGACTAGAATATCAATCTCCCCAACATCTCTCCTGACCTGCTCTGCCACCTGGTGGACATTGTCAGACTTAGTGACATCACAAACAAATGCCCACGCAGATCCACCTGTGTTTTTAATCTCATTTGCTGTGGAGTCATTGTTCACCTAAAAGCAGAAAATGAAAACGAGATGCACATAAATCAATAGTACTTTCACCACAACCTGTTAAAGGATTCAAAATTAGAGTGATTCACTGATTGGTCTGGAAATTCAACATTATTTTTTCTTAAACACTGTACATAAAGGAATTATTAACAATATTCCAGGCTACTGTACCATACCACAGGAATATGATGATTATGCATAATCAGTCTTTAATCTCACAGTTAAAGCTTCAGATGTTAACCATTTCTGGGTTGACACAGGGTTGTCAACAATATGTCACCTGTGCAGGGTATGAGAGATATATCACGATGTGACAGACTCAGGCAGTTAGACCGGTGGATCCTTTGGACGCCTTGGCGTCTCTTGATGTGACATTGTTTACAGACCTGTCACAATGTTACCGCTTGCAATAAAAGCAGCATTACACCACAGTGTTTTCAGTTATCCCCTGAAACTCGTCAGGACTCTCACAAACAGGATGTTTTCCATCACTGGTCTTGCTAAGTTTTCATATTTAAATTCAAAGTACTTTATCAGTCAGTGCATATATTGCTGAACATACGTAACACAAACTTTGTGAAACCTGAAGCAAGTTAATTGTAATATGGGGACATGTTAAGGACATATTTAGGATACACTTCATTTCTATTCAGGGACTCACTGCTCTGACCATTAGTCAATTAGCCAAATGCTAATGATTACTGAATTTGGTAAAGAAAAAAGAAAATGACTAAAATATTTTACGATGTAATATTAAACAGCCAAGACTATTTCTTTTTTTTTTTCAAATTATACCAGTACATGTACTTCCTTTTTTGACTGTCTACTTATGGCATGAGACCCTGTTTACTGATTGGCTGACCGTAATGAGTGCGTATGGGTTCACATTCTATTTTACTAGAGACACTTCTTAAAAACTGGGAACAGTTATTCTGTATTAATTACACACTGCAGCCCCTGTGTGGTGTGGATCTCTTATTGACAGTTGAAATAACGAGGCATATACAGCAGGGACACAAAGCGTTGCACCATTCTGCAACCATCACTTGTGCAGTTGGCACTTTTATACAAATTGTCAACTTTGCCACTAAAATTAAAATAAGAATGTCAGTTTTCTATATAACAATCACGAGGAAAGAACACAAAACCACACAGCACTGAAAGATCATCAGATTTAATTTGCATTTTATAACAATGTGACAAGATACACACCTCAATTATGTAAGACTACAGTAAAACATCTCTAACCAAACACCTCCGTATACCGAACACCTCTCTATACTGAACACCATTTCTCTGTCCCAAATATACACTTCCAATGTAATCAAACCTCCCTATACCGAACACCTCACAATACCAAACACTTTTTTTCTGGTCCTAAGGGTGTTCTGTATAGGGAGGTTTTACTGTATTTAGCAGAGCACAGGCTGCATCCTTGCCTTAGTAAACAGACCAGCACCGCCACGCTGTCCATATAGAGAGGTTTTACTGCTGTAGTGGATCTCTATTGATGGCTGATTTTCGAGCAGGGTTATGTTTTTTTCGCCGTCAGCCAGACCGCGGTGAGAAGGGTCTGTCTACACAGTCAAGCTGCATCCTAAAATCCTTTTGACCCACACTCTACTCTGACATTTGAACAAATGTGAGAGCCAGGCCTGATGGCCTGCAAAAATTGCAGTGCCACCTCTTACAAATTAAGGTCTGGATCAGAGGTGCCCAAAAGTGCCCTATGCAATTTCAAAGCAATTGGATTCAGCTTGCTTTTTGAGAAAAAGATTTCTGAAGATTATTTCCACAAAATGAACTAAACAAGAGGGCTGTGTGAACAGCCCGTGCCTCAGCTGATCTTGACATTCATCACACTTGCAGCTCTATGAATTTGGGAACGGATCAAGGACACCATGTTCTGAGTAAGTCTGACCTTTACAGAAGAACACTTACATGTGCAACATCAAAGTTCAAGTAGTTCTCAAGTTATAATGAAGAGTAAAATTCATGTATGTTGCACTGTGACCCCACAAACGAGGTCAAGGTCATTCATGTACTGTCTCAGCATGACCTTCATACACAATAATTAACATGTGTAGCTAAGTCAAAACAGATCTGAAGTTATCAAGTAAACAGTAAATTTTGTGTCAGTTGTCCTGTGAATTAGCATTAGAATGCCCATTGACTTACATAGTAATCAAGAGGAAAGCTGCATTGAACGATAAGTACCCAAATTGAAAATCCTTAAAAATCAGGAATCCAAAGCAGTGCCACCTAGTAAACAACTGTTTGACCCTTCCACAACAACATATCCATCACATTTCAGCTGAATCTGAGGGATGGTTCTGAGAACAAGTGAAAAATACAAAACCATACAAAAAATTCATAAAAAAAATTGCAGCGCCACCTGGTGAACAAATTGGGAACTAGGTGTCCCTGGGAGTGTATGTACGACATCAAAGCAATTGGATGAGCGGTTTCAGAGGAAAAGAATTTTCAAGGTTTGCCCCCAAAAAGAACAAAAAAATTTATAAAAAATCCAAAAATCGATTGAGCGTGACCATTTGAACACACTTGGTAGAGATCCACCCAAGGCACATCTCCACCAAGTTTGAAGTAAATCTGGTCAATTTTATTAAAGTTATGACCATTACAAGAAATTCCCACGTTAAACTTTCCTATTAAAACTTCTGTAGAGATTTTTGAAAAAAAAAAATCATAAAAAAATCCAAATTAATTGGAACATGACCATTGGAACAAACCTGGTAGACACCCACCCAAGGTACATTGTCACCAAGTTTGAAGTAAATCTGGATGACGGTTTTAGAGAAGAAGTCGAAAATGTAAATTAGCATTAGAATGCCCATTGACTTACATGGTAATCAATAGGAAAGGTGCATTTACCCTAAAGGAGCCGAATTGAAAAAATCATTAAAAATCAGGAATCACCAGCATTCCCACATAGTGAACAACTTTGTTTTCCCCTTCCATCAGGAACATATCCACCACGTGTAAGCTTAATCTGAGCGACTGTTCTGCAGAAGAAGTCGACAATAGCTATAACACACAAAAATTCATAAAAAAAATAGAAAAAAAACTGCAGCGCCACCTGGTGAACAAATTAACAACAAGGATTCTGTAGATGTCTTCCTGTGTGATATCAAAGCAATTGGGTACACAGTTTCGGAGAAGAAGATTTTTTAAGATTTGTCCAAAAAAAAGACCAAAAAATTCATTAAAAGTCCAAAAATCACTGGAGCATGAACATTTGAACAAAAATGGTAGAAACCCACCCAAGGTACATTGCCACCAAGTTTGAAGTTAATCTGGATGACAGTTTTGGAGAAGAAGTCGAAAATGTTAATTAGCATTAGAATGCCCATTGACTTCCACAGTAATCAATAGGAGAGCTGCATTGACCGACAAGTACCAGAATTGAAAAAATCATTAAAAATCAGGAATCTGCAGCATTCCCACATTGTGAACAACTTTGTTTGACCCTTCTACAAGGAACATATCCACCATGTTTCAGCTTAATCTGAGAGACGGTTCTGGAGAAGAAGTCGAAAATAGCTATAACACACAAAAATTCATAAAAAATTAGGAAAAAATTGCAGCACCACCTGGTGAACAATTACGAACTAAGAGCCCCAGGGAGTGTTCCTGTGTGATATCAAAGCAATTGGGTGAGCGGTTTCGGAGAAGAAGATTTTTTTAAGATTTACCCAAAAAAGAACAAAAAAATTCATTAAAAATCCAAAAATCACTGGACCGTGACCATTTGAACAAACTTGGTAGAGACCCACCCAAGGCACATCTCCACCAAGTTTGAAGTGAATCTGGCTGACAATTTTTGAGAAGAAGTCGAAAATGTGAATTGTGGACGACGGACGGACGGACGGACGACGGACGACGGACCCTCAAAAAACCTCAGCTGACTGACAAGTCAGCTGAGGTAAAAACTGCATAAAAACTTTTACAAAATTATTACCAAGGTGTCAGTCTTGCATCTTTGAAAAAGTCTTGCCATATTAGGATAAAGATCACACTGGATGTATACACTAGGGGGAGACATTGAAAGTATTTGGCTTATAGCTGATATTATGCATTTTTATAGGACTCATGGTCTATCTGGCTTCCCCCTCATGATAGACATTGAGAAGGACCCTGACACTGTTGAGTGGTCCTATATATATCAAGTTCTTAAAGCCTTTGGATTTAGAAACGAGTTTTCCAAGTGGGTGCGCGTAATCTATGCCGAAGTACATGTATACAGTTCTGTGACAAACAATGGGAACATTTCTGAGTTCCTCTTCCCTGTTTAGAGCCTGAGGTGTCAGACAGGGCTGTCTCCTGGCTCCATTTTTTGTTAACTCTGGCTGTATCTAGAGCCTTTAGCAATAATGATATGGAAAAACAAGAACATCAATGGTTTAAGATTTGGTGAGAGTGAAGTAAAAATCAGCCAGTTGGCAGATGATAGAACATGTTTCGTTGAAAATCAGCAGTCAGCAAAAATTTTGTTTTCTATTCTTGAGAAGATGGTCTGGACTATTTTCAGAAAGCAATAGTTTGCTCGCTTGGGGTAAAAAAGGCTGGGACCTCCCCGTCTTCTGGCATGATGGTCAGTTCACCATTTTAGGTATTACTTTTGATAATCAGGAAAATGTTATGACTCCAGTTAACTTTGAAGGTACATGTAAGATCCAATCATTTAACACAAGATTTGTCACTGATTGGTAAAAAAGTAGTTTCAATCAGCCTTGCTGTTTCTAAATCACTTTACCCAGCTTCTGTGACTCATGTCAATGAAAACATTACTGAAGCAGTTCAAGCAAGCATACATGTAGTGCATGTGGAAAAACTCAGTGCCAACAGTTAAAATTAATACGTCCATGCATCATTTGAAGCATCCCTAAAGGTGGGCTTAAATTGATACATGATTTTCACACTCAAGTTGTGGCCATAAAATTGAATTGGGTAAAATGTTTTAGAGCTTCTCAAGTTGCAATGTAAGAGAGAGAGCCGGCATCGCATCGCAATTTGCTACAATCAATGGGGGTCACTGCTACACACTTTGGAATAAATTAACATGGAATGACCTATCTTGTATGGCAAAATGTTTAGAAAAAAAGTTAAAACTGCTATACACTCAGAAAATCTTGTCTCCTATACTGAGCTGGCCATCTGCATCTGTCTGATGGCCAGGAGTCATCGCGTGAACTGCGTGACCTATGGTCAGCAGAGCTAAAAATACCATACCAAGCACTAAATACCCTTGGACCTTGATTAATATTTTCATCTTTAATTTATCCATGTAAATATTATCATGAGCTTTGCCCAATAATATCAGTTATGATAATTTGTGTCGGGGTCATTCATGTTACAATTAGGTGCAGGCCTTTAAGAAGTGTATAAGCATGTGGTGGGACATCAGATTACAAAAGAAAACTCACAAGTTATTGCAGGAGCTACATTATGCACTTGACCTTTCAGCTTAAAAAGTAGGTCAAATATAGATGTAAGACCTTGCCTTTCAATAGGGGTTTGAATCACTCCATGAAGCTTCTTTTACATATAATTTAGATTGACACATACAGGCTGTCAATATTAAGACCATTTATATCACAACAATGCTTAAACATAAAACAGGTCTTATAGTGGTGTACAATCATGTGCAATTTGAAAATCCTATCTCAAAAACTTTTCTTATTTCCCACAAACCAAATTCTGCAAAGCATACCATGTGACCCTGAAAAGTAGATCAAGGATAACCAAGATTACAGGTTACTGAAGTTTTATAATGGTGCTTAATCATGGGTAATTTAAAGGTGATATCTCAAAAACTTCTTAGTTATAGCAGTATTGATCACCATTAAGCACATAACCTTTGACCCTTAAAAACGGTCAAATACAGAGGTATGACCTTGACTTTTAATAAGCTTCTGAATCACTCCATGACACTTCCTTTAGTGCAAAATTCAGATTGATAGATGCCAGCTTTCAACCATAATTGTGGTAATGCCACTTTCTACAGGAGATCAATGTGTGACCTTGACCTACTTTTCAAGGTCATCATTATTTAACTTAAAATAGGCCCATGGTGGTGCATAATCTAGTGCAATTTGGAAGTCCTACTTCAAAAATGTATTAAGTTATCACCCTGAAACCAAATATGGCCAAAAACCTCATATGACCTTGAAAAGTAGGTCAAGGTCACCCATGTTTATAGGTCACTTAAGTTTTATAGTGGCGCACTTACAAAATCATGTACAATTTGGAATTTAAATCTCATAAACTTCTTACTTATACCAGTTTCACTATTCTGCACTTGACCTTTGACCCTTAAAAAGAAGGTCAAATATACAGGTATGACCTTGACTTTTCATAGGGTTTTGAAACACTCCATGATGCTTCTTTGAGTAAAATTCAGATTGCCGAATGCAGGCTTTCAAGAGTCAGAGCTGTAAAGTCACTTTGCACATATGACCACTATGTGACCTTGACAAGTGGATCAACATCACCATGCTTACACATTAATTAAGCTTTATAATGGAGTACAATCATGTGCAATTTGGCAGTATCTTGTCAAAAAATTTTCAAGTTATACTGGTACCACCAGATGGACAGACAGACAGATGGCACAGGGGACGACAATACCCTTCGGCCTCAAAAAAGGGCCAAAAAGTAAAAGCTGCTGCTCATCTTGACCAGGAGTTTACAGCAGATGTGTTGACAGAGTGAATTGAACTAGTTACTGAACTGCAGCTTCCCCATGAAGTTCCAAAAACACAACAGAATGCCGACCTGACTCACCAATCTCCTTGCTACAGAGATCAGCGAGTAGCATGATCGTTACAAATTCATGGGCAGCGGCTACCACATGGAATTCACCATCCTCCAAATATAAAATGCACAAAATTGAGAGGTTATATATATATATATATATATATATATATAGTTATGTCTCGGGTGGTTAATGGGCAGAATTGTAATCCTCAGACCATATAGTGGGCAGTTGTTCTGTTTATGGGCAGTTGAAAAATGCCCATACATGTAAACCATGTTTGCCTTAAATTCAATGTGCTACCTAGGGGGTTTCAGAAATGTACAAATTAGCAAATCTGCCCAGATATTATGAGAAGCTATAAATGCCCAGAAACTGTGGTAATCTATATTTGGTATATACTGCCTATAGTCTGGTTTGAGGAGTACAATTGACCCGCAGACAATGGGCATGACCCACAAACCGGTTATAGGACCTATTCTTTTGTATATATATATATATATATAATATATTTGTGGGCAGTGTATAATTGCCCACAAACCACCCAAGACGGTTTTATATATATATGTATATATATATATATATATATATATATATATATATATATATATATATATATATATATATATACATACATACATACATACATACATACATACATACATACATACATACATACATACATACATACATATATATATATAATGATATACATTGGTACCTTTTTTGAGAGATCGCCCCTATGGCGGGTCAAATGTGGTCTCTCAAAACAGGCGCTCTTTCATTAGAGGTACAACATGGAAAAGATAGTGCAGTGTTCTGAGAGAGTGGTCTGAAAAAGATATGCGGTCTCTCATTAGAGGGGTCTCTCAAGAGAGGTACCACGGCACATAGATGCTTATGCTTATAGTACCTAGTGTAAGTTGTAGTATGTTATCTTGTGATATGATAACAAAGTTTAGAGTTCAGTTCAGGTCTATGTGCATGCTATGCAATGCTATGTAATCAATTGGGTCAACAAGCATCCAAACAAATGTCTGCATATTGCAAAGGCTGATTTTTTTTTTTTTGCAGTACCTAAGTACAGCAAATAAAAATGCCCTGTGCGCTAACACAGAAAAACTCTTCCCCGCACCCGCCGACCCCTCTTAAAGAATTACAGCTGTCTTGAGGGCCATCACCATGAATGAACAGATTGGTGTCTCCCCTTGGAGGTATAAGTATTAGGTTGAATAATAGGCTTACATACTAAGCATAGTATCCTGAAAAGGTGGCCTTTCAATTAAGTGAAAGATAGCATGGTAACTCAAGACTGTCTTAGTCGGTCTTTTTTTTTTTTTTTTTTTGCTTTTTATTGGGGGGGGGGGAGGGTAATCACTTTTGAAAAAACATGGAGTCAATATTAAGACCTCCTGTGATGAAATGTAAGCTGTTGGTCTTCATAGCAGGTACCACATACAATGACACAGCTGACTTTGACATAACACCAGAAATGGCCTGCCATGGGGACAACTAATGCTTCATACAAGTTAACAAAAACAAACAGATTCTTTAATTTGGGGGTACTTTTATTTTGTAGTTAATTAACTTTCTCAAATTCAAAATGATAAAATCGATGCTGCTATATGAGAAAGATAAGATGCCTTTTTAATTTTTCATTTATTTTTTTTATTTTTTTTTTATTTTTTACTTTACGAATCTGTAGACAATGTCAATACCATGTTGGTGACACTCATTTATGTTAATAATATTAACACATGAATGTACAGGCCTTGTTATCATCCCACATGACCACCTGTTGCCTGTGAAACGGCCTAGTGGTACACAACTACTATACACAAACAAGAACATTAGAGTCTGCTTCGCAGGCAAGACCACCTGGGCTCAATTAGTTCATTCGTACCAATGTACTTGTAAACAAACTACTCAGTATTGTCCACCTTAACTGGTTTAAGCTCATTCATGACAATGTGCTTGTAAACAAACTGGTAATGTGCAAACTTTGTTAACAATGATCCCACACGACTAGTGACTTTGGACTACTTTGAAGTCCACAACAATATTTTGAAAACTACCTGTGCCTATTGTGGGTGTTACTGTCAATATAAATGCCAATATCTTGGCATAAACCGTAATTTACATCCCATTCTAGTATCATGACTACCGATATGTTCTGGTGTCTGTACATTACGGTACTGAACCTTTAGCAGAACATGCAGTAGTAGTAGCAATTCAGTTTTTGGCACTGTTCCACTGTCAGTTGGTCTACTTGTGTCTTGGAGTTTAAGCTCCAGATTGTTCTCTTTGTAAGATTTTCTTTGGTCTTTGTATTTTCCGCAAGGTGGATGATAATTCAGTTAAAATAAATATATCATTGTTGAACATCCATATATATATATAGTCACTCTGGGAATATACTTCAAATAGACAGTAAACCTTATAATATTGGACAATGCTATTTTCACCGCACGGTGAGAATAGTGTTGGGTCTATTTTCACCGTGCTGTGAGAATAGCGTTTGGAAGGAGTTTTGTCTATTTTCACCGTACGGTGAGGATAGAGTTTTGTCTATTTTCACCGTACGGTGAGGATAGAGTTTTGTCTATTTTCACCATACGGTGAGGATAGAGTTTTGTCTATTTTAACTGTACGGTGAGGATAGGGCTTGGTCTATTTTCACTGTATGGTGATGATGGTACAGTTTGGTATATTTTCATGGTGAGGATAGAGGCGGCTCTATTTTTTACCATCTGGAAGTTGAAATTAAGAGCATTTTCGGAAATTCATGGCTATGGCTTGTCACATAGAACTGAGGCACATTAAGATTGGAGAAAAATGCTTACTTTAGGCAGATAGCTAGCTTTATAGTATAGTCAATAGGAAACGGGAATAAAGCAAAATGCCCAGTTACTGAGGGTTTACTGTAAGTCAATTTCCTTGGCACCGTGACACCATTAAATGTTTGGCTTTCTAACATCTCAAATTGATGCATATTAATTTACTCTACCCACCAATCAGTCTCATTTTCGTTGCTTCGTGGCTTTTTTTTGGGGGGGGGTTGTTTTTTTGTTGTTTTTTATTTTTTTGGGGGGGGGTGTTTGTTTTTGTTTGTTTTTTTTTTGATTTTTTATGCGATCCTTAACTAAAGTCATAACGAGATAGATCTATATTACCCTTAAGTTCCGTTAATTCCATATCTGTGGCAATATTAAAATAGTTCCTCCTTTGTCTTGTCACCTAAATTTTGGCCTTTTCACATAAACAATTCAGAGTGTTGGCTCTATAAAAGCTGTTAGATAATATTTAAAAGCTGAAATAACACCTCAACAGATCTCATTGTAAACCATGCTCAAAATGGGATGTAAGTTAGACCTGTTTATTATTTCAGCAAATGTTGGTTCCAACTCTCTTTGTGTGCAATATCATAATACAATGCTTTTCCAAAATATTTTTCCCTGGTTGACTTAAGTTTTATACCATCGCTGTACAATAGAAATAGAGCAGCCCCTATTCTTACCATATGATGAATAGACCAAACTCTATCATCACCGCACAGTGAAAATAGACAAAACACTATACCTACCGTGAGGTGAAAACAGACAAAACGCTATTCTCACTGTACGGTGAAAATAGTCACTCCATATAATATTAATATATGAATGTTTAACTAAAAATATAATACTCTTAATAAATATAGTTTGTTTCACTGTGTACACGGTGTAATTTTTCCTCTTTATTACGACTTTATTTTTTGGGGAACCAAGTGTCAACTTGCATTTTAGAGTCCAGTATCAGATTGACTGTGCAATTGACACATTGACGTCATACACTCAGCATGTGTTTGGATTTCCTTGCTTGAGAGGTCATATTTTGTTCAGATCTTAATCTCTGACTTAATTGGTACTTAAATGTGTACATATGATTGATCTGAATGACCGCTATGGACTATGCAGCATGCTCTAAAAAATATTGGATGGCTACATTTGTAGTCCAGGAACATGCCAAGGGAAGTGCAGGAGCCTAGTAACTTAGAGAATAGAGGCGGGGTCGTGTGGGATGGGTAATGAGGGAAAGTAATATTTATGGGCCTAACAGATCCTTTTTTTTTTTTTTTTCAGGTCTCCTGTGCCAACAGGACCGCGGCACATGAGCGGCTGACAACAGAATTATTATTACTAGCCTTCACACCTGGCCATGTCCTAAATCTTTTTCCATTACACTATATTTTTATATGTATATTTTTATTAAACCCCCAAGTTGGGGAAACAAATAAAAGTACATCGAAATAAAATTGTACATTGAAATAATATTCAAACATTATAAACATAAAAAAACCTCTGCATACGTTATACCATATACAAATGCACAATTTGCAGACCAGCACCGTTAATATAACATAATTTTGCACTCTTATAAGATAAGGCATTAAGACTATAGATGATTAACATCCCATACTACTACCTTTGTTCAAGCTCATTCACACCGATGCAATTGTAAACAAATTATCCAACCTTGTTAATATCCCACACGACAACTTTAGCTCCTCGGCTGGCAAACCCAATAGCCAGCGCTCTGCCAATGCCGTGACCGCCCCCTGTGATCAGCACAACTTGACCGCGGATGTTCTTGGGCGATCTTGAAATGAACAGTCTGTAAAAACTTTCAACGAAGCTCATCCATAGCTTTATCCATAACACTATAATTTCAACTATGAAGTACACACACATAATGTAGCGATGTGTTGTCTCGTGGAATAACTCCTTTTGATTGAAGAGTGTGGACCCACGCATGAATACATGTATTTATGTCAGCTTTCTAACGATATGGATGACCTTTTTCCTGAGGGTGGTCAGATAAAAAAAAAAAAACGTGCAGATATACGCAAGTATCACCGTAAACTTTGATTTTGTGACCCTGGTCGAGTTGCAGGTTTATGTGATGGTAATCATTGACTGGATTGTCCCAAAACTGGGTCATTGTGACCCACCTGTGTGGGGTAGCTGGTGTCTGTTCACAGATATTTCTTTATTCTGCTAAAAGGCGCCCTCTTTGGGCCAACGCATACAATATACGCTGGTCGGCGTAAAATCGGAGTTCCACTACCGATACACAGGCCTAGATATCCACATGTGTATCTCACAGGGGCAACCAGCAGAATGGTTGTCATCATATTGTGGTCAGTATGAACCCATTCATACTGACCGGCAAAGTCACTGTCCACCGAAAATACTGATTAAATTAGGATTATTTTCAGTGGACAGTGACTTTGCCGGTCAGTATAATTTTGGGTTCGCATTGACCAGACAGAATAATATGATGATGACAACCATTCTGTATTAATTTATAATAATAATAATAATAATAATAATAATAATAATAATAATAATAATAATAATAATAATAATAATAATATCACTGTAGCCCTCCACTTACATTTCGTGGTTCTGTAACAGATGGCCTTAAAAAAAAAAAAAAAAAAAAAAAAAAAAAAAAAAATTATTCCCGGGAATAGAGCCGAGGCGTAAGAGCCCACATAGGCCTACTCTCTCACATCAGTGGAAGCCCCCTGTTCCTGGTAATTTCCCCCACGATGGCCCGCCCCGTTACATTAACTTTAAGCCCTGTCCCTTTGTCCCTATCCCCGCCTCTGAGGCTCAGGCATCCCATATGGCCTGCACCTGCAGCTAGCTGCAGCTACAGTCATGGCAGCCCTGAAAAGGGCTACCACCCTTCCCTTCCATACCCCCTTCTCACCCGTTAGTTCACCCTGGCCTGTTCTCTTCCCATTCTAACATTTCGCTCCTTTTATCCCAGCACCCTATCAACTAGTGTTATACAGTTTTAATACCCTCCTTACACCCTAGAAAATCTCCTTCCAAGCCCAAAAACCAAGCAACACGGCCCACCTCTTCTGGTCCCCTTATTTCCTCTAAGCCTTACAGTTGTAGTCCTTATCCTGCCAACTTTAGAATAAATTTTCCCTCATTTCCTTGTATGCATCACACCACAGTAGCCTGTGATCTACTGTCTCATCTGCCTCCTGAGCACCAACTCTATATTTCCCATTACTACCCTGTGTCCATTTCTGACCTATCGTCTCCAAGTTGATAACCCCGCCCTACTTTGGAACAAAAATTTAGATCCATTCCCTCCATCCTAATATGCGCTCCTTTTTGGTTTATCTAACACTTAATCAGCTTTTCGTTCACCCCCTCTTTCCACTTTACTCGCCATCCCTCTGCAACTGTTTTCTTAATGTATGACTTCCATTCATCAACTTCGTCGTACCCTTTTAAGTCATATTTTTCTGCTAATGTGTCTATATTTTGGACCCACTTTGTTTATGCCTTTACTGGCTCCATGCAAATTTTCCTGCACCATCTGTCTTCACTAATTGTTTGTACATATCCCCAGTAATTTAACTTGGCTTTGGCGATTCTATCTGTAATTCTGATGGTTGCTCCTGTGGTGTATCTAGTGCCAGAGGAGACATTTAGACCTATGGTACATATCTAGTGTCAATAAACTACCGTTATTGAGCTTAAGACTAAATACTGAATAGCTGAACCACTCCACTTATTCTATTCATTAAATTATCAGTATGCATCACACACACACACACACACACACACACACACACACACACACACACACACACGAAAAAAAATAAAAATAAATAAATAAATAAATAAATAAATAAATAAATAAATAAATAAATAAATAAATAACACAAAATTTGCTCCTGCATGGTCATGGAGAAAAACACAAACTATACCTGCCTTCAAATAATAAATATGATATCACTGCGGCCCTCCACTTAGAGGGGGGCAAGGGGGGGGGGGGGGTCTTGATCACAGTTCACAGGGAAAAAAAATGTTTTCACGGTTCACAGGAAAAATTATTCAGCTTATATGCATATTCACGGTTCACGAGCAATGGCTTAATCACGAATCCCGAAATTAATTTTATTATTTCACAGATCACGGAAAATAAAAAGATAGGATCACGAGTCACGAAAATACCCTTCCCCCCCCCCCTTAGCCTATGTGCCGTGGCCCTGTAAATAACAGATGGCCTGTTCAAAAAACAAACAAACAAACAAAACAAAAAACTGATTGACAGGAACAGAGCCGAGGCGTAATTGGTCCCACATAGGCCTATAAGGCCTACTCTCTCACGGCAGTGAAAGTCCCCTGTTCCCGTGAATTTCCCCAACGGTGGGACGCCCCATTACAGTAAGCCCTGCCCTTTGTCCCTATATCCCGGCATAGAAGGCTCAGGCATACCATGGCCTGCACCTGCGACTAGCTGCAGTTACAGTCACAGCCCTCAAAGGAAAGTCGTTTGACCAGTTTTTTCTCGTACCATTAATGCTGAGGTAGATTCGAACATTTTAATATGGGGTCATCGTGTAGGGCAGATACAATACAAATCTTTATTGTACATTCATCGATAGGCCTATGTACGCTTACATCAATATGGTGCAAGTAAAAAAAAAATAGAACTAGGAAAGATGATTTGCTGCATACCAAATCAGTGTGTGTGTCCTCAAAGCATATTGGTATGGCAATGTACAACTATTCCATAACACAGGAGTAGAAGTTGGAATGGCATCTCTTTCTATTATAGCTTTGAAGTTATTCAAGATTTAAAATTTATAATGGTGCTATTTAGCATAATTAAAATTGCGACAACTTTTATTTTTAATTCATTAGGTGCGCTATGGTCAACAACCCCCTAGTATAAGTTGGAATGACATCTCTATCTGTTATAATGTTGAAGATATTCAAGATTGAAAATTTCGAATACTGCTAATTAGCATAATTGAAATTGCTGCAACTTTGTTTGAGATTCATTACATGTGCAATGGTCAACAACCCTAAGTAGATGTTGAAATGACATTTCTATCTATAATAATTTTGAAGATATTCAAGTTTTAAAATTTCAATATATGCGCACTAGTCAAGAACCCCCAGCAGTCTTGATCCCGAGAGTAAAGAATGCCCCAGTACTTGACACTATGACACAAAACATAAATTAAAATTTAGATAGATCTAAGGCTGATTAACACCTCACTCTCCAAACAAGCGCTAAAAAGTCATTTGGACAGTTCATTACTTACAGTTTGAACCAAAATTATGGCAAATTAAATTATTCATCTTAACAATTTAGTATCAAAACAGATAGTTCTAGAACTCAATGTTCCTTTGTGTTAGATGGTTGCATTAATTATTACAATAGAAATGGGTCAAATTCTGATCTTTTTCTATTAGATGCTACCAAAGCATTTGATAGAGCGGAGTACCGGTATGTTAAGTTTTTTTCTCAACTTTTGAGCCGAGGTTTATGTCCGCTGGTAGCAAGACTGGATTTGAATTTATATAGTGGCCATAACATAATTTTGTCTTTTATCACGGTTAAGCTAAACTTTTTCCCCGTGGTGACTTGAGGGCCTGACTGAAGATCCGCACGCTGCCTGTTAATTTCTTGCTTATCAGTAGATGCGGGAACTGTGAACGTTTGGTTTATACATTATTTCTATGAAACAGAACAATAAAAACTTCGAAAAAAACTTGTTAACTATTTTCTTGACTCTCGCGTTTGTCTGCTTCCGCCATTGGTGATAATTTTTAGCACTATAGAGCAGGTAAAAGTCAGAATTTTCACTTTTAAGCATGCAACACTGGAAAAAATATATGTAAACAACGAAATTCAATTCCTACATTCCGTTTATGCGCTTATATGGCCTGCATGGGTTGACAGGCATTTGTAGCATGGAGTACGTCATGTCAACCCCGCAGGATATGCAGGCGCATAAATGCAATGCAAATGATGCTCATTTCTTGAGTGAAATCGGGCGTATGGACGAAGGTCCTTTTCCACACTTATAGGTCTACAGCATTCCCACCATGATCTAATTTTGAGGCCAGTTTGATCAGAAGGTGCGACATGCCCTTGTACATGTAGGCCTAACCATTTGAACTATCTTACAGGCATAAACATTTACATAGGGTGCATGCGGTCAACAAAGTATCTTGTATACAATTGTTCTTTATAAAATTAAAGGAACCAAGCTCAGAGAGAGAGAGAGAGAGAGAGAGAGAGAGAGAGAGAGAGAGAGAGAGAGAGAGAGAGAGAGAGAGAGAGAGAGAGAGAGAGAGAGAGAGAGTGTGTGTGTTTTGGGGGGCTGATTTGTTTTATTTTTATTTTGTGTCTGTGTGTGTGTGCTCCTTTCGCTTTTGTTGCTGTTTTCACTTGTTCTTATGATCGTTTCGTAGGTAGGTGAGTTGCTTTAAGGTGTGCAAAATACGTGTCTGGATATTGCTGAGAAACACGTGACCATATATGGGCCAGACGTCCATCACGATACATATAAAAATGTAAATGTTCCACTGCTGGCGAATCCACCTGGAGTGTGCTCTACACCACTGCAGTCGTCTTTCTCTTCTGGGTTGGGTCAGCAGGTTACCCCTGTAAGGTCTTCTGGCTGTTAGGCCACTGCTCCTCAGTCGCCTCTCCACAGTAGAACTACTGACAGGACGGTGATTCACCCCTTGAGTCTCACGGGCTGTTTGGGCTGCTGTACGGAAACGGTCTCGCAGGTGCATCAGCCGGATGTGACGGTCTTGGCCAGGTGTTGTCACTCTTTCTCGGCCAGGCCTAGGCCGATCATCTACGGATCCAGTTTCTTGTTGCCGTTCAATTAGTCGTTGGATGGTGCGCCGAGTACACCCCATTCTTTGTGCGATTTGAGTGATTGGGACTCCACCCTCTGCAAGCCCCAAAGCATGGTGTCTTTGACCTTGGCTCAGACGCGGCATGATCGCCTCAACACACCTGAGACCACTGGCTTTTTTCTTGGCTGAACATCCCTTTTTAAAGCCACTGAAAACATCAGGTCATTTTAGCCATCCAATAGGAGTGGTGGTCAGAAGCCATATTCGGTGCACAAAAGTCACATGCATTATGTAACAACCCAGCAAAAGTTAAAAAGTTGTCCTGAATGACCCTGATGTAGGCTCCAAACCATGCATATATGCACACACAGTACTTAGTAACTTACAAAATTAATGTGTTAATTTTTTTATGTGGATACTTTTCATTGGGGTTCAGTATATATCTTAATCAGTATAATTAAATGATATTCAAATTCCTCATGCGAAGCTCTTTCATTCAAACACAAACACAGGTAGACTTAAGATAGTAGACTTAGTACAAAGTTTGGTTCTGGTAAACTGCTATTCTAGGCGTAATCTACAGGCATTGCGTGGGACGTGCGTGGAGAATGGCTGTTGACTCAGGGTAAAGCTTGGCATTGAAAGACTTAATGTGAAGAACAAGTGCACTGTTGTACTCGTCTTCATGTTTGCTTTATCTAAAATACAAAAGGGGTGTGCTATTTACTGAGCATTGCTTCATAGGCAAGTCGAATTTTAATAATTGTTCTGATACAGTGATATTCGCAACATATATACTATCACTGAACTGCTATAATACGGAACAGGCATGTATAATTCTCGCCCAAATATCTAACCCTGTTGCCACAGGTAACGATGACAAACAGCCGCCATGACACAGCTGTAGGACACTCATGGAAATCTAGGGGTGGTGCTCACATTTGTGGGAACAGACCAGAACACTAATTCCAAACAAGTTACGATTTATTCTTATATCAAGTTCTATGTGCGTGTGGAACACATAACTATACCTTCCAAATGGGTAATTTTATCAAAATTTCTACTTTGGCATGAAGAACATATTGTACCATATGTTTGATCCAGGCCCTTACATATGGATAAGGAAATTTGTTTTGAAATCACTGGACATAGAATGTTTTGAAAAGACAGTAACCAACATGGAGGCGGACTCATAACCTATATAAATAGTGATATACCTAGCAGACTTTGGGTACATACTGGAACCACTTGTGTGGAAAGTCTGATTGTAGAAGTGATATTAGGTAGAGTGAAGTGGCTAGTCATTTCATGCTACAAAACACCCAAAACAAAGGACGTGGTATTTCAAATCCAAACAGAAAGACTCTTGCAAACAGCCCCATTCCTCATATGCAATATTTTTAATGATGTAGAAGACAGCTATCTTGCGTTTCAGACCTTAATTGAAGAAACTATAAATATACATGCCTCATCGAAAACAAAAATAATAACAGGCAAAAACGACGCCGCACTTAAATTCTAAATTACGCAAAGCATGTATGAAAACAAAAAGCTTTGGAGAAAGTACAAAATACACAAAAGTAGTAAAAATTGGAATGCCTTTAAAAACAAAGAAACATAAGTACAGAAATAAACAGACAATCTATCAAGACCTATTTTAAGGAAAGTGTTCCAAAGGCCCTGAGATGGAAAAATAGTTTTGGAAAACAATAAAACCATACTTAAGTAGAAAAGGAACTACCACAGACAACATTAATCTGGAAGATGGTGGTCAAATTATCTCAGACCCAAACATAGTGGCGGAAACTTTAAATGAATGCTTTGCTGATACGGGAAACAGAAATACAAATTGTAACACAGAAAGAGATATTGACCCAAGTGATAAAACATGGGATCAGTATGTGAATAAAATACTCGAAGTGTATTCTAACCATCCAAGTATTCTGAAAATAAATCAGCTTGATATCCGACAACATGATCGACTTCAATTTTAGAAGATCACATAGTCACAAGTACTCATCCGAATTAAAAGCCTCGATAATAAAAAGGCAACTGGACATAATGGGATATCAGCTAAGATGCTCAAGACTTCCAGGAATGTTATAACACCAATCTGGACCAAAATTTTCAACCAAAGTATTGACTCTTGCAAATTCCCACATTATTTAAAGTTAGCTATCATAAATCCGGGTTACAAAAAGTCTGACCATTTGAATAAACAAAATTATATACCGTTAAATATTTTATGCCTCGTTTCAAAATTTTTGAAAGACTACTTGTCAGAAACATGACCAAAATAAAAAACGAAATATTTCATGACAGAATATCAGCCTACAGAACTGACTACAGTTGCCAGAATGTCCTCCTACATGCCATTGAAACATGGCGATCAGCACTCGATAACAACAAGTATATGTAGTCATGGCATTAATGGATCTATCCAAAGCGTTTGAAAGCATATCCCATCCATTATTGCTTTCCAAATTAAAATCATATGGGTTCAGCAAAAATGCTGTCATCTTCCTTGCCAGTTATTTAACCAGCAGATAATGTGCCCAACTCATGCCAAGTGTCAATTGAATTGGGGAAAGGATTAATGTGTTGATTTAACACAAGAATGGCAAACTGAATCTGCTAGGAAAAGGAAAGTCTCGGACACCATAACCCTTCCCCTGCCACCAGCCCTTCATCTGTACATGTACATGGGTCTTGAACCCATGTGCTTAATGTGTGTTCTTTTCAAAATAGTATGAGAGGAAAACTTTAAACTCTTCAGAATCACAGGATTGTGTTAATTTACTCATCCAGATTATAAATTTAAATTCAATTTAGCGGGAACTTTGAATTTGTAAAATATTATGCATCTCAGTGGGTCCAATTTTGGGATTTTGCACAAGTGACTTTGACCAAATTTCCGTGATCCGAAATGAGAAGTGGAATATGATTTCCAATTCGAAGAATAGTTTTAGAACTATCATATCAAACATGGTTATGGGCGTCCATACATGAAAATAGGGATTGTGTATGTCAACAATTAGTTCCGCAAGGCCACAGATGTTTAGCAAGATTGGTTTGCAGATGATAACTTGTTAAGGCGAGAACCATTTAGTGTGTTAAGCTCAAAAGAGCTGTTGTGGCCAAAAGGTCCTTGCTGTCTTTGCGATGGGTATGGGGTTCAAATCCTGGCTGATCCATGGGATCGTAATGTCTCTGGTTGTTCACATGCAGTGATCACTTAACTGTTTATAGGCTTAGCGGGATATGTTTGGGTTCCCTTTGCCTGATTATGTCCGAGGTGATCCTGGGGGCTACTGGTCTCCTAGTTCAGTAGTGGCTGCTATAAGAAATACACTCACCACAGATCACCGCACATATGTGTGAATGGTTCAACCGTTTGTCAACCCAACACCAGGGCCAGAATTTCGGCGAGAATTCGAGAATCCACTCTTGTAGAGATTCTCATAAACTTGTCTTTCTTTGAAAAGAAAACTAATTGACAAAAATCCAAATTGATTCCCATAAAATTTTGCAAAATTCTGGCCCTGAAAACTTCAGAGTGGCATTATTTCAATCCTCAGACTGGGTAGGGTCTGCATACGTGGATGGATGATTTATACTAATCAGCATCAGAGATATGTGCCATCACTGTCACTCTTCATTGATCATAATTTGCTTGAATGCGTAATGAAGAAAAACCTTGGAGTGGCATTTTGTCATAAACCTGACAAGGTAGGGCTTTCGTATTGGGTAATGTGGTTTCCACAATAGAAAGATAAGGCAAGTATTGATGAAGGTAGACACACAATGTGCCACAATGACTGAATATTTTCGTCTTTTGCTGGACTCATCAGGGGCAAGTGAGTTCTGTTTTACCCCGGGGTAAACATTAATATCTTATGATTACTGGTGAGTTCTGTTCAATCCCAGAGTAAACATTAATATTTTATGGGTACTGGTGAGTTCTGTTCAATCACAGAGTAAACACTAGATAATAAGATTTGCTTCACAGCAAATCTGTCTGGGTGCCTTCAAAATGAGAACAGTTTGAAATGATACACTTTGCTATTGTTCAACATAATTTAAATTTCGTGTATTAGCCTAATTTTTATAAATTAAAATGCTCATCTTTGGTTCTTGGTTCAAGGGATATGGCCATGTCCCAAACTTATAATTTGATGTTTGAATGAAACTGCTATCTATAATAGTTTTGAAGCTATTCAACATTTTGATTGTGTGTATTTTCCTAATATGCATGAATTTTAAGCCTTAGCTGCCTAGAAGAACTTTGGTTTATTGTACATTGGATGGGGCAATGCTACAAACCCATAAATTGAAGTAGGAATGGCACCTCTATAATAGTTTTGAAGCTATGGAAGATTTACATTTTGCATATTCACCTAATTTGCGTAAATTAAAATCCCCTGGTTCATGGTTCATTGGATGCAGCTTTGCCACAAACCTATAAATTGAAGTTGGAATGGCATCTCTATGGACAGTAGTTTTAGAGATATTCAACTTCTAAATTTTTCAATGCCCCTTATTAGCATAATTTGAAATGCCACAACTATACTGTCCATTAAAGTGGCAAGTGTCACAGGGGTATATATACACATTGAAATTTTGAGTCCATCTGCAATAGTTTGGAAGATATGGCGCTTTTAAAATTATATTTGCCTCTAAAAATTTGCATAATTTTAAACATCATGACTGTTCCAAATGAGATCCACATTTCACTGGTTATGTTAGTCACCATGGCAAGTTTGCTGGTTTTCGGAAAAATAGTATCTGAAAAAAAAAAAAAACTCTCGACCAACTTGGTCGGAAAGAAAGAAAGAGAGAGAGAGAGAAAGAAAGAAAGAAAGAAAGACATTGGCCTTTTATTTCTTTGTTAATTTACCTGAGATGAAAGACCACCTGGCCTATGTGACCACTTTTGTCTGGCATTAGGGTCGGTCTTAAATTGCAAGTACCACTGTGCTGTGAAACCTCTCTACAGTGAGCACCGTCGCGACCAGAGAAAAATGCCCACTCCTGAGAGGGTCCGCCCTTCTGGGCTGTATTGATAAGTATATGTGCATGTACAGTGTACACATATTATAATTCAGAGGGATGTGTATACATGCAATACAAAACTGTCTTTCTTCCTTTATTACATAAACAAATTTTAACAGAAGCTGTCAGGAAACTACATAAACATGTACCTGTGAACCAAGATAAAACCATACTGTCTCAGTATTGGCTATGAAGAACAGGCTTCATTTCACAGGTTACAAGAAAACAAAGACATGAAAGTTTCCACTGAGATGACACAAATTCTAACTGCCTTGGTGTGATGGACTCAGCTGAGTATGTTGTCTATTTTTACCAGAGGGTACACTCAGGCTTGTTCTGCTTAGAAGTCGGGAGTGTGAATTCCCTTGGGACTGATAAGCTCCACAGACTGACATAGCCTCAGGCAAAAACAGGCCAGCTAAGACACCAGTGGAAACAAAAGCCTGCCTGGTACATATGGCAGCATGGAGTCAATCTGTTCCTGCATGAACAGAAAAAGATACTCTGTTTTTTATTGAGAGCCTCATTACACAGTTGTTGGGAGTCTCCCAACCCCCCACCCCACCCCCACCCCCAATTTGCTACAAGACCCAAACCTTCCAAAGCGTACACTTAGCATGCATGGACAGAGAGCTGTGAGACAGGTTCAAGCTAATTAATTATGAATGCAAAATGGTTGTCTGGCACCATGGAGGTCAAGCAATAGGTCAGAGAGCAAGCAGTTCTAGGCTTGTATGTGGATTGGGGAGAAATTTGGTTAATTTAGCGTACTTTAAAATTACCCAAGTTTTGTCTGTATGCTATTGGATTGGCCAGTTGTCTCAAACCTATATGTGTAAGTTAGAACTTGTGTCTCTCTCCAATAGTTTAGAAGATATGGAGCTTTTAAAATTTTAATTGCTCCTCATTTGCATATTTTTAATCATCATGACTATTCCAAGTCAGGTGCCTAATTTCACTGGTAGGTCAGTCACCATGACAAGTTTGGTGGTTTTCGGAATAGTAGAGTCCGAGAAAAACTCCGGACAAATCTGGTCGTAAAGAAAGAAAGAAAGAAAGAAAGAAAGAAAGAAAGAAAGAAAGAAAGAAAGAAAGAAAGAAAGAAAGAAAGAAAGAAAGAAAGAAAGAAAGAAAGAAAGAAAGAAAGAAAGAAAGAAAGAAAGAAAGAAAGAAAGAAAGAAAGAAAGAAAGAAAGAAAGAAAAAAGAATTCTTGGAAAAACAAAATGTCTGGGTTGGCACCCAGACATAATAAGACGAACTTGAACTTGAACTTGGGTGCTTCCTCGATGAATAATGCTGGCGGAGGTAGGACTGCAGCAATACTGATGTCCTCTATCGTTCAATTTCAAGCTACTTTGATATTTTTTATGCTGCTTGTTGATGCATCTAATCATGTAATGAGCCTGATAGTATTCTTATAAAATTCAGAATATGGCTTGTTACATCAAAATAATAATTCTAAGTTTAAGCACAATGTACTGGCTAAATGACTAATGAAAGGATGATTAAGGGGCAAGCTCAAGGTGACTTTAAATTTTGCTTGTATGTTATGCTCTTTGATATGCTCCAGGTGTCACATTTAGCCACATTCTACGTTCTACTAGACAAATGAATTGTGACAGAGGTAATGTCAAATCCGAGTGCATCAGTGTATTTATCCAGTATTAGTAAATATTTTCATTATGATGATATGCATCCTTGTCATCATCACTGTTTGAGTTATTTCCATGATAGATAAATAGCTTTGCTTGTGCTTCGCTCACAAGCAAAAAATACAACATTATCTCCTTTTCTTGTTGAAATGTATACTTTGGATATAATATGCGTGAAGTTTAATGATAATAACGTATTCTGTTTTTCTATAATGATAGGGTAATGGCTCGATTCAACACACGTCCTCTGTGCTCTAAAATACTCATTGATACTTAGGATATGATATGCGTGAAGTTTAATGATAATAACATATTAACGTATTCCGTTTTTCTATAATGATAGGGTAATGGCTCGATTCAACACACATCCTCTGTGCTCTAAAATATTCATTGGTATATATATATACACAAAGGTATGTTTTAAAAACAAAGATATTTAGTACAGATTAAGTGATTGTACTCTTCATTTTCTTGTCTTTATTTCCTTTTTTCTACGTTTGTACCTTCTGCTTATGTTTCGGTTTCATCAAGTGACGCTATGTAGTTATGGAGGATGATTTATAAAAGCTTTACAGCTTGTTTTATAATCAATGTTTCTTTAAAATAAAATATGCTGAAACTACACGCACACACACACACACACATACACACACACACACGAACACACACACACACACACATGTGTGTGTGTGTGTTATTATCTTTATTTCGGACGCAGCAGGTACGTATTAAACACGAAATACAAAATCAGTTACGTACAAGTAGTCCAAACTGCAATATTTAAACAAAAAAAAAATATATATATATATATATATATGTATACCTAACAAATTTTCCGTGTAAACCTGGCAGCTATATCTTAAGAAACAAAATTTTAAGTTGGATTCTGTGGTCATTAACATTTTGAGAATTTCACGGGCTGAGCCCCAAATATGAATAACAGATATAATATGTGGCGGTTTTGTTGGAGTTAAGATATCCATTGTATACATTTATACATATATATTAACATTCGGAGTTTTTGTTAGCATTGAAAGAATAGGGACAAGTTTTGTTTTCATCAGTCGATGGTAACATCATGTACAGCATGGCACGCGCAAGTGCCAATTTGCTACGTAACAAGTGGTTGGCCACACCCATGTAGCTCTTCCCACTGATAATCAAAAGGTCCTTCGCAGTGGCTATCAAAACTTTTACGCACAAATATTCATGACAAATTTACTTCTGGTGTTAATGTTAGTATGAATATAAGTATAAAAATTAAGTCTGTCTCTGTTGTTGTCATTGGCATGTAACAGCGCGGTTGTGGGTTGGCACTTTTTTCATGACGTCGCGATTGCGACGTCATGAATGAATGAATGAATGAATGAATGAATGAATGAATGAATGAATGAATGAATGAATGACTTTATTACTGCACCATAAATACAATAAATGGTAATCTGTAACTCAATACACTAAACAATACACTAATCCACAACAGTACGATACAACACAGTACATTACAACAATTCCTGATACGTATGCCTAAGGGGCAGCTCCCCCCCCCCCCCAAAAAAAACCCAGCTCAAAGTATCGTAGGTTTTAAATGACTTCAGAGTACTATAGTGTACCCCTGATTTGCACTGTTTCCGATATAAATTTTGTAAATTGCCATATAATTTCAATTTCGTCACATTTCGTAAGTTTCATGAATTTGTTTTCGGACGATAAATGGTCAAAATCTACGATAAATTTACTCAGAGTATCAAATAATCTATTTCTGGCTTCTCTAAACTTTTGGCAATTTACAACGTAATGAAATTCATCTTCGACTTCCAAACACGAATCAAAAATTCTCTCATCAATGGCAACCTTAACTGGCCTTCTATGTCTACCTTTTTCCATGTTCAAATTATGTGCGCTTATTCGTAATCTGGTCAAGTTTTTCCTTCAAATTCTTTAATACAATTAGGTACTTTTCTATTTTGAAATCTGATTTAAATTTCGAATAGGTTCTCAACTTTTTATCTGGATAGGCTTGTTTAAGGAATTCATTCTGCCATTGAAGTATAAATTTCTCTTTTAATAATTTCTCTATTAAATTGTGTGAAAATTCCCCGTATTCATCACCGTCATTGTTCCAAATATCCTTACAGCTAATTAGCGACATTGTAGTTTTGATATTGTTCAACCAGGTCGAGTTATTCGATGCCAGCAATTCAACATTACATTTGTAAGCATCGTATAAAATTTCATGTGAATCAGAATTTTTTATGCGGTGCCAGTTCTTACAAACACTTTTCATTATTTTTAACGAATATGGATATGCTCCGAGTCACTCAGTACAGCATTATTAGAGGCTTTTGAATTCACTCCCAGAGTGTACTTAAGAAAACTCAGATGTCATGAAAAATGCCTACCCACAACCGCGCTGTTACATGCCAATGACAACAACAGAGACAAACTTTATTTTTATAATAGAATGATTTCTGCAGCTACACAGCTGCGCAAAACAAAGGCAGTCAGAGTACGTGACATGCCATACTTTTAATATACATGGCATACATATATTCTGATGGAAGTGTATTAATGTATTCTGTCTACACAGATCGACATGTTGTAATGCATTTTTCTGTTTCAAACTTGAGTGTTGCAGAAATTAGAATTTGAGCATAAGCACAGATAAGTCAAAGGTAATTATATTTAATAAAGCAGGAAAAAGGATATACAGAAATTTTTCCTATCAATAGTTTTAAACTTGTAATTGCTGACAGTTACACAGATTCAGGAATAGAAGCTACGTCGAATGGAAATTTCACGGGTGCTATTAAGCATTTATATGACGACGCTTCTAAATCTCTTGGCATGAGCATGAAGAGACTCTTGTTTAGTTCACATACTGCTGTGAGATTATTCAGCGATTTTTTTTAATAAGCTCATAGCTCGCGTATTTTCTGTGTGTGGGAACATACGTTATCTCATCTACCAAGTCTATTGCTTGTGATGATTTACCAACCTACTTCAAAACTGATTTTGAAAACGTATACATTGTTTCTTAGAGTATGTTCTTGGCGTTAACAAAAAAACAAAACAAAACAAAACAAAAACAAAACAAAAAAAAAAACAAACAAAAAAACAAAAAAAAACAAAAAAAAAAAAAACAAACGCGCAATACAGCTGTTTTAAGTGAAACGGGACAGTATCTAGATCCGTTCAAGACACTCAGTCGTGTATGTAAAACTGGTATCATCAATAAAATGCTTCACCCGACAGTCTTGTACATGATGCCTATGTTTGTAATTCTGAATTGACCATTGCGATGTCATCTTGGATAACATCATTGAAGGATTTTTTTTTCAGTAATTGGCTGCACTGATATTTGGCAGTATGGAGGTGATGAATTTGGGGATTTTAATCCAAAAATTATTCTAAGTTTACTGCAAGTTACGTTTTTTTTCTCATTGACAAATGCTATGGAATTGCAATCTTTACCGGACAAAAAAAGGAACTAATGCAAAATTTAAAACGAAATTGAATTAGGACCATACTTGAAAATTATAAATGATTATAGTTCCAGAAAAAAATTGCCAGTGGAAGATTAAGTGCACATAATCTAAATATTGAGCTAGGCAGACAGCGGCGGCCGATAACAATGCCCATTGAGTAAGGAATATGTGTGATACAGAGAAAAATTAATTTTATTGTTTTGCAAAATATTTTCAAATCATTGAGAAAGTTTGATAACTGATATTTCTACGTGTTTTGTTAAGTTTAGTAGCTTTGTTTTTGTTTCGTTTGTTTGTTTGTTTTTTGGTTGGTTTTTTTTTGTTTTTTTTTTTTGTTTTTTTTTTGTTTTTGTCCGTTTTTTGTTTTTGTTTTTTGTTTTTTGGCTTTTCTTAATTTCAAAATTCTAAATCCAGAGGATAAATTCAATATACTGATGAACTGCGACGATTATGAGATCACACTACAGGGCAGCCCACACATAGGTTCACCCTCTGCGCCAGCATTATTTTTAAGCATGCTCAAACGTGCTGACATAAAATCTGGCGCATGCGAGAAAAAGCGCATCGCCAAATGCTAATGCACAACAACCAAATATGCCAGAAGTATCGGGCGACTGGCCATTAAGAGGACTCCTCTATTCCACTTTCGTTATGGACACTCAAATTGCATGAAAACTCTTTTTAATCAAGATTCATAGCTGGTGCTTCAAAATGTGCAACAAAACAACTATCAAAGGAAGTAAAACTGTGTTTGACTGCAATTGGGAATCATTCTTTTGTTGCAAATATGGAATTGGGCTCAGCTGTTGACGACAGCATGGCCAATCCACAACCAGAATAATTAATCACAAAATGAGCTTACTCGTCCCAAACACAGCAAAGTCATGGCCTTAGCATTTCTTTGTTTCTTTACAATCATAACATAATTTCCAATATTATAAAATAGAAACAAGGTATTTTTGAGCGACTTTTTACTTAAGAGCTCTTTATATTTTGCATTACCAAAATAATGAAATGAATACTGCCTTATTCAAAACTAAGAATTTATCCATTATATAGATATCCATATAAATTAATCATGACAATTCTTTTGAAACAAAAACTCAGAGTTGACAACTAAATAGAATTTTATTTCTTGGAGACGTTCATAGGAGTAGGTGTCAGCATGGAGTTTGTTTTACATTTTTGGTAAAGGATGTCCATTATTACTACTTGTTAAGAATTCCCCAGGTTTATACAGGTGTCTGACTTTAACTGTTCGTTTTGTAATCATTGGGATTGAATTTATAGCCCCAGTTTGTTTCTACCTGAGCTATACACTGGCAGGTGGTTAGACTAATGTGTCCTATCCAGCTAGCAACGGTACATACTAGTTCAGGGGTAAGTCAAATTATTTTTATCTGAATTCATTCTATACTATTTAGTAACTGTTTTGGTTTAATAGGTTATTGGTATCAGTATTGAGGCTCTGCATTTATAAGCAGAAATTCACTTATTTAGTTAATTAATTATTTGACACGTTCATATTTATTCATTATTATGTGAGTTGTCTTTGCTGAATATTTAGCATAGACAAGGTGCCGCTACTCCGAGAGACATGTACGGGTACAGGCTCCAAAACATGTTCTGAGAAGTTAATCTCTAAAGACCCCTAAATTTATTTAAGCTAACACACCCTATGTCACAATTCTACAAAAGAACGTGGCAATAACACTTCCATGTGTACACAGGTTATAGTGACAGGTTACCTTACAGAATGTGGAGAGTTCGTATAAAGGAATCGGGTAATAACTACCAGGAAGTGGTTCTAGACGAAAAGAAACAAATACAATAATAAAATACGATAATAAATATAATAAAAAAGGTACAGCTGCTGATGGAGGTTGCAAACGCGTCAAGAAGGAGGTCTATGTACATGTTTAACAGTGGGGAACTACATATTGATATGATTAATTTTATTAAGCTGGAGGGGAGGGTTCTTTCGAGCCAGTTGACCCCTACCCCACACACCCTCTCCATAACAGGCATTTTAAAGTCAATATTAAAGAAAATTGCCGCCCACATCATTATTCAACAATGTATATGATAATGCCTCCTTCCACATGGTGTCAAAGGCACACTTAAGGTCTACAAAAAGCAGACACAAATAACGTTTGGGATAATGCTAACATAGCATAACATCTAATGCATTTTATGATCTCATTAAATCAGTTTAATGACATAATTGAATACAGTTATGGTTATAGTTATAGATACAGGTTGAATTAAAGTTTGCTACCGGAGCAGGTCTACAAGACCTCTATAGTCTAGCCCTAGGCCTAGGTCAAGGCCTACCCAGATTCAGCGAATCAGTTCCATTTAGGATTGTTCTTAATTACGGTACATTTGTCACATCTGCGAGGCGGCGCACCACACGTATATTTTAGTCCAGGTTTATCTAAGTTTTTCTCAAAAAGTATCCGTGTTTTAGAACTTAAAACGTATATCCATGCAAGCTGTTCCAAGTGCTTGACACGGTTCTTTTTCATGTGGAGTCCAGACTTAACAATTACTCGTATCATACGTTATCTATGTCTGCTTTTTGTAGACTTTGAAATGAATGATCCTTGGTAACATTTGTGTTTAGTGCAGTAAGATAAGGTTTGAAGTCGGAAGTTCTTCAGACGTTCCTCATAGCTCAGATACTTTAAACTCGGTATTAATTTTGTCGCTCTACGCTACACGTTTTCCAAAGAATCAATGAGTTTAAGTGGGGCTCCAAATTGGGTGTAGGCCTGCCCGAAGTGTGGCCTCAGAAGGCTTTCAAGTTTTATACATAAAATATATATTTTCGGCATTTCCTTAATGCTGGTGGATTTAAGTCCCCGATTGTGGAAATAACTGCCGACTCAGTACCTATACTGCATAACCGTGTTGATATGGCACTAGCACATAACTACCTCCATTGAACCATTCTTTTTTAAGAATGGGGATTTGGTCGAGTGGATATGTGCGTTTCCCATTTCAGCTAGGCGACTGGTGGCAAAGGTTGCAGGTTCGAGTCCCGCTCGTTCCGAACATAAAATATACATGTAGGTTTCAAATGAAGAAATGTCTGCTCATCAAGGCATGTTCAAGATATCCGTATCAGTCAAAGCTTGATATTTGCTTTCAAAATATGTTATGGAATGTGGGACTCGAAGGCTAGTGCACTATATACCCCTTATCTACCTACTCCAAGGCCTTTTATGTAATCCACAATTTAAACTTCATATGTTACGTCATCCTTGAGTACACGCAGGTTGATCTCTAGATATTCCTACGAGACTATTAATCACAACCTGTCCGTTCAAGGGATACAAGAAAATATGCACGTGAAAAGATTTGTATCCCATTCAGCCGTTGGCTTCATGAGATACAAATCTTTTCACGCGGATATTTTCTTGTATCCCCTGAACAGACAGGTAGTGACGATTTTATCCTGTAAATAATAGGACTATAAATGTGAAATAAAAACTATTGAAAAACATAACAATTTATTAAATAACATCAACTGTTTAATAACATGTAGAATACTAGATTTGGCAACAAGGCCTTTTTTCAACTGAAATAGGCTTATTTTTTTGCTGATATCAGTCACTTGATTCATGAGCCTGATTGCAAAACAGGTATACAGGATTTGTATACCTGTTTGGTGGTCAAGTCTAAAACGAGGCTGAATTATGTATGTACCCCTGATGGTGCTCATTTATACTCATGAGCCTGATCGCAAAACAGGTATACAGAATTTCTATACCTGTTTGGTGATCAGGAAGGATACCAAGGAGGGGATACAGGGAATTCTCTCGTATTTTTGAACCAATCAGCAAACGTAAATTTCATCTATTACAGGGTTAAACACTTTACACTTCTGGATAAAAAATGAATAGTCACTTGTCAGACAAATCCTGAAGTTTGTTCAAAATCAAATTAGTTTGTAATTAAAAACAGTCCTCCTCTGACTATAACAACTAATTCAGACATGTTGAAACGTCTATATGTTGTAATCATAAAAAAAAGTATGAACAGACTTAATAATAACAATAAATGGATTTGATGATATGTTTGAATAAGGATAAACACATTATGGCTTTACGTTCAATTTAAAGGTATTTGGTGTCCATATCTTTTGTTTTGACGCTTTTCTGCGACACTAGTCATTTCTGTCAAGTTTCTTGACAGAAACAAGGTTTGTATGCTTTATAGCACTGACATAATCAACTTGAACACGCAGAGATTGCGCTACCAAACTTATATGAATCCTGAAATGCATAACGCTGCAGAGAAGCGGGGTGCCACAGAATATTATTAACGCTAATATAGAGTGAATCAACATATGCAGATACAATGGGTGCTCCCCGTCCGGGTGAGCGCCACAGGGGCGCACTGATATGCCGGACTCGCCAATTTATCACAGATATTTTATGACTGAGGTGATATCTGGTGCATTTATTGCAGCTTACAATTGATAGGCAAAATTACAGTTCCAGATTTAGCAATTACCCGCTTACGAAAGACAATTAGGCTGTAAGGTGTTATCAATGAGTGGGTCCGCCGAGACTGTCTATGGTCCGGCGTTTATCGTGTCCTTATGTACTTCCGGTTTCACCGCATGGCCATCTGGCAGCCGACATGGGCAAAACAAAACGACAAAAAGGATCTAAGAGTGACAGCGATGCAGCTGGAAAGAACTTGCCTCTTGCTCAACAAATCCTTGAAGACAAATCTGTTAGAGTTCCAGGTCGAACAAAAGAGAGACACCGCACAGATGATGACGAAAAGGTGAATACCGGTGAAGTTCTTCTTTTATCGCTCAAAATGTTGCAACCACAGTCCACACTGTGATTGTTACTGTTATTGTATCCCTAGTACCACACGGGCATCCAGCAGAATCGTTGTCGTCATATTGTGGTCGATACGAACCCTTTCATGCTGACCGCAAAGTCACTGTCCACCGAAAATACTGATTAGGGTTAGAAGGGAACAAACAAAAATCGCCCCCCCCCCCCCCCCCACACACACACGCTGTTTGCCTGCTTTAAACACCTTCTGTGGCCCGGACACATAATGTATATATCAAAAGATTCGTCACAATCCACTCTGTCTATCCTTGCCTAATGATTGAGTTGTTGGACGTATTTAGCCCACTTGGGCCACTTTATTTCTTGCAAAGCATCTGGATTCCAAATGAGCCACTCTTCATTGAACGGAAGTGACCCGCGTGAACGGACTCAATTTTCTCGTCCTTGGACCATCATCGTCATCTGACGACGAGATTTAGCGAGAGAAGGTTGGGTTTTTGAAGCTGGTGTAAGAGTAGCAGATTTTGAGCAATTTTAGACCGAATTGGACCAAATTGGAACAAGATTTGTCTTATGAATGTATGGAGGCATCGTAGGGAAAGTTTCAGTGATAAACTCAGGCTATTTTTAGTTATTTTGAATTAGAAAGTTTGAGCGAGCGGAAATAGAACAGTTAGCGTGGGAGCCGCCATTTTGAATTCATTAGCGAGGAGCAAAATAATAAACATACATGACGTAAATAAATAAACACAAGTTCTAGTGTGTCAGGATGTGGGTTGTCAAAGAGAAGCAGGGAGGCATGATGAGGGAAGGCAGCAGGAGGGAGGCAGGTCAAGTTGGGGTGCGAGCGGACAGGAGGGGAGGATGAGCACAGGGTAGAGATAGAGGGGGGTGAGTGGGACGACCACATACAGTGCGAGGGGTGCTGTGTGTGGGTTGAGTTTAGTGCTGCAGGACTAGCCTACTCTCTGAACGAGGCGAGGGAGGATAGCTTCCAGTTTAGATGTGGGAAGCGTAGGAGGGTGGAGGTTTTAGAGGCACAGCTGGCAGCCCTCAAGATAGAGTTAGAGGATGCCAGGGATATTTTTCGGGCTGCAGCTGGTGTGAGGGAGCAGATGCAGGACAGGGTGGAGCAGGTTGAGGGGGAACAGGATGGGAGGAGAGGTGAGGATGAGGGGAGGCAGAGAGTGACAGAGCCTTGCGGAAAGCGGAAGAAAGTCTTCATGGGTTTCTTAGATGTGAGGAAAGCTTATGGCCAGTTATGGAGAGATGCCCTGTGGGAAAAACTACGTGGACTAGGATTTGGTGGGAACTCTCTAGAAATTCTGAAAGCATTGTATAAAGATGTAGACTGTACACTTTCATTAGGAAAGGTAGAAGTAGAGAATGCACGCCTGGATATAGGTCTAAAGCAGGGATGTGTGCTGTCCCCAATTTTGTTTGCCCTGTATATTAAGGAGCTGGGGAACCAGTTAATGGAGTGTAATAAGGGAATAAAGGTAGGTGACCTGAAAATTCCAGGTCTGTTTTTCGCAGATGACATTGTACTCATGACAGAGTCCCAGAAAGACCTGGAAGAAATGCTGAACATAGCAGGGGAATACGGGAATAAATGGAGGTTAGAATTTAGTAAGGATAAGAGTAAAGTGATGACTCTTGGGAAGAAACCAGATTGGAATAAAAAATGGAAAATTGGGCAGTTCCAAATTCCAGAAGGTAGAGAACAAATAATTGAAATTGGGGAGGTTGATGAGTATGAATACCTAGGTGTTAAGATAAAAACAACAGGTAAAGGCATCTTCAGATATCAGGTGGAGAAGATTACACAGAAAGTGAACCGTACAAAAGGAATGATTAAAGCTACTGCACTGAACAGTTTCAACAGAGCATACACAGCAAGGGTATTATGGGATAGAGTTGCAATACCAGGGATGATATATGGCTTAGATGTGATTTCAATAAGTGAAGGAGATATCCAGGGAATGGAGAAAGTACAGAATGAGATGGGGAAATGGATACTGGGAGCACCACCATGTGCAGCAACAGAAGCAGTCCTAGGAGAGTTAGGATGGATAAAATTTAAGGAAGAATTGCCAAAGCAAAGCTTAAGTACTGGGGGTATTTACAATCAGTAAATGAAGACAGGTGGTGCAGGAAGGTTTACAATGAAGTAGTCGAGGAACAAACAAGATGGGTCAAAGATATAAATAAGTTTGCAGAGAGATACGAATTGAAAGGATATGATGAGGTTGAAAATTGGAAAGTGTATATAGGTAGGACTGTTGCAGAGGGCTGGAAGGAAGACTGGAAAAAAGGTGTCAGGGAAAAGAGTACATTAAAAGCATACAAGGTTCTTGAAAAACCAAAGAAAAGTGTGTGTTGGGATGGAGGGAAGAGATCCAGGCTTCTTTTTCAAAGTAGGGCAGGAGTAATCAATCTAGAAAAGAGAAAACAGAAGTGGACAACAGGTAGTAATGGTAAATGTAAGGTATGTAGACAAGAGGCAGATGAGACAGTGGATCACTGGCTGTTGTGGTGTGATTCATATAGACAGATAAGAGAAGAATTTTTCAGAAAGTGGCACAGGGAAGACTATAATAACAAGGGTCTAGAAGAGGTTCAGTGTTTAGAGGAAGAAGAACGTGTAGCATGGGTTTTAGCAGGGTTCGCACAGGTCCTTGAAGTGCTTGAAAGTACTTGAATTTGCTACATTCATTTCCAAGGCCTTGAAAACCTTGAAAATCCAGAATTTTGGACAAAGGTCCTGGAAAAGTCCTTGAATTTTATTTTTAAGCATCACCCAATGAAGCAAGCTCCCAAGAAATATGAATATTTTCCACAAAATTTAGCATTTATGAACTTCAATCACACCAAGATTAACACATTCTGTTGTCATTTTCCTTTGAAGTGGCTGGCAAATTCCCTTTGTCAAAATGTAACAGTGCAAATTACAAAGTATCTTTTTGCTTTTAACCCCCTTTTAACCCATGTAGGTTTGACAGTTCTTATCAAATCAGGCCTAACCAATTATGTGAGCCTTATTTACATGTACAGCCTACTTTCAGGGACAAATACACTGTATCAAACATACAGGTAACAAAGTACATCACCTTCCTAGAAAAGAAACTGGGGCATTCTTGTGCAAAATGTGCATGGGGATAGGTACATCTTTAGGTCTAATTTTACCCATATGTATTTGTAGCAATTTTATAGACTAGATAGAGTCAATTTCAGAAATACAGCCCATACTGACTGTAGGCCTACATAAGTCACAGTAAACTCATAAAATAATCCATATTGAATTTATCTTTAAAAAGGGACTTTCGGTAATATGTCAGATCCACATATCCGCTTCTTTGTAAGTTTGTGGAAAGTCTACTGCCTGTTTCAGAAATTTAGTCTGATCCATATATAGTTGGAATAAATAATAAGTGTGGAATAAGATGCATTGGTCTTATTAGTAGAAGGTTGAAAAGTGATGATTTAAACAATCTGTCTTTTGTGTTCTATTGCTGGATCTGGTCCTTGAAAACTTGATTTAAGTGCTTGAAAAAGTCCTTGAATTTACTTTTCACGAACCTGTACGAACCCCGTTTTAGGTTTGAAGGGTGGCTTTCTGGGAGGCAGGAAAGGCACTAGAAGTGTACAGGACTAACTGGTAGGGTGCTGGGAGAAAAGAAATGAATCGATAGGGCTTGATAGCAACAGGGTGAATTAGAATCTTAGATGCAGGGAGGAGCGGGAATGGTGGTAGCCCTTATAAGGGCTCCCATGGGAAATGCCTGAGCCTTAGAGGCGGGGATAGGGTGTATGAGGGAAGGCTTCTCTGTCTTTTTTTTTGGGGGGGGGGGGGGCTACAAGCGATGAGTGTTGGGGGATATATCCAGGGCCAGGGGCCCACCACAACTGTGAGAGAGTGTGTGGTGGACTCTTTGCCTTGGCTCTGGTCCTGGTAAACATGGCAGCATGAGCTGATTAGGATAACCATGGTTTCCTCCGTTTCATCATCATTTCCTTTTTTTTCCCCTAGGCCACCTGTGTCACACAGGACCGCGGCGCATGAGCGGAGAGCCACAGTATTATTATTATTCTCCTTCGTTCTGAATGGCCTCCAGTGAATAGATTTGTATATTCCTTTACTTACCAGCTTTACTTTAATTGCTAAATTGTGTACACATCCGTAATAAAATGATGTTGAACAAATTGGTATTTTCCTTTACTTTACATACTTTACTTTAATCACTAAATTGTGTACACATCCATAATGAAATAATAAATTAAACGGAAATACAAATATATTGACTGGCGGCCAATCAGAGCGAAGGAGAAATTTGAGTCTGTACGCGGGGATTACTTCCATTCAACGAAGCCTGGCTTGTTTGGAATTGAGATGCTTTGTGAGAAATAAAGTTTCACAAGTGGGCTAAATATGCCTGGCAACTCAATTATTGGGCTGGGATGGAGTGATGAATCTTTTGGTTTAAATATTTATAGATTCTATGTGTCGGGCAGCAGAAGGTGTTTAAAGCAGACAAACCGCATGGGGGGGGGGGGGGGGTTCCTTCTAACCCTAATCAGTATTTTCGGTGGAAAATGATTTTGGAAGTCAGTATGAATGGTATGGTATCAGCCAGAATATGATAACAACCATTCTGCTGGTTGCCCCTGTGGTTGAACTTAGTAGCTAGTGGAGCGAGCTGTATATATAACACATGAAAATTTTTAAGTAAGGTAATTTATCAATCTAAACCTACAGTCTATATAACTTGAAAAATGTGGTCACATCCAAATTATCATCATTATCAACCTTCAGTAGCTCCGCAGTGGAGTGTTTGGGAACCCATTCACATGGATCATTAATTCACAAACAGTTCTCTTATTTGCTGCATTTGGTATCTCTAGTTTTGCCAGAAAACCCTTAGGGATAGTTCAACATTATCATCATTTTTGAATTAGTACTTAGGGTACTAAATTTCATGACCCCCCTCCCTCCCCCGAACTTAGTACTTTAAAAATGATGATTTTCCTCCCAAATCATAGCAAAATTGCACAAAACAGGCCAAAAATTGACCATCATTTTCCATATCCTGTGAAAGTGTACAGACCCATTTAACCCCCTCCCCCCTTGCGTACTGTAAGTACTAATTCAAAAATGATGAAAATGTTGAACCATCCCTTAGCAAATTACTGTCAGCAGCACAGCTTTATTTTGTGGTGTCTTTTGTATTGTTTATTTGTTTCTCCTTTTCATGTCAAAACCTGGAATAATACAGGCTTTTTTGTTTCAGTTTGTAGATGATAAACTGTCCAGAAAAATTTTAGAGCAGGCTAGAAGACAACAAGAAGAACTGGAAGAAGAACATGGAGTGCAAAGGTAATCATCTTAATAGGAGCCGGCCATGTATACAGTGTAGTCTGCAATGTATACAGTGTAGTTCACCATGTATACGGTGTAGTCTGCCATGTATACAGTGTAGTCCACCATGTATAGAGTGTAGTCTAACGTTTATACAGTGTAGTCCACTATGTATACCGTGTAGTTCACCATGTATACAGTGTAGTTCACCATGTATACAGTGTAGTCTACCGTTTATACAGTGTAGTCCACTATGTATACAGTGTAGTCCACCATGTATACAGTGTAGTTCACCATGTATACAGTGTAGTCTACCGTTTATACAGCATAGTCCACCATGTATACAGTGTAGTTCACCATTTATACAGTGTAGTCTACCGTTTATACAGCGTAGTCCACCATGTATACAGTGTAGTTCACCATGTATACAGTGTAGTCTACCATGTATACAGTTTAGTCCACCATGTATACAGTGTAGTTCACCATGTTTACAGTGTAGTCTACCGTTTATACTGTGTAGTCCACCAAGTATACAGTTTAGTTCACCATGTATACAGTGTAGTGCACCATGTGTACAGTGTAGGTCACTGTGTACAGTGGAGTGCACCATGTGTACAGTGTAGGGCACCATGTGTACAGTGCATTGCAGCATGTATACAATGTAGTGCACCATGTGTACAGTGTAGTGCACTATGTGTATAGTGTAGGGCACCGTGTATACAGTGTAGGGCACCATGTGTACAGTGTAGGTCACTGTGTACAGTGTAGGGCACCATGTGTACAGTGTAGGTCATTGTGTACAGTGTAGGTCACTGTGTACAGTGTAGGGCACCATGTATACAGGCAATAAGACTGTCCACACACCTGTGTGGTTCTTATTGGTGTATGTTGGCATGATGCAATGTCATGTAACAGGAGATTAATTGAAGCATGTTCATGTATATAATTGGCCAAGACCAACTGGTGGTCCATGTTTTCAGCTTCAAGATTGATGCGTCACTTCAAAATGAAATAAAAAAAGAACTGGAATGATACATGAGTCATATTAGAAAAGCCTGCTGTCAGGGTCAATTGACTGTTTCTACATCTGACTAACAGCATTTCTTCAAATGTGACATCTGCACAAGTCAGGCTGAGGTTTTGGACCTCGCTCCCATGGGTTAAGACTGTTTTAAAAGTAATTGAAAACGTTGAAGCAGAAAACATTTGAACAGCACTCAGTTTTGAATGATTTGTTAGGGGAAAAGGGTTCAACCTCAGGCATTGCCCTATTTCCCAATTGTACTTCTCCAGAAATAGAAAAAAATGCTTAAACCAACCTCTTGGCATGATACGAGATTTTAGACCTGTAATAGATAATCAGTTCATTCAAGTGTCAAAAGAATGTGGTAAAAGTGGGCAACAACTGCATGTAATTTTGTTAAGCTGTGTCATTATGATCAATAATACATTTACACTGTATATACAATGTATCATGATACTAAGTGAAACTGTATTATGGTGATACATTTATAATGTACATTGAAACTCATCTGACACATTTGCAGGGAACAGATGGTGTCATTATAGTGACACTGTACACTGTATCAAATATGACAATACTTGCATATACATTCTATCATGATAATACCAGCATATACAATGTACTACTAGTACTCCACGTACCTGTATAAATTTCTTATCTGTTTGTAGTGTTGGTCACTCAAAAAAGCCAAAGACTGTGAATTTAGGGGCCACCGCATCAGGTGCTGCATCAGACTCAGAAGAGGAATTCTCTGGAGATGAGGAATATGACTATGAGCAAGTGGTAAGATTAAATATGACTATGAAAAAGTGGTAAGATATAAATATGCAGGGCTCGACAATTTTTTTAAAAATCACTTGTCCGCAGGGCAAGTAAATTTCAAAATCCACTTGCCCGCATACAAAATCCACTTGTCCTGATAAAACTTCTATAAACATCGTTTTTTTCAAACACAATGCTACGGCCTACACAAACCATTTACTCTACAAAATATTTGCCGCGAATTGTCGCTTGCAAATTCGCACAAAAATGTCAAATTTTACGATTCAAGCTGCAACTGTTCGACAGTGAAACTGGCAAAACATTAAAAATACAAATTAAAAAAGTAAGCTATTTGCATGGGGTGACTAACGATGAAAAATACATTGTAATTTCTGGGACGATAGGAGTCCATATCCCGGTTGAACTTAAATAACGATTAAAATAGTTAAATTTGTTTCAGGATCCTTTCTCGCTGCCTCTGATGCCCTGATGAGATGCATATCGTTTGCGTACCTATCATGAACGCTATCGGTACATCGTAGTAAATTTGCGTATACAGTATTGGCAAGTTCCTCGCAATAAACGGTGTTCTTAAATCAAATTCAAACGAAAATTTTAATATTTCAAATCAGAAATCGAGCGTGGGCACACCGTCAACATCTTTCATGCAACTGTACACAAACAGCTGCTTTGGCCATGTGACCTGACGCACAACACATCACCTGATTGGTCAATTGAGTCACATGCAAAAATGAGCCAATTGCGGCTCGTGCTGCAGTGTTTTCATCATGGCTTCCGCCTAGTGAACATGTGTGAATATGCCGTAATCTACGGAGGGAACACACAAACGGGAAGCTTTTTTTTAAATTGCAGCATGCGAAAATAAAGATTCCAGTGTTTATAGCAACAATTATTTGGAGTCACAGGCAAATAGGCAAAGGTAGGGGGATAGAGAAAAATGTCGAATGCGTGACAGATCAGTCAGCATGGTGCTCCGTTCACCGTAGATTACTCCACGCAGTCACTTACGTGTGACTGGCAGATGTGTGTTTTGTTTGGCCGGGAAGTCAACTTGCGGCACCATTACATGATCTCTCCAACACTTTTAGAGCCCACCGATAAATTGTCTTTGATGCTAATTTGCTCAAGAATTCGCCATGCAAGTTTTAAATTTTTTTGATGTTCCTTTGTCATCGTTCGGGCAGATAAGACTGACGGTGAGGTGCTGTGACCTTGCCCCGATACGGGCGAAAGCCAATACGCCGCAATGCATGACTGCTGGTACCTTTGATCTCGTCGTCTCGTAATCATAATGAGCGGGCTGTTTATAAACCAATTATATACGTTCTATTGTTTTACTGTGCCTATCATCGCAATGTTATTACAAGGCAAGGTGTAGCGTCCCTTCAAGGTGTCGCGTGGGTTAGCTTGGCATTGCGAGTGAATGATCGCGAGAGCCGGGAACAAAAAATCCCCAAACTTTAATAAAATGTACTGGTGGTAAAAGATTTTTTTCACTAGTCCGTAGGGCTAGTGCTTGAAAATTTCGACTAGTCCGAGCCCAACTTCAGGCCGCCCGGGGCTATCGGACATGCGAATTGGCGAGCCCTGATATGAATCTGAAAAAGTGGTAAGATATAAATATGACTATGAATAAGGGCTAATATATGGGCAATCTCTGAAGAGTTCAGATAGAACGAAACCAGTCAGACTTTCGTAAAGTCCTCACCCAGGCAAAAGCTTCACAGACGATCACTTTTTGCCATCTTGGCCCTTGCCTAATCTTCTGATTCACAAAATATAAATATGACTATGAATAAGGGGTAATATATAAATATGACTATGAACAAGTGGTAAGATATAGATATGACTATGACTTGAAAGACCATTTTCTCACACTACTTTCAATACATGTACATGTAGTGACTATAATCTTGTTTATATCATCGGAAAGATCACCTGTTTTCAGAGACAACAATTTGACAATGACAAGCGTGGTCTGACAAGATGCACTACATGAACTGTAATCATAGATTTCCCTGAGGGATAACAGGTTATTTTTTACTGTGAATATGGGTTTCCATATTATGAAAAAAAAAGAAAAAAAAAAGGGGGGGGGGGGGGAGGGGAGACTAGGCAAGGCCAATAGTAGTCAAAACTAGAGTAATGAAAAAACTGGGAATGGTTTCACTCTTTGTCCTGAGCTCATCGGGGAGTGAAATGAAAACACAGGGTACACCTGAATATGCTGCTTATATAGCAAGGAGTAATGTTGTCAAGGACCATTGATCAATTTCACGTAAAAATTAATGTTCCTGCATTAAGGTTAATCCACTGGTCTAACCACCAGATTGACGTGTTATGACACGAAAGTATGGATTCCTCACATCATAATAGATCTTGTGCCCCACTGGTGGCATGTACTGTTAGGTAACCCTGTGTCACCAAGCCTCATAAAAATAAGGAAATTGACTTATGGCCATGGTCTGTACTCAATTTGTATGCAGAGGACTAATATACAGTGAAACCTTCCTATACCGAACACCCTTGGGACCAGAAAAAAGTGTTCAGTATAGTTAGGTGTTCAGTATAGGGAGGTTTGATAGCATTGAAAGAAAATGTATTTTGGACCAAGAAATGGTATCCAGTGTAGAGAGATGTTCGGTATACGGAGGTGTTCGGTTTGAGAGGTTTTACTGTACATTATGAAATCTGAATCTAACCCCATGCCATTTCAGAAAAAAAAGTGCAGTCGGTAATTCTGTTTTGGGAAATAAGATGCTTGACAAAAGAATTCATTATAAATTTGATAATATTACCTGGTTATTGTGTTGTTGGTGCATTGCTGCAAGCCTTTTATGATTTCATGATTTACACATGGCACAGGTCCTGGTGAAAAGCCATACATTTTTGCCTAAATGAGTCCCAATTTCACCTGTGCTGAGGATGTTCCTGTAAAACCATGGACAATGTTGTAGTTTAGATTAATTATTTAGTTCTCCTTGGAACCCTCACATTACTTGATGTACAGTTAAACTTACAGTGTACAGTGAAACCTCCCTGCACCGAACACCCTTGGGACCGGAAAAAAAGTGTTCAGTATAGTGAGGTGTTCGGTATAGGGAGGTTTGATAGCACTGAAAGAACGTATTTTGGACTGAGAAATGGTGTTCAGTATAGAGAGGTGTTCGGTATAGGGAGGTTTGATAGCATTGAAAGAACGTATTTTGGACCGAGAAATGGTGTTCAGTGTAGAGAGGTGTTCAGTATAGAGAGGTGTTCAGTATAGAGAGGTGTTCAGTATAGAGAGGTGTTCGGTTAGAGAGGTTTTACTGTATTTAAGTACTTCAGAACATGTCAACAATGCATCTTAGTTTTTTTTTTTTTTGGTTCCCGATGGGCCACAACTCCTAAAAATGCCTCACATGGAAATTGACCAGATGTTATACATCAAACTAATTAATAAAATTAAAGGCTAGAAAAGAGGAGTGATGTTGTCCATACCTGAGGTAGCCTTTGAAATACTCCAGTGAGACTGGTGTAATTATCAATGGTGTGTTGCCAACATGCCACTTGTATCATGCTACTATTGCATACCATGTTCCAAAAGTCCACACAAAAGAATAAATATTGACAGTTTTGGCTACGCCTTTTTTGTGTATTGTATTGCATTGTCTTAGAGATAAAAATGGAGGCAATGCGTTTCCACTGAGTCATGGTACCAGCTTTCTGGAACTGACCATTGAATGTGAGAATCTTGATTCTGCAAGAAGGAGTGCCCTTGGTGTTCCAAAGGTTGGTCAAATTAAATGTTTGTTGAGCGTGATGGGGCCTGTGTGCATGCCAGTGTACAATAAGGATGCAAATGTTTCAGGATGTGGATGAAGAGGACGCAGCAGCCTTGGAGATGTTTATGTCCAAAAACCCACCAGTCAGGCGGACATTGGCAGACATTATCCAAGAAAAAATCACTGAGAAACATACAGAAATCCAGTCACAGATGTCAGGTAATCATTTCTGACATTTATAATGCATGCTTTTTTTTGTCTCTCTTTCTTTTGTCTTTATAAAAATTGATGGCAGAAAGAATTGTGGATATATTTACACTGTCTTAACCCTTCCACCGTACTGGATATGGTGTCTATAACTTCTCTCGGAGCAGGGTGGGAAATAGAGTCCATCCCACCCATGTTTGACCCTTCCCCATATTTGATGTGGATTCAACTGCTTCTGTAGGGGCAGGGCAGGCAATAGAGCCCAAGCCACCCCACTCGTGACCCCTTCCCCATATTTGATGTGGATTCAACAGCTCCTCTAGGGGCAAGATGGTCAATAGAGCCCAACAAACCCCAGGATTTAGCTTTAGACTTGGGGCACATTATCATAGTAAGTCTCATCCATTATTCTTATATTCAAACGTTTTTTTTGTCCTGTTTAAATTTGTAAGAAGCATTGGAGCAGACATCATGTGACCAGGCGACATCATGTGACCTGCAGCTGGCTGGGGCGGGGTTAAGACACTTGGGGGTACATTGGACATCAAGTGTTTGAAACATGAAGAAAGTCCGAAGTATGTTGACAATAAAATGTTGGTGCTGAACATGCAGCAAGTGTTGCCCCAGTTTACCTGTCTCCTTCAAGATAGGATACATATACAGTCTATGTGGCAAGTGTGAACCAAGTCAGTGTAGCAGGACCATGAAAACAGTAAAACCACTGAAACATTATACCCAATGTTCAGTTATTTTCAATCAAAGTCATGTATATCTGTGTATATAGTGACCTTTATCATGTGACACTGGCAATGGTATATCAGCAGAAAGATTGTACCTGAATAATGACAAACACATTTCTTTAATGGATGGTCCAGGGCAAAATTTACTTGTAAATATCTGGTTAGCAGAAGTGTTAATCAGTTTTCCAGTTGGTTTAAAACATATTGATTGAAAAAACAATCGCAAAACAGGGCAGCGCCCTACTTGTCATATTTTTTCATTTGAGGGGCTCTTTAGGAGAAACCATAAGTCAGCCAAATTGTGGCTGCTGCATGGTTTCACCCATTTAGTTGTCAATTCCACAGCAGTTGTTCAAAATTAAATGGCAAATTCCAAAGCAAAACCAGCTGAATAAATAGAATCTTACATGGCTGAGAGGGACTTACCATTTTTTCTCATGAGGGATTGCTGTTGGTGGGGAAATCATAAATGACCAAAGGTCATGAGTCAGATGTTAGTTATTCAATGGTTAATTGGGTATTCATTGCAAAAAAAATATGCCCTATGCCTACTTTAATGCTGACCTCTGTGCCATGTTTATGCTCATCACGGTTGTTCCACATTGCGTGCAACATATAATCAAACATTTCACGCATACATGGTGTACAGTTGATTTTGTGAACATGTTAATGTACTACATCACTGATGCAGGCGTGTCACAATTTAGTTGAAACAATATTCCGGTCATGTGATCCACAGTGCGTTGATACTGTTTTTGAATCTTAACTCTGGAAAATGATAATTCACAGCCAAACACAGAATGATAGGCCGTACATGTATGTGTATGTCTACATCCTAATGTAACACTTTTTTGCAGTAATCTGATTTGTCTTGTGGTATTTGTTGGTGTACAGATGCAGCCAGTATTCAGTTGCAGCAGGTGGATGAGCGAGTGGTATCCATGTACAAAAGTATCGGAGACATCCTCTCAAAGTACCGCAGTGGCAAGCTGCCAAAGGCCTTCAAAATCATCCCCTCCCTGAGGAACTGGGAACAGGTAAGTACAGCTTGTGTGGCTCAGTAACCAGTAGACCTAAGAACAGGCTGGTGGCCCAGTAACCAACAGACCTAAGTACAGGCTGGTGGCCCAGTAACCAATAAACCTAAGAAGTGCCTGGTGGCCCAGTAACCAATAGATCTAAGAAGTGGCTGGTGGCTCAGAAACCAATAGACCTAAGTACAGGTTGGTGGCCCAGTAACCAATAGGCCTAAAACAGGCTGGTGGCCCAGCAACCAATAGACCTGAGAACAGGCTGGTGGCCCAGTAACCAATAGGCTTAAAACAGGCTGGTGGCCCAGTAACCAATAGACCTAAGAACAGGCTGGTGGCCCAGTAACCAGTCGACCTAAGAACAGGCTGGTGGCCCAGAAACCAATCAACCTAAGAACAGGCTGTTGGCCCAATAATCAATAGACCTAAGAACAGGCTGGTGGCCCAGTAACCAATCGACCTAAGAACAGGTTGGTGGCCCAGTAACCAATAGACCTAAAAACAGGCTAGTGGCCCAGAAACCAATAGGCCTAATAACAGGCTGGTGGCCCAATTATCAATAGACCTAAGAACAGGCTGGTGGCCCAGTAACCTATTGGCCTTAGTACATGCTCCGAGGATCTGAGTAACCAATAGGTCCAAGTACAGGGTGTGTGGCTCAGTAACCAATTTAGGCCTAAGTACAGGCTGTGTGGCTCTGAGTAACCAATGGGCCTAAATACAGGCTCTGTGGTTTGCAACCATTTCAACCATTTGAAACCCTCTGTTAACCTTTGATAAACCCTTTGTCAACCTTTTGCAAATTTTTTACAACCTTTACAAGCCCCAGCACAACACTTTGCAACACAAAAAAATGCATTTGGCTGTTAAGTTTTTAATAAAAGGGCTTAACTGTATGTACTCCTGTGTCACAGGAATATTCTCATTACCTTACTCTGTTTAGCCCCACTTTTGCTATTGTCTGACCAGGTGTTCCTGTCCAGACTCTTTTACTTTTTGTGTATTATCATGAAACTTGATATGCATGTATTGGAAGTGAAGTATGTGTGACTTGGGGAAAAGGTGATCACAGAGTCAGTTATTTGGGTCACAGTAGCTGACATAGCCTTGTATCTGTCTGTTACAAGTTGTTACTGCGCGCCAGCACCTAAGGGTCTGAAACACAATTTGAGTCACATAGTGACCACTAGGTGGCAGTACTTAAGTCTCTTCCACCACTTATTGGAACCTGTGTTTGGCGCAATTGCCACGATGACAGCCCTTTACTGTCTCATCCAGCTCCAGGTACCTTGGACTAGTGACAGAGCTTAAACATGAAGGCATTCTGAAGTAGCTGTGCCTTTTTCGAAACAACTAATTAATGCCGCCATTCAGACTGTTATATATCGCAATGAACCTTGCACACGTGCAGACATACACAGGTGACCAGTGCACAAGTCGGAGTTTCATTGTTAAAACATGGAGCCAGAAAATGAACTCTGTCAGACTTATGCAAAGAATCTCTATAGATGTCACTCATTTTCCTGAAAGTCTCTCTCTCTCTCTCTCTCTTGGAGTTAAAATATGATGAAAATGTGGAATCGTAAAATTGAAAAGGTGTGTACAACCACCATCAATATACTAACATAATCATTAACTGTATATTAATTTATTCACATAAGGGAAAAAGAGTGAAAGACCAGATTAGGGATTCCCTTTTGCTTCGCTACAATCGCTTGTCATTGCATATATGTCAGAGTTTCCAATGATAAACATGGAACAATGGAATGGAGCTATAATACTGCTCTGCCTCCATCACACTCACTGAAACTGTTTCAAGTAGGCGTCTGAGCCCGTTTCTATCATCTTGATCATTTTGGGCTATGGTCTCCACTCGTTGCTAATCGTCTCCAATGGTTAACTTTCTCCAACCATTTCAGTTTCCATCTGATGTTTAATTAAACATTTTGTGATGGTAGGAAAAAATATTACGGGCCCTTAGGTGTAGCCAGGGTCGGGAAGGATTAACCTGACAGCGCCCCCTAGTGACAGTCTAAGTGGAAATATTGATGATAGGGGTACACAAGCTACCCTGTATTTTGTCCCATGAGCATTACAGACTTGATGATCCTTTGAGGCAGTCAAGACCCAGATGGTGTTACAATTTTTTATTTTCACAACATACTTGATGCTAGAATTGAGTGTTACTTATTGTGTGTAATTGTATGACCAATGTTACTTTGTGATATGTAATTGGTCATGGCAGATGGCCAATCATATATCACTGATATCATCAGAACAGACTCCTCTGTCAGTCTTTGATGAGCCAGGTAGGAGGTAAGAGCGTGGTTTGACTTTGTCACTGCTATCAATAACCATGCCCATTTCTACCACAGGTAACTATTTTCCAAGTCAAAGTGTGAATGCAGGTAGCATCACTATCAAGCACTTCCTTGCCTTGTGTTTCTTGCAGTGTTATATTTTTCAGTTGTCGCTGGAATGTTCACTTGATTTTCCAGATCTTGTACCTGACTCAGCCTGAGATGTGGTCTGCCGCTGCAGCGTATCAGGCCACCAGGATATTTGCGTCCAATTTGAATGCCAAGATGGCCCAGAGGTACGTTCAGTGCTCCTTCCAGGCCACATGGAGTTCTCTCGGAACACTTACAATAAAATCTGTTCCACTTTCTCAGTAATCTCAAACAAAAATAAATGAATAGTGAACAAAGATACACAAACCTGTACCTGTGTGTGTATTATGTCTATATTTGTACATAAGAATACAAAGCCCAGTATGAGAGGGGAAAATATGCATGAATTATCCCTTGAAGTGCTAATCATGGCTTTAGTTGTTTTCTTGATACCATTTAACATATACCAGCAAGCCCTGTCTAAAACAAAAAATAGTCTTATTCTACAGCTTTCCTCAGGACACTTTGCAAGCATTGTGCACAAAGTGTCCTGAGGAAAGCTATTGATTCAATCTTAAATCAGCACTTTAGGGGTTACTATATAAAACAGGGACAAGAGTGCCACATCTTCCATGTCATTTTGAACAAAAAAAAATCACAATTCAATCTGCCTATGCTCCATAACCAATCCAATCACTGTCTGTGTCTAAACCTATAAATTAACATATTCTCACATCAATTCAAAATTTTGAAAATTCTAGGCTTCAACTATCAATATGTATTGAAATTGAGGTAAAAATTTTGTAATATAAATATAATTATGAGGGATGAACACAAGACATGGTCAGGGATGTTAGTAATGTGAGATCTTCACAACTTGATTATGGTGTGAGTAAAGTATAAACTGGGAGAATTCAATGAAGGAGAGTTTGGTAGTAGAAAGTGGGATAAGGTGTACCTGTTTTGTGTATCAGTCTGTCTCTTTAACCCTTTGAGCGCCAGTCATGGCTTAAGCTGTGCTGATGAAGCTGGATTACTGTAATGATTCCAGATTCATATTCCTCATTAAAAGACTTTTCATTCAAGTACCAGCATGCCTATGTTCCCAGTGAAAAATTTGGTCCAGGTCAACAGCTTTCCTTGGGGCACTTTCCGCGCAACGCGCGGAAAGTGCCCCAAGGAAAGCTGTTGACTAAGTCTCTAAATTGGCTCTGTAAGAGTTAATAATAGTCTACCGTTTGTGTGATGTCAACTTTGCAAAAAGTGTTCTGTCTGTCAACTGGGCAGTCGTGTACTTCTGACCTTTTTCTGAGTTTTGTTTGTTTATGTTCAAATGTATTTCAATTTGCAGGTTCTTCAATCTAGTACTCCTACCAAGGATACGAGATGACATTGCAGAGTTCAAAAGACTGAATTTTCACTTATACATGGTAAATGTTCATAATCCAACCACCTGGTGGGGCATATTTCAGTAACGAGAAACTGAGGAATAAGGAAAAGCGTATATTAGTTGGATTTACAATGTACTTGATAAGTTATTTGTAGCAATTGAACCAAGGAATTGGATATTGAAAACAAAACGACCATATATACAGTTTAGCCTGTCATATGTATAAACAGAAAAGAAGCGTAAATAATTCTTTTGTTTGGTGTAACATGCTACCGGTTTCAGGATTTTAATCTATATTCAAGCTTCACGCCTATTGTCAACTTTTTACAGTTTAAATCTGTATATATGTCTGTCTATCTATCTATGCACACACATACACATACACACTACACACTTGTGTATATATCATATCTATATATATATATATATATATATGTATATATATATATATATATATATATATATATATATATATATATATATATATATATATATATATGTATATATATAGATAATATATATATATATATATATATATAGATACTTATGGGATGTTTAACACTTTGCCTGCTGTATCAGCTCAACTGGTCAAAACACCAAACAAAAAATATATGTACTATTCAATGGCAAAACAATGAACATATCATGCAGACTTTGTATTGTGTTTCGTACATATGTTTAAACAGAAATTGCATATACAAATAGCAGCAATGCAGTTTTTGTGGTTGTGTGGGCAGAAGGACACCTGCCGTGGTGTTTGTCCACAGACTTGTCCTGCTGTAGCCATGGACCCAGCGGCTGTACTATTATAACATGATCATAATAGGGAAAAAAACAGTATGGAGATAGAATAAGTTACACGTAACGGTTCTGTCTGTTTTACCAAAAAGTATCAACATAGAATTTACTTATGAAGGAAATTGTTAGAATCTTGACCCCGGAACAACAACAATTACACTAAACATTGTGCGGAAAACATTGCACTTTTATATGTTGCACAAAAATATACAAGATGCATGTATGTGAATCAACTGTGTATATTTCTGCACTAAGCAAAGCAAATTCAGAAGACTTCAGACTTTGTTCTCTTGGGCATATAGCATACCAACTGACTTACCACTAGCACACCATCACTGCTACCGATACCACACCATCACTGCTACCAATACACACTATCACTGCTACCAATATATACTATCACTGCTACCAATACCACACCATCACTGCTACCAATACCATCACTGCTACCAATACCACACCATCACTGCTACCAATACACACTATCACTGCTACCAATACACACCATCACTGCTACCAATATACACCATCACTGCTACCAATACACACCATCACTGCTACCAATACACACCATCACTGCTACCAATACACACCATCACTGCTACCAATATACACCATCACTCTACCAATATACACCATCACTGCTACCAATACACACTATCACTGCTACCAATACACACTATCACTGCTACCAATACACACCATCACTGCTACCAATACACACCATCACTGCTACCAATACACACTATCACTGCTACCAATACACACCATCACTGCTACCAATACACACCATCACTCTTACCAATACACACCATCACTGCTACCAATACACACTATCACTGCTAGCAATACACACTATCACTTCCACCAATACCACACCATCACTCTTACCAATACACACTATCACTTACCAATACACACTGTCACTGCTACCAATACACACTATCACTGCTACCAATACCACACCATCACTCTTACCAATACACACTATCACTGCTACCAATACACACTATCACTGCTACCAATACCACACCATCACTTTTAACAATACCACATCAGCTCACTGCTACCAATGCCACACCATCTATCCTGACAACTGCATGAAGAGAATAAACTATGAATAATTCTTGTGTGTATTATTATCACTGGCAACGCTGGGTATATAATATACGCATGTGCATGTACTATGTACATGTGTACGTACATGTATGTGTATAAAAGAATAATCATATGCAAAAAAAACTTTCTATATTCCAAAACCTCCTGAAAACCTAAACACATAACACAATGTAGATTTTGCAAGAGGATTTTCCTGAAAATGAGAAATATCAGAAATTTTATCACATCAACCGTACAATAAGTGAATTTGAGAATGCTTTCTGCACATTATTAACAATAACAGTTTCAAACCGACATCCAAACATTTGACTCTTTATTCCAACAAAACACTTTCAAAAAGAGGTAGCTGGTGGAAATCTGCTCTTTCATTGTATGCCCTGAGGACACAGATGTTAACACAGTTTGGTGTTTTATATTTCAGGCTGTTAAGAAGTCCTTATTCAAACCTGCAGCTTTCTTCAAGGGCGTCCTTCTACCCCTGTGTGAGGTGAGTGTTTTATCATACCAACTTACAGCAGGTACATAGATATAGCTGTCTTTTTTATGTTAACCACTTGCAGACAGAGTCACTCGGGCAGTCTGTATCCATATGTTAACCAAATGTAAACTGAGTCACTCAGGCATCCCTTCTGGTGTTAACCACCTGTAAACCGAGTCACTCAGGCAGCCTTTCTGATAATAACACCTGTAAACTGCGTCACTAAGGCAGCCCTCCTGATGTTAACCACATGTAAACTAAGTCTCAGACAGCCCTTCTGATGTTAACCACCTGTAAACTGAGTCACCCAGGCAGCCCTCCTGATGTTAGCCACATGTCAACTATTAATATAAAGTCACTCAGGCAGCCCTTGGGATGTTAACCAGCAGCAGACTTGAATTGACAACTTTTTTCCCTGGGGGTCCATTGAACTGAGGGTGAACCAAGGAGAGCTGTCCACTGGTGGTCTATGAGTCCTGATTAACACAGCCGACAACTACAATGTATGACATCACATACTTTAAAAGGGAAAAAGTTGGATGCTGATACAAAAGGGTTATATCCACCAGAGATAATTAGTCTCAATGGTGATTATATGTATGGGTTTGGTGGGGGTTGGGAGGCAGGGTAGGGTAAGGCTGCAGTGGACATCAGGCTTAACCCAGTTCCCTTCAGAGCCATTTTTGGCATTGTACAAACAGGAGCAACAGTGCCATATCTTCTAGGTAATTTTGATCCAGAAAAAAAATTATCAGAATCCGATCTGTCTTGCCTCTTTAGCTGATCTAGTCACTGTCTATGTCTAAACCTATAAATTAATTAACATATAGTCACATTTGATTCAAAATTCTGAATTTGAAAATTCAGGGCTTGAACAGCCAAATAAATTTATAATCAGACCATCAGCAGGAAAACGTCAAGCATGTGTCACAGCATTAAATTCCTATACTTGCTTTTTGATGTGATGGCGGTTGTTGCCTCTACATTGTATTAGGTAAAGACTGTCGACCCACTTGAATTTAACCCCATACTAGTCTGGGGGGCGCGGAAATATCCAGAGCACTTTCATATTCACAGACACCCTATTGCCTGATTTTTCAGGTGTTTTTATATTGACTAGTACAGGCCCTTTGGTGACCTGAAAAGCAAAGTACATGTACGTGGTGTATATGTGTATACAAACCTATGAGCTTGGTGTCTGATGATCGCTCGACTTTAAAATGTGAATATATATATACACACATACATGTATACTCCGGTTGTTCAAATTTGTCATTATGGGTAAATCTACTGATACTATAACTTTAATATGCCAGTTTGGAAAATACATAATTATATATCCAAATGTGGCATTATCAATGCAGTACAATAGTTTTTGTGACATTCACCAGAGGTCGCTATTGGCTGGAGTGGATTTTATTGATGACTGGTCACATGATCTGTTTTTGTCTGTACTGAAAAGGTCATAAGGTCAGAGAAACCTTGTGTGAGGAATGCAGAAATTTGAGACCGTAACATTGTACACAATGACCAGGAGAGGCCTACAATGCCTTGAAAATACACAAATTGTTTAAAAACATTACTCCTGGCATCAAGGAAGTTAAAATTAAAGTGTAATACTGAATTTTTAAAAAAATGTTGTTTTTTTCTCTATTTTCCTTTAAGCTTGGTGTGTGTGACTATCCCTGGCTTGGTAGTTAAGGGGTTAAACAATGTATGAATGTGAAATATAAGCAAAAACCCACTGTATAACAAGTCCTTGCTTATAATGGCAGGACTCTGAAAATTTATATGAAATAGTATACTGTATCCATCTTAATAAGCCCACAGTGCGCTATAAAAAACTTCATCCCAAAAGCTAAAAAGAAATGTAGATCCTAAGTGTAGTTATAAAATCTACCACTCATTTTAAAAATATGGGTCGGAAATTTTGGGGGTTCTTTCAAAAAAGCGTTTGGTGCGCTTGTTAAGATGAGTACAGTATGCACAAATTTATGTAAAAAAATAGCAAAATTCAAAGTTAAAGTGGCCCAAAGAAAAGGATTCCATATATATATATATATATATATATATATATATATATATATATATATATATATATATATATATATATATATATATATATATGCATGTACCTTGTCAGGGAGGGAAACTAAATAGGCCAGCAGCACTAAGTTCCAGGCACAGAATAACTGGCCCGCAATATGAATGCACACTAAGGTATCACAAATATACATGACCCCTACATGCACTAATGAATGAACAGTCAAATTGAGTGTATTCTTAGATTGGTCGCTGTACTTAGATTGAAACACTGTGCAATTTCCTGCCAAAAATCCACAAGGGAGTCGTCCCACCTCCGGTACGACCCATACTGAGTGCTAATGAATGCCTAACAGAGAGAATCTCGGCATATGTAGATTCCTTTCTCAAAACATTGGTTAAGAAAATTCCAAGCTACATCAAAGACACCACAGACTTCATACAAAAGATCGAAAGTCTGCCTCCATTACCGGAAAATGCTTTCTTGGTAACTCTTGATATTCAGTCGCTATACACAAATATACCGACTGACGAGGGTCTACACAGTGCAGCTAGAGCTTTACTGCATAACAGAGAACACTCACTCAAACCTAGCATTTTTGAACTGATTAATCTATTAAGATTAGTCCTCACCTGTAACAACTTTGAGTTTAATGGTGAACATTATTTACAAATAAGTGGCACAGCGATGGGTACTAAAGTAGCTCCATCTTTTGCAAATTTGTTTTTTTCAGAACTGGAAGACACCACTCTGTTAAAACACCCAATCTTACCCATAGTTTGGTATAGATACATTGATGACATTTTCTGTATATGGACATATACAGAACCACTGCACAATGAATTCGTTACATATTTGAATTTTTGTCACCCCACTATCAAGTTTACTTGCAGTTCCTCCCAAACTGAGATCAATTTTCTGGACACCACAGTCCGAATAGACTCTCAACGTAAGGCATACACATCTCTTTACACCAAACCAACAGATACACACGCGTATCTTCACTATAGGTCAGCACACCCCAAACATTCAAAAACTGGGGGACCCTACAGTCAATTATTGCGAGTCAAAAGAATTTGCAGCAAACCCAGAGACTATGAGGAAAATTCTTTGAAAATCCTCAAATATTATGAGGAACGGGACTACCCTCCTGACAGTCTCAAGAAGTGTAAAGATAAAGTAGATGCTCTAGACGGGAAAGGCCTGCTTCATTATGATCAGGCCACAAGTAACACCACCTCAAACAGTGATACAGATAGACTTTATTTAATCACTAGCTTCAACCCAGCCCTTCCCCCCCATCAAGAAAATTATCCAGAACAATTGGAAAATCCTTGAAGCTTCACGATATGCATCAGTATTAGTGCAGAAAGAAGTCATTGTTGGGTTTAAACGTCCAAAGAATCTTCGTGGTCATTTGGTCCGATCTAGACTTAGGACAACACGGGAACAAGAAACCAATCCTGCAATTTCAGGCAGGAAACACCGCAATGAATGCACACGCATAAATTGTCAATACTGCACACCTCTGAATACAACAGGGCGTGCAAGGAGCACAGAAGCTGGGTGAACTTACTCAGTCCCCCTAGGAGGATGCTGTGAAAGCTCCAACCTAGTTTATCTCCTCACGTGCAATATCTGCAAAAAACGGTATGTAGGGCAGACCCTTCGTCCCCTCAGATAGACTGAGGGAACATTTCCGTTACATTAGTAACCGCTCAATGGAACAGCCCTTAGGCAGACATTTTGTACAAAGGGACCATGATGGACTGAACATAGAAGTCCATATTCTTGAATACATCCCCACACCCCCTAGATTAGTACGCAGCAGAGAGCTGCGTCTAACCCGGGAAAAACATTGGATGCATCAATTACGCACAGTCGAACCATTCGGTCTCAACATTATGGGAAAGTGAGCACATTTGCTCTGTATAATGCTAAATTTTTACTGTCAGAGCTCACTTTCCCTTAATAAGCCAGTATAATTTCCACATATCTTTGTGAAGTTAAAAAAATGGAACACTGCAAATACACCTTCTTAATCAAGAAATTGTTACCCATACACTTCTTAGTCCCTATTCAGGGCATCAGCACAATTATTCAGTTGTCCTGATTTGACCCAGCCCAATAAAAACTGCACTAACTAACCTTAGTTAAGTCCCAGATCGGATTTCCTTATTTGGGAGATCCTGATTTTTAAATCAGACATAAGTCTGATTTGAAGATGATCATGACGACATAATCAGTCAATCATGGCCAATCACGCTTAAAACGTAAACACAATACACGTGTGTTACTTAACAACAAGCGTAACTCCAAATAGGTATAAAAGGGCTCAGGCAGTCTTCCTAACCATCACTGACGAGTTGAATAAATCAACGAAACCGGTCGGACATTAGCCTCTAGACTTAACGGCCTTTTGCCTTGTCTAAGCTCATATCACTGTGCAGTTGCACTAGCTCAGTCCATGTACAGGCATAGACTAGAAACACCAACAAAGCGTCCCATTGCTTCTTCCTCCATGAAGGCTTGGATCCAAACATTGATAAAATGATGTAAAGGGGGATGTTTTAATTGTGATCTTTTGGAGTAATTAACTTTGTGGGTACGTGTTTTCTCTTTATTCTTGTTATTAACCCATAAATCCCTGATTGAAGAATGAGTCAACAGCTTTCCTCGGGACCCTTTGCGTGTACATGTGCGCAAAGTGTCCCGAGGAAAGCTGTTGACTAAGACTACTTTTTGCTTTATACTAGGCTTGCTGGTATTTGAATGAAAGGTATCTTCATGATGAATTTGAATCTTTCAAACATTATATGTTTAACAGTTATGAGCAAACAACTACAGTGGTTCCTGCTCTAAAGACCACCTCTTGTGAAAGACCACGCTTTCAAGATACTAGCCTTTAATTTCTTTGCTAAATTACCTGCAGTGAAAGACCACCTGTCATATGTGACCACTTTTGTCTGGCATGAAGGGTGGTCTTAAATAGCAGGTACCTCTGTATAGCAGTGATTAGCACTTTAAGGGTTAACGGTCTGGCTGTAGATCATGTCCCTGTAAGCAGGGGAGCAGTCCATGTAGCTTGACACCCCATTTTATGAAATATAACAATGAGTAAAGAAAGGAAACGTTTGCATTTAGAAGTGAATTCACCTGTTTGATACCCTCTGGGCTGAGACCAAGCTCGAACCATTCTCCCATCCCATTGGTAGTTTCTGCTCCACACACAGGAAACTTGGTCTGCAAGTATCACAATTTGGAAAATGTCAAGCAAATATATTGTGATTGTAACACATCAATAAATGGCGACAGAATTTTAGCTGAAAAAGAGTTTCTTTGGCTAGTGGCTGCAAGCAAATAGACATGATCAAATGGAACTGAAGTTGCAAATTTTATCTTTCATGTACATGTGTGGGATCTGCGTGGCAGATCATTAAAACAAGTTCTCATCTCCATGTAGAGCTTGGATCTCTAATGTTTCTTGTCATGTGTTCTGCCATCTTCTGTGCTTTGAACAAAAAAGGGTTACCCTATATCCAAGGTTTACCCAGTATCCAAGGGTTACCCTGTATCCAAGGTCACCTTGTATCCAAGGGGCACCCTATATCCAAGGTTATACTGTATCCAAGGATTACCCTGTATTCATGGTTACCCTGTGTCCAAGGGTTACCCTGTATCCAAGGTGACTCTGTGTCCAAGCGTTACCCTGTATTGAAGGGTTACCCTGTATCCAAGGTGACCCTGTGTCCAAGCGTTACCCTGTATTGAAGGGTTACCCTGTATCCAAGGGTCACACTAAATCCAAGGGTTTCCCTGTATCCAAGGTTACCCTGTATTCATGGTTACCCTGTGTCCAAGGGTTACCCTGTATCCAAGGTGACCCTGTGTCCAAGCATTACCCTGTATTCAAGGGTTACCCTGTATTCAAGGGTTACCCTGTATCCAAGGTGACCCTGTGTCCAAGCCTTACCCTGTATTCAAGGGTTACCCTGTATTCAAGGGTTACCCTGTATCCAAGGGTCACACTAAATCCAAGGGTTTCCCTGTATCCAAGGTTACCCTGTATCCAAGGGTTGTCCTGTATCTATTAAAGGTTACTCTGTATCCAAGGGTTACCCTGCATCCTGATACCTCAAAGTAAGGGACATACAGAATAAGTTTTGTTGAACCACTTGATTTGCCCCATAAAGGCTTTTGTGTACCGTATCTGAACACAAAGTGTGCATCACTTTCTACATGTTGATTGGAGTCATTCAACAATGTGAAACAAACTAGCCAATAAGACCCTTCAGGTATTGCATGTGTTGTCATGGCAGCCACATTGGGGGCATCATGACGCGGGAAATACATGCGTCCAAGTACATGTACATCTACTGTGGAGTGGAGTAAGCCTGTGGTGGCGCACCCTATTGAGCATTGTCAGGAAACAAAATTGGTGTCATGGAGGCAAAATTTGTGGTGAGCATAGCCTGTCTCAATGTACATTGCTAGGATTTAGCCTACTAATCAATCAAGTCTTGTCACACAGTAGATATGAACTTCATTTCTGCAGCCAATGTACTGTACTGGGTGAAACTAAGATGAAAACAGTAAGTTATCAAGAGGACTGTCACAAGAACCCTGTGCTTGTGCTCAATGTCAGATAAAATGAAAAATAACACAATGATACAATGTGAACAAAATGATACAATGTGAGCAAAATGATACCATGTAAGCAAAATGATACAATGTGAACAAAATGATACCATGTGAGCAAAATGATACCTTGTGAGCAAAATGATACAATGTGAACAAAATGATACCATGTGAGCAAAATGATACAATGTGAACAAAATGATACCATGTGAGCAAAATGATACCTTGTGAGCAAAATGATACCATGTGAGCAAAATGATACCATGTGAGCAAAATGATACAGTGTGAACAAAATGATACAATGTGAGCAAAATGATACCATGTGAGCAAAATGATACAATGTGAGACATGTCTGTCTTTGTATTTCAGTCTGACATTTGGAAGATAACAAAATGCTTGGATGTGAGACATGTGTGTCGTTGTTGTTTCAGTCTGGCACCTGTACTCTACGTGAGGCAGTCATAATGGCGAGCATCCTCGCCAAGAACTCCATCCCAATGCTTCACTCGGCAGCTGCCTTGCTGAAGATAGCCGAGATGGACTACACTGGAGCCAACAGTATTTTCCTGCGAACTCTGCTGGATAAAAAATATGCCCTGCCATTCCGGGTCATTGATGCTGTCGTATTTCATTATTTAAAGTAAGTACAATTTTAGACACCTTGGGACTGAGGCTATTTTTTCTCTGCCCAGACCAGCTGAGGAAAGCTATCATCTGGTTATAGTGGCAGACTAGCCATAATGAGAAAAAGGCAAAGAAAAGCAACCCCCCCCCCCAAAAAAAGGGTTAAAGTTGCATACTGATATGTCAATAGCTTTGGTCTTTCATATTTTTACATTTAGTCTACTGTGTGCATGTGCCTGTAGAATATTAGCACCAATTGACACATGATCCCAACATTTGACTTTGCATAATTTTGTAAAAACTTAACACAATCCCATCAATTTTGCAAACTTCTGTCATCTTTAGTCAGATTATATTCTGATAAAATTATATGAAGTTCTGTTCAGCCCTTCCTTGAGAAGAAGTTGAAAATAATCTTACCACACAAAATTCATAAGCTGCATCAAAAATTAATAGTATCTTCCTCAATTTTATAAAACTGTCCATTTCATCTGATTATATTTGGTAAATTCATGCAATTCTGTTCAGCCATGCTAGAGGAGTTGAGAATAGCCCTAATACACAAAAATTCTTTACAAAAATACAAAAATCACAGCACCACTCGGTGGCTAAAGTGTGAAGTACATGATCCCAGGTAACCCTGTATTCAACATCACATTAAACAAAGGAATGAATATACATATATGACTTAGTAGTTCTTGGTAAAGTGTAAATTCTTTCAAACAATAAACTTTAAAAATTCATGAAAATAGAAAAAAAATGTTGCATCTTTATCTCATCAGCACACTTGGTAGAGGAGGACATGGAGAACATGCACATGTATGCAAAATGAAAACGTTCTATGTAACAGTTAATGAGAATAAATAAAAAATGTTAAGTCAAACAGACAGACAGATGACAGATACAAACAGATTTTATAAGCTCTGCTGACTCACAGGTCAGCAGAGGTTATAAAATCTGTTTGCATCTGTCATTCGATGTAATTATATTTTTATTAGCTCTGCTGACTGACAAGAGCTAATACCAAATTAAAGTAATATCATATTAGACAAAATACTGAATGTATGTTTAAATCCACATTGGTCAGATGTAAACTAATTTATGCATTATCCCATGAATCTGTGAAGGCAATAGTGTGTTGTCACCAACAGATAGAGCAACCAGCACATAGGAGCTTTTGACACATCCTACTGCCTCTTGGCAAAGACTGACCAATCAAAGGAGCTAGGTTTGTTTATCCTGCAGGTGGAGCCAGCTGCTCTTTTGTGGTGCAATGGTGGGAGTGTACTGGTGGCTCCATCTGTCAACATACAATATTGTGACACAGTGTGCACTGAAGTGTCAGCAGCTTATTAATGTCAATGGCAGTAGAACTGGTGGTATTTTTTGTGTTAAATGCACACTGCATCTCACAGGCTGGAGCGAGGGGCTACATCATGAAAGTGCAGGCTTCTGGTGTGTAGTGTATACGTATAAAGTCTGTGTCCTGTTTTCTTCATCTTGCAGGTTTAGGAGTGACCAGAGGACTCTGCCAGTCTTGTGGCACCAGAGCTTGTTGACCTTTGTGCAAAGATACAAAGAGGACATATCTAGTGAACAGAAAGATGCCATTTTGGAACTCTTACGTATTCATGCACACAGCCAAATAACACCTGAAATAAGACGAGAATTAATGAACTCTAAATGCAGAGACGAAGAAACAGGAGAATCAACACAAATGCAGATGGACTGATGATGGGACGGAATCATGCTGATTTTAAAACCATAGAACTTAGAAGGAAAAAGTTCAGTTTCACTGGCTTTGTAATATTTTATATGTTGTGTACATCTGACTGAACGTCTTCTGCTAATGCTGACAGACAGCTGTAAGTTCTCAACAAAACTGATTTTCACTATGTGTGTGTGAAAAATAACCCAATTACTATGGACAGGGATTGATGTGCACAGAGCAAAATAAAGCAAATGGCCAATGAACAGAACGTTTCTATGTGTGTCCCAAGTACTTTTTTATATGGCAACACCTGAATAATGTGTCATCTTCTATCAAACTCAAAGAATGCAGGGAAACCATGGACATCAATAGTACACTGTAAGATGACATTCATCAAAATTGTGTAATTTTAAATGTAATAGTACATTTTTAACATCCAGAGTTTTCCGTTGTTCATTTCATTTAGCAGGCTGAATGAATGACGAAAAACCTATGGATGTTATTGATCCTCCTGAAGGACACCTGCAAGGTACAATTACATAATCACTAATAATTTGATGTGTCACTATATGGAATGTTGATGTTCAGAGGTTTTCAAGGTTCCTGCTATTTGGTATGATGATAATGAGATGTCCAAAGAATATTACAGTATCGCACACCTTTTGGCATTGAAAAAGATCACCTGCCTTAGGTTTTTTCATAGTTTTCACTGAGATACCAATTTATGTATTGCCAATTTGGCAAAGTGACTCAAGAATTGCAGCCAAGCTTCTATTTTTGTAGCCTGACTAATTCTAAATTGCCTGTCATGCTTAATGATGTTAAAGTATTTGATCAAAAACTAAAATCTGACATCCTAGTCACTTGAATTACAACTGAGTTAAAAGCTGTGTTCAGACTGAATCATTTACTTTAACCCTTGTGTCTTGAATTTAGAAGCAGTCCATAGCTTTAACCCTTGCCCCTTGAATTAAGACTGAGCCAAACTCTTTAACCCTTGCCCCTTGAATTAAGAATGAGTCAAAAGCTTTAACTCTTTCCCACTTGAAATATGACTTAGTAAACAGCTTTAACCGTTGCACATTGATTTCAAGCTGAGTAAACAGCTTATCCCTTGAATTAAGACTGAGTAAGCACATTAAACCTTGCCCCGTAAATTGATGCTGGGTCAACAGCTTTAACCTTTGCTCCATTGAATTAAGACTAAAAACAGCTTTAACCCATACCCCTTGAATTAAGACTAAAAACAGCTTTAACCCATGCCCCTTGAATTAAAATTGACAATTATCTTGTTCCCTGAGTTACAATTCAGTGCATGTGACAGCTTTTTTATATCCCTTGCCCCGTAAATAAAGAGTGACATAAAAGCTTTTAACTCTTGCTCCCTTGAATTCAGATTGAGTCGACAGCTTCAACTTTTGTCCCTTGAATTAAGACGAAGCAGTTTTATCTCTTGCTCATTAATTATGGCTGAGTCAACACCATTTACCCTTGCCCCTTGAGTTCAGTCAAGACCTATCACTTGTCCCCTTGAGTTGAGACTGAGTCAAGAACTGTTACCCTTGCCCTTTGAATTAAGATTGAGAGCAGTCTTGTCCCCTTGAATTGAGATTACATCAAGAGGTGAAGCCCTTGCTTACTTGTAAAGAATTGACACTGGGTCCAAGGCTGTGTGACTGACACGCATCAAAGATGTGAAGCCAGGCTAAGGGAGCTGGGGCGCATGCCCTCAGGAAAATTTTGAAATTATGCATGCAAAATGGTGCATTTTAAGGTGACCAAGTTTCTTCCCTGCCGGTGTTCCTGGGGTCTGTAATAAAATCGCCAGTTAAAAAAATACTATCAGTGTCAGAATGTACAGCTAATTCAAATGTCTCCTGTAAATTATCCCACAATGACACTTTAGCAGATGGAGGTCTGTATTAAAAAACAATAGAAATTTATTGTTATGTAATCTCAATTCTGTCCACAATATCTCTATATATTTTTGCTCAAGGTCCTCATGCCCCTCGACCACCAGGACACAAGATGCAAACACATCTACCCCACCACCAATGGTTCCAGACCGATTCCTACCAATTATATGGTAATATCCTGAAATAGAAATTATCATTTGCTTTTTCACTATTCAAAAATGTCCCGAAATGGCTATTACATCATGTGAGAGAATGTGCAGATATCTCATTTTTGTATCATTAGGGCTTTTTATATGTTGACATGAGAAATGGTTAAATCTGTGAATTGTATTGAATTGAATTTTGTTCGGTGCCAGTCAAATAATACAAATGAAAATGAGATATACATGTACATAAATTATACTCAAATGAAAGAGACAAGTGTACAGTATGAAATCATATCACATGTCTGCCAACAAATAAATTAAAATAATACAACTGAAATTTTAAAATGCAAAAGCACAGAAGTAACTTTGAGATGCAATGAGGACTTGTTGATTTATCAAAGACCAGCACCAAAAAACCCAAGAAAGCTGGCATGGTAACCTGCTTATTTTCACTGCGGTTCTGGGAATATAAATTTAAGGGGTTGCAAATTAAAATAGGTTAAAAACATTTGATGGATGATGAAACAGTCAATGTAAATATATTTAAAATCTAGAATAAATAATACCTTAGACTACTGCATCACCACAGAATTGTTATAAGCATAGAATTGGCTAAGTTAAGCTTGGTTGGCCTTTCCAGATAATAGCCTTTGACCTGCGTTTTCAAATTTCTTTTTCTCTTTCAGTAATTATATTTAGTTGGGTAATTCATTCCAACCCTTGATAGCTGTGAAGTAGAATGAATTTACTATTGACATGTGCCAACAGGGAATTGTTCTGATTGTTTTTGGCATGATGATTATGATTGTCGGAAAGCTTCAAGAAACGATGATGCTTGTAGGCTGGCACACCATTGTTGAATATTTCAAATGCTTGAGTTTCTGCCCTTTGTCGTTGACATTAAATAAGCCACCATTATCAAGTTCCTTCTGACCTATATGGTCCCTTGGGTCCATGTTCAATATGAATCAAACTAACTTGTTTCAGGTAATCTTCAATTCTTTTTGAGGAGATTTTGTGAGACAGGAGAACCAAGTGGAACAGCAGTAGTCAAAATAGGATTGTGTCAAGGCTGTTGAAAGACTTTTCTAGCTTTTAAGGTTAAAGAAGACCTGTCTATAGATAAATTTTAATCTTGTGTTTGATTTTTGGACGATTGCAATGGAATCTCCAGACAAATAATTATCTCGGGTATTAAAATGCCCAGGTACTTGACTGTGTCTGATTATTTTATGGTAGTGCCATTACATGGCACCCTAAGACCATCCACCTTTCAAACTTTTCTTTTGGACCAAAAAGCATTGTTTCTTCTGTTTTACCCAATGAACAGACAATTAGTTGTTGTTCAACCATGTCTTAGAGGATTTCAAATATCTCTTTAAATTTTGAGCAATAGGTCCTGCATACTTTCCAGAGACCAGCAGAGCACTGTCATCAGCATATAAAATGATTTTACATTTGACATTGATTGGCATACCCTTTATGTAAGATAAAAACAGCAGCAGTCCTAAAACACTTCCCTGTGAGATGCCACATTGTATTCTTTGGGGCTCAGACTCAACTTTACCAAGAGATTCCAACTGTGTGGCATTGCTGATGTAGTATTTGAACCATCTGGGGTATTCAACATCCATGGCCTGGCGTTTTTGAAGAAGGATCAAATGATCAACTATATCAAAGGCCTTTTGTAAATCAAACAATACAAGTCCAGTGTAATTACCTTTAAATTTTTCTGTTTGCAAATAATTGATAAATAAAGCAAGCGTCTGTTAAGTATGAGCCCCAAAAATCTCATTGAAAATCTTACAGTATTCTGTTTGTAATAAGATGAGCTTCCAGTCGAGTATATACAGCATTCTGTAGTATTTTAGAGATAGCTGTAAGGATACTCACTGAACGATAGTCACTAGTTTCCAGTCTACAACCCCTTTTATACAGTGGTTTGACCTTAGCAGCTTTAAAATCTTCTGGAACAGAATTTGTCAAAACTGATAGGTTGGCAACATGGATAATTTTTATTTTTAATTTGTCCGCACAATTTTTAAAAAAATTGAGAGGAATATCGTCAAGACAGTTCTTTTGTGAGGATTAAGGTTTTTCAGTTCTTTCAAAAGAAAAGCCTCACTTATTGCATCCAACTCGAATTTCCGAAGTGCTGAGTAATATTCTTTGAAAACTCTCAAATCATGCCAAATTGTTTGGTGGAGGGTCAGTAATTTTGAAACTAATTTTTCAGCAATAGTGGTAAAAAAGTTATTAAAATAAAGTGACACTTTAATTGTGTCAAAACACAGTTCACCACCTATTTTCAAAATGATATTTGATTGGGTTTTGGACTTTTTGCATTATCCTGGACAATTCAATTGATGCCATAATTTTCTAGGATATTTTTGTCCTCTTCAATTTTATCCATTAAAATATTCAGATTTGGCCTTTTTTATTTCTCTGAACTCCATTTCTCAATTTACAATACCCTTTGGAAAGTTCAGCCTTTTTAAAGGATCTGACGAAGAGGTACACTTCCTTGGTTTGTACAATTGTCACACTTCTGTTCTAAGATTTCATTGCCCATCTGCGACTCGGATCTTACTTTGATAAGCTTGCTTTCCAGTGCTCCATGATCTGTAAAAGCGCATCAGGCTCTAAAACATGTTCTGAGTAGTTACCCGCTGAAGACCCTTTAATTTAGTTGTGCTAATGCAGCTTATGTCAAAATTTCAAGGTGAAGAAAGAAGTGCAAACAAACTAAGAACCTACTGTAAAGAAAAGACCTCCGCCTGTACAGAAGAATACATAAACATGAAGCGTCATCCGGACAAACGGAAATTTTTTACAAAACTGCGAATAAGCTCGCATGATCTGAAAGTAGAGACAGGTCGCTATACTAAAATGCCCCAAACAGTATAGTCTATCTACTGTCATAACCTTCAAGTAGAAGATAAACTCCATTTTATATTATATTGCCACAGGTACAAACAAGGAAGGGATGACCTGAAATCTGTCTTCAAAATTATACTTTCCAGGACCTGTCAGAAAGTGAAAAAATCCTCCTAATGACTGGCGCCAAAGGTGACCACTGGTTGCTAAGACAAGTCCTCCAGTTCATTAACACAGCCTTTTATATACGTACATCAACTTCTTAATTAATTAATCTTGGTTGCTTCAAGCAGGTGTGGCAATCAATGTGTACACAAATTTCCATGGATCCTTCTCATCCCGGTTCAACTGAATTCAAATTTTACATGTCTCCCAGTGAGTTTGCTAGTTGAGAGGATTATAGAGCGTTTGCCAGCGGTAGCCGGCGTTAGTCAGCCTTTCACAGCGGTTGCCGGCGTTGAAAGGGTATCAAATGCTGGCAAACGCCGACTAACGCTGGGAAACGCCAACCAACGCCAAGCTCCAAAAGGTAAAAGGCTGAATTGGATTTTGGCGTTTCCCAGCGTTCGCAACGCCGGCTAATGCTGTCTCTCGCTGGCAAAGGCTCTGTAGCGCCAGGAACCGCCCTGAAACGCCGAAAGCACCTACTCACGCTGAAACAAGTTACTAGTGAAATATACACACATGATTTTTCATATATTGATTGATATTCCTATCAAATTTCATGCCTATACCTGAATTACTTAGATAGTGATTAATGGTAATATAGGCTTGGCTTGTTTCTCGATCCATGTAAAAGATATGGGTCTGTCCTTTTCCTGGAATTGTCATTTGCACTAAGTCAATTAATGATTACCAACAGAGGATGATTAACCCCAGAGACAAACAAAACACCAGAAGCATATCCTCACTTATTGATTAATGTTGCTATCAAGATTAATAACTATACCTCAAACACTTAGTTTGTGAAATGCGCATGGGACAAGTTTGACATGAACTAACAGTTTCACTGAATACACATTTTCGCGAGGTTAATTAGTAAAAAATGAACAGAGATTCACTAACCAAAGAGATAAAACCCTGGGACACATCTCGATATATTTATAAATTATTGTGTTCGGTTTCATAGCCGTATATATATATATATACATATATATATAACACAATTTATTTTAAAAACAGAAATTCTATTTTTCTGTTTTTTGGCTCGATTTACAGAAATTCGTGACTTTTTGTCGCCATATCTGGATATCAGTTCCTGGCAGGTCCACATATCTACAATCTTGCTTGAGTGGACACACTCAATTCATACAAAACCCTGTAAACAGACGCTGCTGATTGGAAACACTCATCAAGCCAGCTCGTATAAGAAATCAAAAACCAGGTCCGCGTGAGGGAAAACACTCTTTAAGACCTGGTCTGTGTCTATTTTAAAGCCTTGGATGAGTGGAAACACTCAGTTGGCACCACTATAGTCCCAAATCAGTTCCAAACGAGGAAAAACACTCAACCTTTGAAATACACACAGCTCTGTACGAAATCTTCCCTAGCTGAGTAATAACACTCAAACGATTCAAACAAGTTATTTATTATCCAAATGAATTAAATGAATTTAGAACAGATTTGAATCTGTTGTCAAAATAAAGCACCCCCCCCCCCCAAAAAAAAAAACGGAAGAAAAAACTGAACAAGCAAACAAAAGCAAAAATTTAAAAGAAAATCTCGGACAACACATCGCAACGTGTGTAAATACTCCTCTGAATGCGTGCTTGGTCTAAATAGTAGCCCGCCATGTTATATGAGTGTGAAGACGCCCAACCAGTGAGTACAGAATTGTAAGTGGCAAAATGAACGAATGAAGGTCAATGAAAATTTCCATTTGGTACATTGAAAATTTAATGTTTAGTCTGCAAGCAAATGATAGAACATATTCAATGGTACAAAGTAATTTCAATCTGACGAAGTTCCCAATTTGAAATTATTGGTGCTTGTATCACTATGCGAATTCAACAATAAACTACAGCAATATAGGGGGGCAGGGGTGGAGGGTAAGGTTACAGTGTATTTCTGCACTGCGGCAGCGGGGCATATTCTATTTGAGTACCAACAAATACTGGATGCCTCTAATTTTACCTACTGGCCAGTATTTCGGAATATTCTTATTTTCTGTACTCTGTAACGGGGGAAAATAATTTGCTCTACCAGCACAATGGGACCCCATCTACCTTACCCCCATACACTCAAGCTTTATGCATGAACAGCATCCAAGCGACAAAAACTTTTAGTGCATCAGCTAAATTAGGCTATTTGCTTCATTGTATGTAGTGGCCTCTGTCAAATACGATTGCACAGGACCAGCATTTCTGTATTTTCCATTCAAGACTACAGTCCATTTTTGCTCCAATTGGCTCCCCTACTCAGGTTTATACAGATTATTACGTGTGATACATGAAGTCATTATCACTGCATACTTCATGAGGTTTCTTTCACCCATACCCACAATAAAAAAAAAATAAATGACAATCTGTCATTTCATTATTTTGTTGTTGTTTTTTCACGAAAACTACATAACAGATATTGCAGTGAGATGCAGGAAAACCAGCAAGACATATTTGATATTTTTGGACATGTTTTTCCTGTCCACAGATATAAATTAGCACAAAAGCGAAGAAATACTGACCAGATGGCTGGAGCTGAATTTCAGACATTCACCCAGGATAAACAATTGTATGAGAACAAATCAGCAAAAATATTTGGCTGTAAGATTTGGCCCTTATCAGGGAGTCTGATAAGCCGGGTTAAATGTGAAGCATGGCAGTCTTGTAGGCATGTTTGCTACCATGTGATCAAAAACAGCGGTCACACAACCTTCGCCAAGGGAGGGGGGGATTTGCCGTGAGATATTAATTCCTGCTGCAGATTTCTTGAACCCATTCCCCAGCCCCAGCCCATACAATAAAACCTTCTGTTGTCAGGATCACAAAAGTGTGTGGTCGCATTGTCATGGCTTACTAATCCATAACTTCAAGAATTTTACTTGTACTTGACACACCACTGACCAAGAATTATAATTAAAAAAGCCACTGGTGTCTGGGTGGACATTTCATGTGATAAACAAAAACACAAGTTCCCATCCCCCTCCCCAACCAGCTTTTCTCAATATTAATCATGAAACGGTAACTTAAATACATATCAATTGGTAAACATATCACTTTTAAGATGCATAGAAAGGATAATGAAATACTTGTGGTTCCCCTTAGCCTGGCACCCCCTCCCCACAACACACACACACACACTTCCTGTCCGTGTGAATCCGATAGGATTGATAACTAACTCGGATCCGTCACGTTAACCTACATATATTTCTCGGCTGAGAGCAACCACTGGTCAAAAGTTACTAAAGCGGCTGTTGCCCTAATTTCGCTTAATAATAAGTGCCTTGTCAGGCCAACTTGGGCAAAGAAGGGGGATGAGAGAGGAGGGGGTGGGCCAGATAGAGGAGTATTTTTACAACAATCCTTTGATTAAACAGCCTGGGTCACTCACTCTGTATATTCTGCTGGGGGCCTTCGCTGGTTCCAGCAGCCCATTTGGCCAACCATTCCGTGCAAGACTGACCCAATCCCCTTACCAATTTATGAGTGGCCTCTGAATTCATTTTATTCCAGCTGGCTCGGGGACGGGAGCACTTGTGTTTGTGTGTTTGCTTTCAACCCATCAATAATAGTAGCCCCCAAGGGTTCTTTTGGTTTTGCCAGTTTTGAATTTTCGTGAACTTGAAAGGTCAATTGAAATATTAGATTATATCAACGCAATTGTCTCCCTTAATTTAAAAATAGTGACACCAGAACTGTAAGTGAAAAATTTTCAAATTAAAACCAAAGTAATGATTGTCTTGTAGAAATGTGACCTTGGAGATTTTTCGTAACATCCCATGACGATGCATTCGCCCTTCCAGATCAGCTGAGCATGACATGACACAGCACTGCATGGAACAAGGGAGCCCCAAATCGGAGGGGTGGGGCATGGGGTGTGTGATGGGGGGGGGGGGGGGGGTAGGGAGGAGAAAGGCATAGTTCTGCATGTTGCCTGCCAAGACAGACTCTGCTGTGTTCTTGCAATAATGACTGAGCACACTGCACTCCGTACAGCTCCCAGAATTATTAGAACAAGAGTGTGTCTTCTACTGCACCAAATGTATCATTGATATGGATATAATGGTTTAAAAAAAGAAGAAGTGTGAAGTGGGGGACGTCAGAGGAGGCTGGACAGTAAGGCGGCTGCACCAGACTTCCTCCTGCCATGAACCCCAAACATGGCGAACACCCGTGGCCGGTGCCCTTAAACTTTACTTCACACGGGAACAGCATCCGGTTGCTCTACCGCGAGCCGCTGTTCCAAGATCGTAGCGCACCATTGAATGTCAAATAAATGTTAGGTACATGCCTGCGGAACTTTAGATACTTAAAGATTACATTTTACTTAGAGCAATACTTAAAAAGTGCCAAAATCTTGCTCAGGAATAAAGCAGGCAGTTTTAATTATATTTAGAAGTTACACTTTAATCTTTCATACAAATTATTATCATGAATATTTACCTTTATTAATGGTAACACAAAAATCTATGTACTTACGCATTACGGAATACTTTTACTTTTAATTCGTTTTACGTATTGGTACCATGTTATATATTTTATGTGAATACGTACTTTTCGGGGGGGGGATTAATTTTGTACTAGTAAATTTAAGAAGTTGCTTTTATGAGCAGAGAATCTTTGCAACCATACTTACATGATAAACTTACCTGGACAAGTGACTGTACCTGTAATGCTGTAAAATATTAATCCAAATCACCATTCTGTCAAATTATAAGAATTAGGGAAATATCTCAATCTTTTCGTGAAAAACGGGCTGAGGTAGTCATATTTTCATGCTGAAGGGATAATTGTACTTTTAAACACAAATACCTTCCGGTTTTTTTTTTGTTTTTTTTTTTTTTGGATAAATTTGCGGAAGTATTAGACCAGGAGAAAGTGGTCTGATCTGTGCATGTTAGATCAAATACAGACAAGACTGTCACGTGCCTCTTGTTGTTATCGTGGTTTGAATTAAAAGTACGACTTTACGTGATACAAACCATCAATTCATTATTTTGATTAGGATTTGAGATATGATTTACAATAAAGGAAGGGTTGGGCCAATGGTCAAATTTTAAATGACCTTGATCTACTATTCAAGGACATACACAGAGAGACTTCTTTTTCTCTTGATCAAACTTGCAAGAACAAAAGAAGTCGATCATGGTGCTTAACATGTTTTGAAGTTTTACATTTTATAATCATTGACAACGCTTTCCTCTATCATTGTCATTTTATGCTCACCCTTCGCCACCTGAAGATTGTGTAATTCCCTGGACCCCATATGGGGGGGGGGGTGGTGGATATAAATTTGTGACGCACCCAATATCGTGGAACCTATCACCCCATCCCATCAATAATAGTAGCCCCCAAGGGTTCTTTTGGTTTTGCCAGTTTTGAATTTTCATGAACTTGAAAGGTCAATTGACATATTAGATTATATCAACGCAATTGTCTCCCTTCATTTAAAAATAGTGACACCAGAACTGTAAGTGAAAACTTTCAAATTAAATCAAAATAATGATTGTCTTGTAGAAATGTGACCTTGGAGATTTTTCGTAACATCCCATGACGATGCATTTGCCCATCCATGTCAGCTGAGCATGACATGACACAGCACTGCATGGAACAAGGGAGCCCCAAATCGGAGGGGTGGGGCATGGGGTGTGTGATGGGGGGGGGGGGGGGGGTAGGGAGGAGGAAGGCATAGTTCTGCATGTTGCCTGCCAAGACAGACTCTGCTGTGTTCTTGCAATAATGACTGAGCACACTGCACTCCGTACAGCTCTCAGAATTTATTACAGAACAAGAGTGTGTCTTCTACTGCACCAAATATATCATTGATATGGATATAATGGTTTAAAAAAAGAAGAAGTGTGAAGTGGGGGACGTCAGAGGAGGCTGGACAGTAAGGCGGCTGCACCAGACTTCCTCCTGCCATGAACCCCAAACATGGCGAACACCCGTGGCCGGTGCCCTTAAACTTTACTTCACACGGGAACAGCATCCGGTTGCTCTACCGCGAGCCGCTGTTCCAAGATCGTAGCGCACCATTGAATGTCAAATAAATGTTAGGTACATGCCTGCGGAACTTTAGATACTTAAAGATTACATTTTACTTAGAGCAATACTTAAAAAGTGCCAAAATCTTGCTCAGGAATAAAGCAGGCAGTTTTAATTATATTTAGAAGTTACACTTTAATCTTTCATACAAATTATTATCATGAATATTTACCTTTATTAATGGTAACACAAAAATCTATGTACTTACGCATTACAGAATACTTTTACTTTTAATTCGTTTTACGTATTGGTACCATGTTATATATTTTATGTGAATACGTACTTTTCGGGGGGGGATTAATTTTGTACTAGTAAGTTTAAGAAGTTGCTTTTATGAGCAGAGAATCTTTGCAACCATACTTACATGATAAACCTACCTGGACAAGTGACTGTACCTGTAATGATGTAAAATATTAATCCAAATCACCATTCTGTCAAACTATAAGAATTAGGGAAATATCTCAATCTTTTCGTGAAAAACGGGCTGAGGCAGTCATATTTTCATGCTGAAGGGATACTTGTACTTTTAAACACAAATACCTTCCGTTTTTTTTTGTTGTTTTTTTTTGTTTTTTTGGATAAATTTGCGGAAGTATTAGACCAGGAGAAAGTGGTCTGATCTGTGCATGTTAGATCACATACACACAAGACTGTCACGTGCCTCTTGTTGTTATCGTGGTTTGAATTAAAAGTACGACTTTACGTGATACAAACCATCAATTCATTATTTTGATTATGATTTGAGATATGATTTACAATAAAGGAAGGGTTGGGCCAATGGTCAAATTTTAAATGACCATGATCTACTATTCAAGGACATACACAGAGAGACTTCTTTTTCTCTTGATCAAACTTGCAAGAACAAAAGAAGTCGATCATGGTACTTAACATGTTTTGAAGTTTTACATTTTATAATCATTGACAACGCTTTCCTCTATCATTGTCATTTTATGCTCGCCCTTCGCCACCTGAAGATTGTGTAATTCCCTGGACCCCATATGGGGGGTGGGGGGTGGTGGATATAAATTTGTGACGCACCCAATATCGTGGAACCTATCACCCCATCCCATCAATAATAGTAGCCCCCAAGGGTTCTTTTGGTTTTGCCAGTTTTGAATTTTCATGAACTTGAAAGGTCAATTGACATATTAGATTATATCAACGCAATTGTCTCCCTTCATTTACAAATAGTGACACCAGAACTGTAAGTGAAAACTTTCAAATTAAATCAAAATAATGATTGTCTTGTAGAAATGTGACCTTGGAGATTTTTCGTAACATCCCATGACGATGCATTTGCCCATCCATGTCAGCTGAGCATGACATGACACAGCACTGCATGGAACAAGGGAGCCCCAAATCGGAGGGGTGGGGCATGGGGTGTGTGATGGGGGGGGGGGGGTAGGGAGGAGGAAGGCATAGTTCTGCATGTTGCCTGCCAAGACAGACTCTGCTGTGTTCTTGCAATAATGACTGAGCACACTGCACTCCGTACAGCTCTCAGAATTTATTACAGAACAAGAGTGTGTCTTCTACTGCACCAAATATATCATTGATATGGATATAATGGTTTAAAAAAAGAAGAAGTGTGAAGTGGGGGACGTCAGAGGAGGCTGGACAGTAAGGCGGCTGCACCAGACTTCCTCCTGCCATGAACCCCAAACATGGCGAACACCCGTGGCCGGTGCCCTTAAACTTTACTTCACACGGGAACAGCATCCGGTTGCTCTACCGCGAGCCGCTGTTCCAAGATCGTAGCGCACCATTGAATGTCAAATAAATGTTAGGTACATGCCTGCGGAACTTTAGATACTTAAAGATTACATTTTACTTAGAGCAATACTTAAAAAGTGCCAAAATCTTGCTCAGGAATAAAGCAGGCAGTTTTAATTATATTTAGAAGTTACACTTTAATCTTTCATACAAATTATTATCATGAATATTTACCTTTATTAATGGTAACACAAAAATCTATGTACTTACGCATTACAGAATACTTTTACTTTTAATTCGTTTTACGTATTGGTACCATGTTATATATTTTATGTGAATACATACTTTTCGGGGGGGGGATTAATTTTGTACTAGTAAGTTTAAGAAGTTGCTTTTATGAGCAGAGAATCTTTGCAACCATACTTACATGATAAACCTACCTGGACAAGTGACTGTACCTGTAATGATGTAAAATATTAATCCAAATCACCATTCTGTCAAACTATAAGAATTAGGGAAATATCTCAATCTTTTCGTGAAAAACGGGCTGAGGCAGTCATATTTTCATGCTGAAGGGATACTTGTACTTTTAAACACAAATACCTTCCGGTTTTTTTTTTTGTTTTTTTTTTTGTTTTTTTGGATAAATTTGCGGAAGTATTAGACCAGGAGAAAGTGGTCTGATCTGTGCATGTTAGATCACATACACACAAGACTGTCACGTGCCTCTTGTTGTTATCGTGGTTTGAATTAAAAGTACGACTTTACGTGATACAAACCATCAATTCATTATTTTGATTATGATTTGAGATATGATTTACAATAAAGGAAGGGTTGGGCCAATGGTCAAATTTTAAATGACCATGATCTACTATTCAAGGACATACACAGAGAGACTTCTTTTTCTCTTGATCAAACTTGCAAGAACAAAAGAAGTCGATCATGGTACTTAACATGTTTTGAAGTTTTACATTTTATAATCATTGACAACGCTTTCCTCTATCATTGTCATTTTATGCTCGCCCTTCGCCACCTGAAGATTGTGTAATTCCCTGGACCCCATATGGGGGGTGGGGGGTGGTGGATATAAATTTGTGACGCACCCAATATCGTGGAACCTATCACCCCATCCCATCAATAATAGTAGCCCCCAAGGGTTCTTTTGGTTTTGCCAGTTTTGAATTTTCATGAACTTGAAAGGTCAATTGACATATTAGATTATATCAACGCAATTGTCTCCCTTCATTTACAAATAGTGACACCAGAACTGTAAGTGAAAACTTTCAAATTAAATCAAAATAATGATTGTCTTGTAAAAATGTGACCTTGGAGATTTTTCGTAACATCCCATGACGATGCATTTGCCCATCCATGTCAGCTGAGCATGACATGACACAGCACTGCATGGAACAAGGGAGCCCCAAATCGGAGGGGTGGGGCATGGGGTGTGTGATGGGGGGGGGGGGGGGGTAGGGAGGAGGAAGGCATAGTTCTGCATGTTGCCTGCCAAGACAGACTCTGCTGTGTTCTTGCAATAATGACTGAGCACACTGCACTCCGTACAGCTCTCAGAATTTATTACAGAACAAGAGTGTGTCTTCTACTGCACCAAATATATCATTGATATGGATATAATGGTTTAAAAAAAGAAGAAGTGTGAAGTGGGGGACGTCAGAGGAGGCTGGACAGTAAGGCGGCTGCACCAGACTTCCTCCTGCCATGAACCCCAAACATGGCGAACACCCGTGGCCGGTGACCTTAAACTTTACTTCACACGGGAACAGCATCCGGTTGCTCTACCGCGAGCCGCTGTTCCAAGATCGTAGCGCACCATTGAATGTCAAATAAATGTAAGGTACATGCCTGCGGAACTTTAGATACTTAAAGATTACATTTTACTTAGAGCAATACTTAAAAAGTGCCAAAATCTTGCTCAGGAATAAAGCAGGCAGTTTTAATTATATTTAGAAGTTACACTTTAATCTTTCATACAAATTATTATCATGAATATTTACCTTTATTAATGGTAACACAAAAATCTATGTACTTACGCATTACAGAATACTTTTACTTTTAATTCGTTTTACGTATTGGTACCATGTTATATATTTTATGTGAATACGTACTTTTCGGGGGGGGGGATTAATTTTGTACTAGTAAATTTAAGAAGTTGCTTTTATGAGCAGAGAATCTTTGCAACCATACTTACATGATAAACCTACCTGGACAAGTGACTGTACCTGTAATGATGTAAAATATTAATCCAAATCACCATTCTGTCAAACTATAAGAATTAGGGAAATATCTCAATCTTTTCGTGAAAAACGGGCTGAGGCAGTCATATTTTCACGCTGAAGGGATAATTGTACTTTTAAACACAAATACCTTCCTTTTTTTTTTTTTTTTTTTTTTTTTTTTTGATAAATTTGCGGAAGTATTAGACCAGGAGAAAGTGGTCTGAACTGTGCATGTTAGATCACATACAGACAAGACTGTCACGTGCTTCTTGTTGTTATCGTGGTTTGAATTAAAAGTACGACTTTACGTGATACAAACCATCAATTCATTATTTTGATTAGGATTTGAGATATGATTTACAATAAAGGAAGGGTTGGGCCAATGGTCAAATTTTAAATGACCATGATCTACTATTCAAGGACATACACAGAGAGACTTCTTTTTCTCTTGATCAAACTTGCAAGAACAAAAGAAGTCGATCATGGTGCTTAACATGTTTTGAAGTTTTACATTTTATAATCATTGACAACGCTTTCCTCTATCATTGTCATTTTATGCTCGCCCTTCGCCACCTGAAGATTGTGTAATTCCCTGGACCCCATATGGGGGGGGGGGGGGTGGTGGATATAAATTTGTGACGCACCCAATATCGTGGAACCTATCACCCCATCCCATCAATAATAGTAGCCCCCAAGGGTTCTTTTGGTTTTGCCAGTTTTGAATTTTCATGAACTTGAAAGGTCAATTGACATATTAGATTATATCAACGCAATTGTCTCCCTTCATTTAAAAATAGTGACACCAGAACTGTAAGTGAAAACTTTCAAATTAAATCAAAATAATGATTGTCTTGTAGAAATGTGACCTTGGAGATTTTTCGTAACATCCCATGACGATGCATTTGCCTATCCATGTCAGCTGAGCATGACATGACACAGCACTGCATGGAACAAGGGAGCCCCAAATCGGAGGGGTGGGGCATGGGCTGTGTGATGGGGGGGGGGGGGGGGGTAGGGAGGAGGAAGGCATAGTTCTGCATGTTGCCTGCCGAGACAGACTCTGCTGTGTTCTTGCAATAATGACTGAGCACACTGCACTCCGTACAGCTCTCAGAATTTATTACAGAACAAGAGTGTGTCTTCTACTGCACCAAATATATCATTGATATGGATATAATGGTTTAAAAAAAGAAGAAGTGTGAAGTGGGGGACGTCAGAGGAGGCTGGACAGTAAGGCGGCTGCACCAGACTTCCTCCTGCCATGAACCCCAAACATGGCGAACACCCGTGGCCGGTGCCCTTAAACTTTACTTCACACGGGAACAGCATCCGGTTGCTCTACCGCGAGCCGCTGTTCCAAGATCGTAGCGCACCATTGAATGTCAAATAAATGTTAGGTACATGCCTGCGGAACTTTAGATACTTAAAGATTACATTTTACTTAGAGCAATACTTAAAAAGTGCCAAAATCTTGCTCAGGAATAAAGCAGGCAGTTTTAATTATATTTAGAAGTTACACTTTAATCTTTCATACAAATTATTATCATGAATATTTACCTTTATTAATGGTAACACAAAAATCTATGTACTTACGCATTACAGAATACTTTTACTTTTAATTCGTTTTACGTATTGGTACCATGTTATATATTTTATGTGAATACGTACTTTTCGGGGGGGGGGATTAATTTTGTACTAGTAAATTTAAGAAGTTGCTTTTATGAGCAGAGAATCTTTGCAACCATACTTACATGATAAACCTACCTGGACAAGTGACTGTACCTGTAATGATGTAAAATATTAATCCAAATCACCATTCTGTCAAACTATAAGAATTAGGGAAATATCTCAATCTTTTCGTGAAAAACGGGCTGAGGCAGTCATATTTTCATGCTGAAGGGATAATTGTACTTTTAAACACAAATACCTTCCGGTTTTTTTGTTTTTTTGTTTTTTTGGATAAATTTGCGGAAGTATTAGACCAGGAGAAAGTGGTCTGATCTGTGCATGTTAGATCACATACAGACAAGACTGTCACGTGCCTCTTGTTGTTATCGTGGTTTGAATTAAAAGTACGACTTTACGCGATACAAACCATCAATTCATTATTTTGATTATGATTTGGGATATGATTTACAATAAAGGAAGGGTTGGGCCAATGGTCAAATTTTAAATGACCATGATCTGTTATTCAAGGACATACACAGAGAGACTTCTTTTTCTCTTGATCAAACTTGCAAGAACAAAAGAAGTCGATCATGGTGCTTAACATGTTTTGAAGTTTTACATTTTATAATCATTGACAACGCTTTCCTCTATCATGTTCATTTTATGCTCGCCCTTCGCCACCTGAAGATTGTGTAATTCCCTGGACCCCATATGGGGGGTGGGGTGGGGTGGTGGATATAAATTTGTGACGCACCCAATATCGTGGAACCTATCACCCCATCCCATCAATAATAGTAGCCCCCAAGGGTTCTTTTGGTTTTGCCAGTTTTGAATTTTCATGAACTTGAAAGGTCAATTGACATATTAGATTATATCAACGCAATTGTCTCCCTTCATTTACAAATAGTGACACCAGAACTGTAAGTGAAAACTTTCAAATTAAATCAAAATAATGATTGTCTTGTAGAAATGTGACCTTGGAGATTTTTCGTAACATCCCATGACGATGCATTTGCCCATCCATGTCAGCTGAGCATGACATGACACAGCACTGCATGGAACAAGGGAGCCCCAAATCGGAGGGGTGGGGCATGGGGTGTGTGATGGGGGGGGGGGGGGGGTAGGGAGGAGGAAGGCATAGTTCTGCATGTTGCCTGCCAAGACAGACTCTGCTGTGTTCTTGCAATAATGACTGAGCACACTGCACTCCGTACAGCTCTCAGAATTATTACAGAACAAGAGTGTGTCTTCTACTGCACCAAATATATCATTGATATGGATATAATGGTTTAAAAAAAGAAGAAGTGTGAAGTGGGGGACGTCAGAGGAGGCTGGACAGTAAGGCGGCTGCACCAGACTTCCTCCTGCCATGAACCCCAAACATGGCGAACACCCGTGGCCGGTGCCCTTAAACTTTACTTCACACGGGAACAGCATCCGGTTGCTCTACCGCCAGCCGCTGTTCCAAGATCGTAGCGCACCATTGAATGTCAAATAAATGTTAGGTACATGCCTGCGGAACTTTAGATACTTAAAGATTACATTTTACTTAGAGCAATACTTAAAAAGTGCCAAAATCTTGCTCAGGAATAAAGCAGGCAGTTTTAATTATATTTAGAAGTTACACTTTAATCTTTCATACAAATTATTATCATGAATATTTACCTTTATTAATGGTAACACAAAAATCTATGTACTTACGCATTACAGAATACTTTTACTTTTAATTCGTTTTACGTATTGGTACCATGTTACATATTTTATGTGAATACGTCCTTTTCGGGTCGGATAAATTTTGTACTTATAAAGTAGAAAAATTGCTTTTTATGAGCAGAGAATCTCTGCAACCATACTTACATGATAAACCTACCTGGACAATTGGCTGCACCTGTAATGCTGTAAAATATTATTCCAAATCACCATTCCGTCAAATTATATGAATTAGGGAAATATCTCAATTTTTCGACGAAAAACGGGCTGAGGCAGCCATATTTTCAAAATTGGTTTAGAGAAAGAGTGAAAGATGAGGCAGCAGACCACGGGGACATAAAATAATATGAAAAAAATTAAACAGAAACATCTCAAATTAGAACAATCTGAGAAGAAACCTGCAAGGGCACTGGACAAATGTGTCCATTTAACTACCAAGTAAACATATAGTACTAATATAGAAGAAGTTCAACACTAACAAAAAAATGACCAAAATCAGGTGATATCTGTTGCCTATAGCATGTCCTTGATACATGCATACAGTATCACTGCAAATTGGTTTAAGAGAAAGAATGAACGATGAGGCAGCAGAAGACAGGGACATAAAATAATATGAAAAAAATTAAACAGAAACATCTCAAATTATAACAATCTGAGAAGAAACCTGCATGGGCACAAGACAAATGTCTCAGTTCAAACAACATCAGAACTTTTATGCTAACATAGACAGAATTAAAGATTCAGAAAAATATGGACCAAACTCTGGCAATATCTGCCAACTTGATAGCATGTTCTTGATACATATATACAGTAACATTAGAACATGGTTTCGAAAAAGATTAAAGAATCAAAGTACAGATGAAAGGGCAACATTAATAATGTGACAAAAATAAAAAACATATCAAATTACACCAATCTGAGTAAAAACCTATCGAGACAGTAGATCAATGGGTCCATTTCACTACTCAGGGCATTTTAGTATGAGGTTACCTGCACAAATAATTGTTCCGTTTGAAACCAGAGAAAGATCAAGAATAATAAAATCGGTAAACATCTGAGCTAAAATAGAAAGATTTAAAGACCAAGAACAAAAATGACCAAAACCGCACATTATTTGCAAAGGTGATTCTATAGTTTTCATACATACATACAGTATCGTTGCAAAATGCTTCAGAGAAAGGATGAAAAATGACATAGGTGATTGAGCCACAAAAACATTCACAAAAAATTTAAACAGAAACATCTCAAATTAGAACAATCTGAGAAGAAACCTGCAAGGGCACTGGACAAATGTGTCCATTTAACTACCAAGTAAACATATAGTACTAATATAGAAGAAGTTCATCATTAAAAAAACTATTGACCAAAACCAGGTGATATCTGTTGCCTATTGCATTCTCTTGATACATATATACACTATCATAACAATGTGGGTTAAGAGAAAGAGTGAAAGATGACGCAGCGGAAGACGCGGACATAAAATAATATAAAAAAATTAAACACAAACATCTCAAATTATAACAATCTGAGAAGAAACCTGCATGGGCACAAGACAAATGTCTCAGTTTAAACAACATCAGAACTTTTATGCTAACATAGACAGAATTAAAGATTCAGAAAAATATGGACCAAACTCTGGCAATATCTACCAACTTGATAGCATGCTCTTGACACATATATACAGTATCATTAGAACATGGTTTAGATAGAGATGAAGGAATAAAAGTACAGATGAAAGGGCAACAATAACAATGTAACAAGAATAATAAAAACATCTCAAATTCCAGCAATCTGAGTAACTTTCTATCGATAAAGTAGATGAATGGGTCCATTTCACTACTCAGGGCATTTTAGTATGAGGTTACCTGCACAATTAATTGTTCCGTTTGAAAGCAGAGAAAGATCAAGAATAATAAAATCGGTAAATATCTAAGCTAAAATAGAAAGATTTAAAGACCAAGAACAAAACTGACCAAAATCGGCCACTATTTCCAACGTTGATTGTATGGATTTCATACATATATACAGTATTGCTGCAAAATGCTTCAGAGAGAGGATCAAAAATGATATAGATGATGGAACCGCAAAAACATTCATAAAAAATTTAAACAGAAACATCTCAAATTATAACAATCTGAGAAGAAACCTGCAAGGACAAAAGACAAAAATGTGTCCATTTTACTACCATGTAAACATCTATTACCAGTGTCGAAAAAGTTAAAGACTAAAAAAATGATTGACCAAAATCAGGTGATATCTGTTGCCTATAGCATGTCCTTGATATATGTATACAGTATCACTGCAAATTGGTTTAAGAGAAAGAATGAACGATGAGGCATCGGACGACGGGGACATAAAATAATATGAAAAAAATTAAACAGAAACATCTCAAATCATAACAATCTGAGAAGAAACCTACATGGGCACAAGACAAATGTCTCAGTTTAAACAACATCAGAACTTTTATGCTAAGATAGACAGAATTAAAGATTCAGAAAAATATGGACCAAACTCTGGCAATATCTGCCAACTTGATAGCATGTTCTTGATACATACATACAGTATCATTAGAGCATGGTTTAGAAAAAGATTAAAGAATCAAAGTACAGATGAAAGGGCAACATTAATAAGGTGACAAAAATAAAAAGAACATCTCAAATTACACCAATCTGAGTAAAAACCCATCGAGACAGTAGATCAATGGGTCCATTTCACTACTCAGGCCATTTTAGTACGAGGTTACCTGCACAATTAATTGTTCCGTTTGAAAGCAGAAAAAGATCAAGAATAATAAAATCGGTAAATATCTAAGCTAAAATAGAAAGATTTAAAGACCAAGAACAATGATGACCAAAATCGCACATTATTTGCAAAGTTGATTCCATAGTTTTCATACATACATACATACTGTATCGTTGCAAAATGCTTCAGAGAAAGGATGAAAAATGACATAGGTGATTGAGCCACAAAAACATTCACAAAAAATTTAAACAGAAACATCTCAAATTAGAACAATCTGAGAAGAAACCTGCAAGGGCACTGGACAAATGTGTCCATTTAACTACCAAGTAAATATATAGTACTAATATAGAAAAAGTTCAACATTAAAAAAAAATTGACCAAAATCAGGTGATATCTGTTGCCTATAGCATGTCCTTGATACATATATACAATATCAATGCAACGTGGATTAAGAGAAAGAGTGAAAGATGACGCAGCGGAAGACGGGGACATAAAATAATATGAAAAACTTTAAACAGAAACATCTTTAATTATAACAATCTGAGAAGAAACTTGCATGGGCACAAGACAAATGTCTCAGTTTAAACAACATCAGAACTTTTATGCTAAGATAGACAGAATTAAAGATTCAAAAAATATGGACCAAACTCTGGCAATATCTGCCAACTTGATAGCATGTTCTTGATACATATATACAGTATCATTAGAGCATGGTTTAGAAAAAGATTAAAGAATCAAAGTACAGATGAAAGGGCAACATTAATAAGGTGACAAAAATAAAAAGAACATCTCAAATTACACCAATCTGAGTAAAAACCCATCGAGACAGTAGATCAATGGGTCCATTTCACTACTCAGGCCATTTTAGTACGAGGTTACCTGCACAATTAATTGTTCCGTTTGAAAGCAGAAAAAGATCAAGAATAATAAAATCGGTAAATATCTAAGCTAAAATAGAAAGATTTAAAGACCAAGAACAATGATGACCAAAATCGCACATTATTTGCAAAGTTGATTCCATAGTTTTCATACATACATACATACTGTATCGTTGCAAAATGCTTCAGAGAAAGGATGAAAAATGACATAGGTGATTGAGCCACAAAAACATTCACAAAAAATTTAAACAGAAACATCTCAAATTAGAACAATCTGAGAAGAAACCTGCAAGGGCACTGGACAAATGTGTCCATTTAACTACCAAGTAAATATATAGTACTAATATAGAAAAAGTTCAACATTAAAAAAAAATTGACCAAAATCAGGTGATATCTGTTGCCTATAGCATGTCCTTGATACATATATACAATATCAATGCAACGTGGATTAAGAGAAAGAGTGAAAGATGACGCAGCGGAAGACGGGGACATAAAATAATATGAAAAACTTTAAACAGAAACATCTTTAATTATAACAATCTGAGAAGAAACTTGCATGGGCACAAGACAAATGTCTCAGTTTAAACAACATCAGAACTTTTATGCTAAGATAGACAGAATTAAAGATTCAAAAAATATGGACCAAACTCTGGCAATATCTGCCAACTTGATAGCATGTTCTTGATACATATATACAGTATCATTAGAGCATGGTTTAGAAAAAGATTAAAGAATCAAAGTACAGATGAAAGGGCAACATTAATAAGGTGACAAAAATAAAAAGAACATCTCAAATTACACCAATCTGAGTAAAAACCCATTGAGACAGTAGATCAATGGGTCCATTTCACTACTCAGGCCATTTTAGTACAAGGTTACCTGCACAATTAATTGTTCCGTTTGAAAGCAGAGAAAGATCAAGAATAATAAAATCGGTAAATATCTAAGCTAAAATAGAAAGATTTAAAGACCAAGAACAATGATGACCAAAATCGCACATTATTTGCAAAGTTGATTCCATAGTTTTCATACATACATACATACTGTATCGTTGCAAAATGCTTCAGAGAAAGGATGAAAAATGACATAGGTGATTGAGCCACAAAAACATTCACAAAAAATTTAAACAGAAACATCTCAAATTAGAACAATCTGAGAAGAAACCTGCAAGGGCACTGGACAAATGTGTCCATTTAACTACCAAGTAAATATATAGTACTAATATAGAAAAAGTTCAACACTAAAAAAAAAATTGACCAAAATCAGGTGATATCTGTTGCCTATAGCATGTCCTTGAAAAATATATACAATATCAATGCAACGTGGATTAAGAGAAAGAGTGAAAGATGACGCAGCGGAAGACGCGGACATAAAATAATATGAAAAACTTTAAACAGAAACATCTCAAATTATAACAATCTGAGAAGAAACCTACATGGGCACAAGACAAATGTCTCAGTTTAAACAACATCAGAACTTTTATGCTAAGATAGACAGAATTAAAGATTCAGAAAAATATGGACCAAACTCTGGCTATATCTGCCAACTTGATAGCATGTTCTTGATGCATATATACAGTACCATTAGAACATGGTTTAGAAAAAGATGAAGGTATAAAAGTACAGATGAAAGGGCAACAATAAAAATGTGACAAAAATAAAAAAAACATCTCAAATTACACCAATCTGAGTAAAATTCTTTCGAGACAGTAGATGAATGGGTCCATTTCACTACTCAGGCCATTTTAGTACAAGGTTTCCCGCACAATTAGTTGTTCCATTTGAAAGCAGAGAAAGATCAAGAATAATAAAATCGGTAAATATCTAAGCTAAAATAGAAAGATTTAAAGACCAAGAACAATACTGACCAAAATCGGCCACTATTTCCAACGTTGATTGTATGGATTTCATACATATATACAGTATTGCTGCAAAATGCTTCAGAGAAAGGACGAAAAATGATATGGATAATGGAGCCACAAAAACATTCACAAAAAATTTAAACAGAAACATCTCAAATTAGAACAATCTGAGAAGAAACCTGCAAGGACAAAAGACAAAAATATGTCCATTTTACTACCATGTAAACATCTATTACCAGTGTCGAAAAAGTTAAAGACTAAAAAAATGATTGACCAAAATCAGGTGAAATCTGTTGCCTATAGCATGTCCTTAATACATGTATACAGTATCACTGCGAATTGGTTTAAGAGAAAGAATGAACGATGAGGCAGCAGACGACGGGGACATAAAATAATATGAAAAAATTTAAACAGAAACATCTCAAATCATAACAATCTGAGAAGAAACCTACATGGGCACAAGACAAATGTCTCAGTTTAAACAACATCAGAACTTTTATGCTAAGATAGACAGAATTAAAGATTCAGAAAAACATGGACCAAACTCTGGCAATATCTGCCAACTTGATAGCATGTTCTTGATACATATATACAGTATCATTAGAACATGGTTTAGAAAAAGATTAAAGAATCAAAGTACAGATGAAAGGGCAACATTAATAAGGTGACAAAAATAAAAAGAACATCTCAAATTACACCAATCTGAGTAAAAACCAGTCGAGACAGTAGATCAATGGGTCCATTTCACTACTCAGGCCATTTTAGTACGAGGTTACCTGCACAATTAATTGTTCCGTTTGAAAGCAGAGAAAGATCAAGAATAATAAAATCGGTAAATATCTAAGCTAAAATAGAAAGATTTAAAGACCAAGAACAATGATGACCAAAATCGCACATTATTTGCAAAGTTGATTCCATAGTTTTCATCCATGCATACATACAGTATCGTTGCAGAATGCTTCAGAGAAAGGATGAAAAATGACATAGGTGATTGAGCCACAAAAACATTCACAAAAAATTTAAACAGAAACATCTCAAATTATAACAATCTGAGAAGAAACCTGCATGGGCACAAGACAAATGTCTCAGTTTAAACAACATCAGAACTTTTATGCTAACATAGACAGAATTAAAGATTCAGGAAAATAAGGACCAAACTCTGGCTATATCTGCCAACTTGATAGCATGTTCTTGATGCATATATACAGTATCATTAGAACATGGTTTAGAAAAAGATGAAGGTATAAAAGTACAGATGAAAGGGCAACAATAAAAATGTGACAAAAATAAAAAAAACATCTGAAATTACACCAATCTGAGTAAAACTCTTTCGAGACAGTAGATGAATGGGTCCATTTCACTACTCAGGCCATTTTAGTACAAGATTTCCCGCACAATTAGTTGTTCCATTTGAAAGCAGAGAAAGATCAAGAATAATAAAATCGGTAAATATCTAAGCTAAAATAGAAAGATTTAAAGACCAAGAACAATACTGACCAAAATCGGCCACTATTTCCAACGTTGATTGTATGGATTTCATACATATATACAGTATTGCTGCAAAATGCTTCACAGAAAGGACGAAAAATGATATGGATAATGGAGCCACAAAAACATTCACAAAAAATGTAAACAGAAACATCTCAAATTAGAACAATCTGAGAAGAAACCTGCAAGGACAAAAGACAAAAATATGTCCATTTTACTACCATGTAAACATCTATTACCAGTGTCGAAAAAGTTAAAGACTAAAAAAATGATTGACCAAAATCAGGTGAAATCTGTTGCCTATAGCATGTCCTTAATACATGTATACAGTATCACTGCGAATTGGTTTAAGAGAAAGAATGAACGATGAGGCAGCAGACGACGGGGACATAAAATAATATGAAAAAATTTAAACAGAAACATCTCAAATCATAACAATCTGAGAAGAAACCTACATGGGCACAAGACAAATGTCTCAGTTTAAACAACATCAGAACTTTTATGCTAAGATAGACAGAATTAAAGATTCAGAAAAACATGGACCAAACTCTGGCAATATCTGCCAACTTGATAGCATGTTCTTGATACATATATACAGTATCATTAGAACATGGTTTAGAAAAAGATTAAAGAATCAAAGTACAGATGAAAGGGCAACATTAATAAGGTGACAAAAATAAAAAGAACATCTCAAATTACACCAATCTGAGTAAAAACCAGTCGAGACAGTAGATCAATGGGTCCATTTCACTACTCAGGCCATTTTAGTACGAGGTTACCTGCACAATTAATTGTTCCGTTTGAAAGCAGAGAAAGATCAAGAATAATAAAATCGGTAAATATCTAAGCTAAAATAGAAAGATTTAAAGACCAAGAACAATGATGACCAAAATCGCACATTATTTGCAAAGTTGATTCCATAGTTTTCATCCATGCATACATACAGTATCGTTGCAGAATGCTTCAGAGAAAGGATGAAAAATGACATAGGTGATTGAGCCACAAAAACATTCACAAAAAATTTAAACAGAAACATCTCAAATTATAACAATCTGAGAAGAAACCTGCATGGGCACAAGACAAATGTCTCAGTTTAAACAACATCAGAACTTTTATGCTAACATAGACAGAATTAAAGATTCAGGAAAATAAGGACCAAACTCTGGCTATATCTGCCAACTTGATAGCATGTTCTTGATGCATATATACAGTATCATTAGAACATGGTTTAGAAAAAGATGAAGGTATAAAAGTACAGATGAAAGGGCAACAATAAAAATGTGACAAAAATAAAAAAAACATCTGAAATTACACCAATCTGAGTAAAACTCTTTCGAGACAGTAGATGAATGGGTCCATTTCACTACTCAGGCCATTTTAGTACAAGATTTCCCGCACAATTAGTTGTTCCATTTGAAAGCAGAGAAAGATCAAGAATAATAAAATCGGTAAATATCTAAGCTAAAATAGAAAGATTTAAAGACCAAGAACAATACTGACCAAAATCGGCCACTATTTCCAACGTTGATTGTATGGATTTCATACATATATACAGTATTGCTGCAAAATGCTTCACAGAAAGGACGAAAAATGATATGGATAATGGAGCCACAAAAACATTCACAAAAAATGTAAACAGAAACATCTCAAATTAGAACAATCTGAGAAGAAACCTGCAAGGACAAAAGACAAAAATGTGTCCATTTTACTACCTTGTAAACATCTATTACCAGTGTCGAAAAAGTTAAAGACTAAAAAAATGATTGACCAAAATCAGGTGATATCTGTTGCCTATAGCATGTCCTTGATACATGTATACAGTATCACTGCAAATTGGTTTAAGAGAAAGAATGAACGATGAGGCAGCAGACGACGGGGACATAAAATAATATGAAAAAATTTAAACAGAAACATCTCAAATCATAACAATCTGAGAAGAAACCTACATGGGCACAAGACAAATGTCTCAGTTTAAACAACATCAGAACTTTTATGCTAACATAGACAGAATTAAAGATTCAGAAAAATATGGACCAAACTCTGGCAATATCTGCCAACTTGATAGCATGTTCTTGATACATATATACAGTATCATTAGAGCATGGTTTAGAAAAAGATTAAAGAATCAAAGTACAGATGAAAGGGCAACATTAATAAGGTGACAAAAATAAAAAGAACATCTCAAATTACACCAATCTGAGTAAAAACCCATCGAGACAGTAGATCAATGGGTCCATTTCACTACTCAGGCCATTTTAGTACGAGGTTACCTGCACAATTAATTGTTCCGTTTGAAAGCAGAGAAAGATCAAGAATAATAAAATCGGTAAATATCTAAGCTAAAATAGAAAGATTTAAAGACCAAGAACAATGATGACCAAAATCGCACATTATTTGCAAAGTTGATTTTATAGTTTTCATCCATACATACATACAGTATCGTTGCAAAATGCTTCAGAGAAAGGATGAAAAATGACATAGGTGATTGAGCCACAAAAACATTCACAAAAAATTTAAACAGAAACATCTCAAATTAGAACAATCTGAGAAGAAACCTGCAAGGGCACAAGACAAATGTGTCCATTTAACTACCAAGTAAATATATAGTACTAATATAGAAAAAGTTCAACACTAAAAAAAAATTGACCAAAATCAGGTGATATCTGTTGCCTATAGCATGTCCTTGAAACATATATACAATATCAATGCAACGTGGATTAAGAGAAAGAGTGAAAGATGACGCAGCGGAAGACGGGGACATAAAACAATATGAAAAACTTTAAACAGAAACATCTCAAATTATAACAATCTGAGAAGAAACCTGCATGGGCACAAGACAAATGTCTCAGTTTAAACAACATCAGAACTTTTATGCTAACATAGACAGAATTAAAGATTCAGAAAAATATGGACCAAACTCTGGCAATATATGCCAACTTGATAGCATGTTCTTGATGCATATATACAGTATCATTAGAACATGGTTTAGAAAAAGATGAAGGTATAAAAGTACAGATGAAAGGGCAACAATAAAAATGTGACAAAAATAAAAAAAACATCTCAAATTACACCAATCTGAGTAAAACTCTTTCGAGACAGTAGATGAATGGGTCCATTTCACTACTCAGGCCATTTTAGTACGAGGTTACCTGCACAATTAATTGTTCCGTTTGAAAGCAGAGAAAGATCAAGAATAATAAAATCGGTAAATATGTAAGCTAAAATAGAAAGATTTAAAGACCAAAAATAATGATGACCAAAATCGCACATTATTTGCAAAGTTGATTTTATAGTTTTCATCCATACATACATACTGTATCGTTGCAAAATGCTTCAGAGAAAGGATGAAAAATGACATACGTGATTGAGCCACAAAAACATTCACAAAAAATTTAAACAGAAACATCTCAAATTAGAACAATCTGAGAAGAAACCTGCAAGGGCACTGGACAAATGTGTCCATTTAACTACCAAGTAAATATATAGTACTAATATAGAAAAAGTTCAACACTAAAAAAAAAATGACCAAAATCAGGTGATATCTGTTGCCTATAGCATGTCCTTGAAACATATATACAATATCAATGCAACGTGGATTAAGAGAAAGAGTGAAAGATGACGCAGCGGAAGACGGGGACATAAAATAATATGAAAAACTTTAAACAGAAACATCTCAAATTATAACAATCTGAGAAGAAACCTACATGGGCACAAGACAAATGTCTCAGTTTAAACAACATCAGAACTTTTATGCTAAGATAGACAGAATTAAAGATTCAGAAAAATATGGACCAAACTCTGGCTATATCTACCAACTTGATAGCATGTTCTTGATGCATATATACAGTATCATTAGAACATGGTTTAGAAAAAGATGAAGGTATAAAAGTACAGATGAAAGGGCAACAATAAAAATGTGACAAAAATAAAAAAAACATCTCAAATTACACCAATCTGAGTAAAACTCTTTCGAGACAGTAGATGAATGGGTCCATTTCACTACTCAGGCCATTTTAGTACAAGGTTTCCCGCACAATTAGTTGTTCCATTTGAAAGCAGAGAAAGATCAAGAATAATAAAATCGGTAAATATCTAAGCTAAAATAGAAAGATTTAAAGACCAAGAACAATACTGACCAAAATCGGCCACTATTTCCAATGTTGATTGTATGGATTTCATACATATATACAGTATTGCTGCAAAATGCTTCACAGAAAGGACGAAAAATGATATGGATAATGGAGCCACAAAAACATTCACAAAAAATTTAAACAGAAACATCTCAAATTAGAACAATCTGAGAAGAAACCTGCAAGGACAAAAGACAAAAATGTGTCCATTTTACTACCATGTAAACATCTATTACCAGTGTCGAAAAAGTTAAAGACTAAAAAAATGATTGACCAAAATCAGGTGATATCTGTTGCCTATAGCATGTCCTTGATACATGTATACAGTATCACTGCAAATTGGTTTAAGAGAAAGAATGAACGATGAGGCAGCAGACGACGGGGACATAAAATAATATGAAAAAATTTAAACAGAAACATCTCAAATCATAACAATCTGAGAAGAAACCTACATGGGCACAAGACAAATGTCTCAGTTTAAACAACATCAGAACTTTTATGCTAACATAGACAGAATTAAAGATTCAGAAAAATATGGACCAAACTCTGGCAATATCTGCCAACTTGATAGCATGTTCTTGATACATATATACAGTATCATTAGAGCATGGTTTAGAAAAAGATTAAAGAATCAAAGTACAGATGAAAGGGCAACATTAATAAGGTGACAAAAATAAAAAGAACATCTCAAATTACACCAATCTGAGTAAAAACCCATCGAGACAGTAGATCAATGGGTCCATTTCACTACTCAGGCCATTTTAGTACGAGGTTACCTGCACAATTAATTGTTCCGTTTGAAAGCAGAGAAAGATCAAGAATAATAAAATCGGTAAATATCTAAGCTAAAATAGAAAGATTTAAAGACCAAAAACAATGATGACCAAAATCGCACATTATTTGCAAAGTTGATTCCATAGTTTTCATACATACATACATACTGTATCGTTGCAAAATGCTTCAGAGAAAGGATGAAAAATGACATAGGTGATTGAGCCACAAAAACATTCACAAAAAATTTAAACAGAAACATCTCAAATTAGAACAATCTGAGAAGAAACCTGCAAGGGCACTGGACAAATGTGTCCATTTAACTACCAAGTAAATATATAGTACTAATATAGAAAAAGTTCAACACTAAAAAAAAATTGACCAAAATCAGGTGATATCTGTTGCCTATAGCATGTCCTTGATACATATATATAATATCAATGCAACGTGGATTAAGAGAAAGAGTGAAAGATGACGCAGCGGAAAACGGGGACATAAAATAATATGAAAAACTTTAAACAGAAACATCTCAAATTATAACAATCTGAGAAGAAACCTGCATGGGCACAAGACAAATGTCTCAGTTTAAACAACATCAGAACTTTTATGCTAACATAGACAGAATTAAAGATTCAGAAAAATATGGACCAAACTCTGGCAATATCTGCCAACTTGATAGCATGTTCTTGATACATATATACAGTATCATTAGAGCATGGTTTAGAAAAAGATTAAAGAATCAAAGTACAGATGAAAGGGCAACATTAATAAAGTGACAAAAATAAAAAGAACATCTCAAATTACACCAATCTGAGTAAAAACCCATCGAGACAGTAGATCAATGGGTCCATTTCACTACTCAGGCCATTTTAGTACGAGGTTACCTGCACAATTAATTGTTCCGTTTGAAAGCAGAGAAAGATCAAGAATAATAAAATCGGTAAATATGTAAGCTAAAATAGAAAGATTTAAAGACCAAAAATAACGATGACCAAAATCGCACATTATTTGCAAAGTTGATTTTATAGTTTTCATCCATACATACATACTGTATCGTTGCAAAATGCTTCAGAGAAAGGATGAAAAATGACATAGGTGATTGAGCCACAAAAACATTCACAAAAAATTTAAACAGAAACATCTCAAATTAGAACAATCTGAGAAGAAACCTGCAAGGGCACTGGACAAATGTGTCCATTTAACTACCAAGTAAATATATAGTACTAATATAGAAAAAGTTCAACACTAAAAAAAAAATGACCAAAATCAGGTGATATCTGTTGCCTATAGCATGTCCTTGAAACATATATACAATATCAATGCAACGTGGATTAAGAGAAAGAGTGAAAGATGACGCAGCGGAAGACGGGGACATAAAATAATATGAAAAACTTTAAACAGAAATATCTCAAATTATAACAATCTGAGAAGAAACCTGCATGGGCACAAGACAAATGTCTCAGTTTAAACAACATCAGAACTTTTATGCTAAGATAGACAGAATTAAAGATTCAGAAAAATATGGACCAAACTCTGGCAATATCTGCCAACTTGATAGCATGTTCTTGATGCATATATACAGTATCATTAGAACATGGTTTAGAAAAAGATGAAGGTATAAAAGTACAGATGAAAGGGCAACAATAAAAATGTGACAAAAATAAAAAAAACATCTCAAATTACACCAATCTGAGTAAAACTCTTTCGAGACAGTAGATGAATGGGTCCATTTCACTACTCAGGCCATTTTAGTACAAGGTTTCCTGCACAATTAGTTGTTCCATTTGGAAGAAGAGAAAGATCAAGAATAATAAAATCGGTAAATATCTAAGCTAAAATAGAAAGATTTAAAGACCAAGAACAATACTGACCAAAATCGGCCACTATTTCCAACGTTGATTGTATGGATTTCATACATATATACAGTATTGCTGCAAAATGCTTCACAGAAAGGACGAAAAATGATATGGATAATGGAGCCACAAAAACATTCACAAAAAATGTAAACAGAAACATCTCAAATTAGAACAATCTGAGAAGAAACCTGCAAGGACAAAAGACAAAAATGTGTCCATTTTACTACCATGTAAACATCTATTACCAGTGTCGAAAAAGTTAAAGACTAAAAAAATGATTGACCAAAATCAGGTGATATCTGTTGCCTATAGCATGTCCTTGATACATGTATACAGTATCACTGCAAATTGGTTTAAGAGAAAGAATGAACGATGAGGCAGCAGACGACGGGGACATAAAATAATATGAAAAAATTTAAACAGAAACATCTCAAATCATAACAATCTGAGAAGAAACCTACATGGGCACAAGACAAATGTCTCAGTTTAAACAACATCAGAACTTTTATGCTAACATAGACAGAATTAAAGATTCAGAAAAATATGGACCAAACTCTGGCAATATCTGCCAACTTGATAGCATGTTCTTGATACATATATACAGTATCATTAGAGCATGGTTTAGAAAAAGATTAAAGAATCAAAGTACAGATGAAAGGGCAACATTAATAAGGTGACAAAAATAAAAAGAACATCTCAAATTACACCAATCTGAGTAAAAACCCATCGAGACAGTAGATCAATGGGTCCATTTCACTACTCAGGCCATTTTAGTACGAGGTTACCTGCACAATTAATTGTTCCGTTTGAAAGCAGAGAAAGATCAAGAATAATAAAATCGGTAAATATCTAAGCTAAAATAGAAAGATTTAAAGACCAAGAACAATGATGACCAAAATCGCACATTATTTGCAAAGTTGATTCCATAGTTTTCATACATACATACATACTGTATCGTTGCAAAATGCTTCAGAGAAAGGATGAAAAATGACATAGGTGATTGAGCCACAAAAACATTCACAAAAAATTTAAACAGAAACATCTCAAATTAGAACAATCTGAGAAGAAACCTGCAAGGGCACTGGACAAATGTGTCCATTTAACTACCAAGTAAATATATAGTACTAATATAGAAAAAGTTCAACACTAAAAAAAAATTGACCAAAATCAGGTGATATCTGTTGCCTATAGCATGTCCTTGATACATATATACAATATCAATGCAACGTGGATTAAGAGAAAGAGTGAAAGATGACGCAGCGGAAAACGGGGACATAAAATAATATGAAAAACTTTAAACAGAAACATCTCAAATTATAACAATCTGAGAAGAAACCTGCATGGGCACAAGACAAATGTCTCAGTTTAAACAACATCAGAACTTTTATGCTAACATAGACAGAATTAAAGATTCAGAAAAATATGGACCAAACTCTGGCTATATCTGCCAACTTGATAGCATGTTCTTGATGCATATATACAGTATCATTAGAACATGGTTTAGAAAAAGATGAAGGTATAAAAGTACAGATGAAAGGGCAACAATAAAAATGTGACAAAAATAAAAAAAACATCTCAAATTACACCAATCTGAGTAAAACTCTTTCGAGACAGTAGATGAATGGGTCCATTTCACTACTCAGGCCATTTTAGTACAAGGTTTCCCGCACAATTAGTTGTTCCATTTGAAAGCAGAGAAAGATCAAGAATAATAAAATCGGTAAATATCTAAGCTAAAATAGAAAGATTTAAAGACCAAGAACAATACTGACCAAAATCGGCCACTATTTCCAATGTTGATTGTATGGATTTCATACATATATACAGTATTGCTGCAAAATGCTTCACAGAAAGGACGAAAAATGATATGGATAATGGAGCCACAAAAACATTCACAAAAAATTTAAACAGAAACATCTCAAATTAGAACAATCTGAGAAGAAACCTGCAAGGACAAAAGACAAAAATGTGTCCATTTTACTACCATGTAAACATCTATTACCAGTGTCGAAAAAGTTAAAGACTAAAAAAATGATTGACCAAAATCAGGTGATATCTGTTGCCTATAGCATGTCCTTGATACATGTATACAGTATCACTGCAAATTGGTTTAAGAGAAAGAATGAACGATGAGGCAGCAGACGACGGGGACATAAAATAATATGAAAAAATTTAAACAGAAACATCTCAAATCATAACAATCTGAGAAGAAACCTACATGGGCACAAGACAAATGTCTCAGTTTAAACAACATCAGAACTTTTATGCTAACATAGACAGAATTAAAGATTCAGAAAAATATGGACCAAACTCTGGCAATATCTGCCAACTTGATAGCATGTTCTTGATACATATATACAGTATCATTAGAGCATGGTTTAGAAAAAGATTAAAGAATCAAAGTACAGATGAAAGGGCAACAATAATAAGGTGACAAAAATAAAAAGAACATCTCAAATTACACCAATCTGAGTAAAAACCCATCGAGACAGTAGATCAATGGGTCCATTTCACTACTCAGGCCATTTTAGTACGAGGTTACCTGCACAATTAATTGTTCCGTTTGAAAGCAGAGAAAGATCAAGAATAATAAAATCGGTAAATATCTAAGCTAAAATAGAAAGATTTAAAGACCAAGAACAATGATGACCAAAATCGCACATTATTTGCAAAGTTGATTCCATAGTTTTCATACATACATACATACTGTATCGTTGCAAAATGCTTCAGAGAAAGGATGAAAAATGACATAGGTGATTGAGCCACAAAAACATTCACAAAAAATTTAAACAGAAACATCTCAAATTAGAACAATCTGAGAAGAAACCTGCAAGGGCACTGGACAAATGTGTCCATTTAACTACCAAGTAAATATATAGTACTAATATAGAAAAAGTTCAACACTAAAAAAAAATTGACCAAAATCAGGTGATATCTGTTGCCTATAGCATGTCCTTGATACATATATACAATATCAATGCAACGTGGATTAAGAGAAAGAGTGAAAGATGACGCAGCGGAAAACGGGGACATAAAATAATATGAAAAACTTAAAACAGAAACATCTCAAATTATAACAATCGGAGAAGAAACCTGCATGGGCACAAGACAAATGTCTCAGTTTAAACAACATCAGAACTTTTATGCTAACATAGACAGAATTAAAGATTCAGAAAAATATGGACCAAACTCTGGCAATATCTGCCAACTTGATAGCATGTTCTTGATACATATATACAGTATCATTAGAGCATGGTTTAGAAAAAGATTAAAGAATCAAAGTACAGATGAAAGGGCAACATTAATAAAGTGACAAAAATAAAAAGAACATCTCAAATTACACCAATCTGAGTAAAAACCCATCGAGACAGTAGATCAATGGGTCCATTTCACTACTCAGGCCATTTTAGTACGAGGTTACCTGCACAATTAATTGTTCCGTTTGAAAGCAGAGAAAGATCAAGAATAATAAAATCGGTAAATATGTAAGCTAAAATAGAAAGATTTAAAGACCAAAAATAATGATGACCAAAATCGCACATTATTTGCAAAGTTGATTCCATAGTTTTCATCCATACATACATACTGTATCGTTGCAAAATGCTTCAGAGAAAGGATGAAAAATGACATAGGTGATTGAGCCACAAAAACATTCACAAAAAATTTAAACAGAAACATCTCAAATTAGAACAATCTGAGAAGAAACCTGCAAGGGCACTGGACAAATGTGTCCATTTAACTACCAAGTAAATATATAGTACTAATATAGAAAAAGTTCAACACTAAAAAAAAAATGACCAAAATCAGGTGATATCTGTTGCCTATAGCATGTCCTTGAAACATATATACAATATCAATGCAACGTGGATTAAGAGAAAGAGTGAAAGATGACGCAGCGGAAGACGGGGACATAAAATAATATGAAAAACTTTAAACAGAAACATCTCAAATTATAACAATCTGAGAAGAAACCTACATGGGCACAAGACAAATGTCTCAGTTTAAACAACATCAGAACTTTTATGCTAAAATAGACAGAATTAAAGATTCAGAAAAATATGGACCAAACTCTGGCTATATCTGCCAACTTGATAGCATGTTCTTGATGCATATATACAGTATCATTAGAACATGGTTTAGAAAAAGATGAAGGTATAAAAGTACAGATGAAAGGGCAACAATAAAAATGTGACAAAAATAAAAAAAACATCTCAAATTACACCAATCTGAGTAAAACTCTTTCGAGACAGTAGATGAATGGGTCCATTTCACTACTCAGGCCATTTTAGTACAAGGTTTCCCGCACAATTAGTTGTTCCATTTGAAAGCAGAGAAAGATCAAGAATAATAAAATCGGTAAATATCTAAGCTAAAATAGAAAGATTTAAAGACCAAGAACAATACTGACCAAAATCGGCCACTATTTCCAACGTTGATTGTATGGATTTCATACATATATACAGTATTGCTGCAAAATGCTTCACAGAGAGGACGAAAAATGATATGGATAATGGAGCCACAAAAACATTCACAAAAAATTTAAACAGAAATATCTCAAATTAGAACAATCTGAGAAGAAACCTGCAAGGACAAAAGACAAAAATGTGTCCATTTTACTACCATGTAAACATCTATTACCAGTGTCGAAAAAGTTAAAGACTAAAAAAATGATTGACCAAAATCAGGTGATATCTGTTGCCTATAGCATGTCCTTGATACATGTATACAGTATCACTGCAAATTGGTTTAAGAGAAAGAATGAACGATGAGGCAGCAGACGACGGGGACATAAAATAATATGAAAAAATTTAAACAGAAACATCTCAAATCATAACAATCTGAGAAGAAACCTACATGGGCACAAGACAAATGTCTCAGTTTAAACAACATCAGAACTTTTATGCTAACATAGACAAAATTAAAGATTCAGAAAAATATGGACCAAACTCTGGCAATATCTGCCAACTTGATAGCATGTTCTTGATACATATATACAGTATCATTAGAGCATGCTTTAGAAAAAGATTAAAGAATCAAAGTACAGATGAAAGGGCAACATTAATAAGGTGACAAAAATAAAAAGAACATCTCAAATTACACCAATCTGAGTAAAAACCCATCGAGACAGTAGATCAATGGGTCCATTTCACTACTCAGGCCATTTTAGTACGAGGTTACCTGCACAATTAATTGTTCTGTTTGAAAGCAGAGAAAGATCAAGAATAATAAAATCGGTAAATATCTAATTTAAAATAGAAAGATTTAAAGACCAAGAACAATGATGACCAAAATCGCACATTATTTGCAAAGTTGATTCCATAGTTTTCATCCATACATACATACTGTATCGTTGCAAAATGTTTCAGAGAAAGGATGAAAAATAACATAGGTGATTGAGCCAAAAAAAAATAAACAAAAAATTTAAACAGAAACATCTCAAATTAGAAACATCTGAGAAGAAACCTGCAAGGGCACTGGACAAATGTGTCCATTTAACTACCAGGTAAATATATAGTACTAATATAGAAAAAGTTCAACACTAAAAAAAAATTGACCAAAATCAGGTGATATCTGTTGCCTATAGCATGTCCTTGATACATATATACAATATCAATGCAACGTGGATTAAGAGAAAGAGTGAAAGATGACGCAGCGGAAGACGGGGACATAAAATAATATGAAAAAATTTAAACAGAAACATCTCAAATCATAACAATCTGAGAAGAAACCTACATGGGCACAAGACAAATGTCTCAGTTTAAACAACATCAGAACTTTTATGCTAACATAGACAGAATTAAAGATTCAGAAAAATATGGACCAAACTCTGGCAATATCTGCCAACTTGATAGCATGTTCTTGATACATATATACAGTATCATTAGAGCATGGTTTAGAAAAAGATTAAAGAATCAAAGTACAGATGAAAGGGCAACAATAATAAGGTGACAAAAATAAAAAGAACATCTCAAATTACACCAATCTGAGTAAAAACCCATCGAGACAGTAGATCAATGGGTCCATTTCACTACTCAGGCCATTTTAGTACGAGGTTACCTGCACAATTTAATGTTCCGTTTGAAAGCAGAGAAAGATCAAGAATAATAAAATCGGTAAATATCTAAGCTAAAATAGAAAGATTTAAAGACCAAGAACAATGATGACCAAAATCGCACATTATTTGAAAAGTTGATTCCATAGTTTTCATACATACATACATTATCGTTGCCAAATGCTTCAGAGAAAGGATGAAAAATAACATAGGTGATTGAGCCACAAAACATTCACAAAAAATTTAAACAGAAACATCTCAAATTAGAACAATCTGAGAAGAAACCTGCAAGGGCACTGGACAAATGTGTCCATTTAACTACCAAGTAAATATATAGTACTAATATAGAAAAAGTTCAACACTAAAAAAAAATTGACCAAAATCAGGTGATATCTGTTGCCTATAGCATGTCCTTGATACATATATACAATATCAATGCAACGTGGATTAAGAGAAAGAGTGAAAGATGACGCAGCGGAAGACGGGGACATAAAATAATATGAAAAACTGTAAACAGAAACATCTCAAATTATAACAATCTGAGAAGAAACCTGCATGGGCACAAGACAAATGTCTCAGTTTAAACAACATCAGAACTTTTATGCTAACATAGATAGAATTAAAGATTCAGAAAAATATGGACCAAACTCTGGCAATATCTGCCAACTTGATAGCATGTTCTTGATGCATATATACAGTATCATTAGAACATGGTTTAGAAAAAGATGAAGGTATAAAAGTACAGATGAAAGGGCAACAATAAAAATGTGACAAAAATAAAAAAAACATCTGAAATTACACCAATCTGAGTAAAACTCTTTCGAGACAGTAGATGAATGGGTCCATTTCACTACTCAGGCCATTTTAGTACGAGGTTTCCCGCACAATTAGTTGTTCCATTTGAAAGCAGAGAAAGATCAAGAATAATAAAATCGGTAAATATCTAAGCTAAAATAGAAAGATTTAAAGACCAAGAACAATACTGACCAAAATCGGCCACTATTTCCAACGTTGATTGTATGGATTTCATACATATATACAGTATTGCTGCAAAATGCTTCAGAGAAAGGACGAAAAATGATATGGATAATGGAGCCACAAAAACATTCACAAAAAATTTAAACAGAAACATCTCAAATTAGAACAATCTGAGAAGAAACCTGCAAGGAAAAAAGACAAATATGTGTCCATTTTACTACCATGTAAACATCTATTACCAGTGCAGAAAAAGTTAAAGACTAAAAAAATGATTGACCAAAATCAGGTGATATCTGTTGCCTATAGCATGTCCTTGATACATGTATACAGTATCACTGCAAATTGATTTAAGAGAAAGAATGAACGATGAGGCAGCGGACGACGGGGACATAAAATAATATGAAAAAATTTAAACAGAAACATCTCAAATGATAACAATCTGAGAAGAAACCTGCATGGGCACAAGACAAATGTCTCAGTTTAAACAACATCAGAACTTTTATGCTAACATAGACAGAATTAAAGATTCAGAAAAATATGGACCAAACTCTGGCAATATCTGCCAACTTGATAGCATGTTCTTGATACATATATACAGTATCATTAGAACATGATTTAGAAAAAGATGAAGGAATAAAAGTACAGATGAAAGGGCAACAGTAAAAATATGACAAAAATAAAAAAACTTCTCAAATTACACCAATCTGAGTAGCATTCTATCGAGAGAGTAGATCAATGGGTCCATTTCACTACTCATGGAATTTTAGTATGAGGTTACCTGCACAATTAGTTGTTCCGTTTGAAAGCAGAGAAAGATCAAGAATAATAAAATCGGTAAATATCTAAGCTAAAATAGAAAGATTTAAAGACCAAGAACAATACTGACCAAAATCGGCCTTTATTTGCAAAGTTGATTTTATAGTTTTCATACATATACATACAGTATCATTTCAAAATGCTTCAGAGAAAGGATGAAAAATGACATAGATAATGTAGCCACAAAAACATTAAAAAAAATTAAACAGAAACATCTCAAATTAGAACAATCTGAGAAGAAACCTGCATGGGCAGAAGACAAATGTGTTCCTTTGACTTGCATGTAAACATCTATACTAATATATAAGGAGTAAAACATTCATAAAAGTACTGATCAACATCGGGCAATATGTGTTTACCATAGTATATTCCTGATACATATATACAGTGTCACTGCAAAATGGTTTAGAGAAAGAGTGAAAGATGATGGAGCAGACAATGGGGACATAAAATAATATGAACAAATTTAAACAGAAACATCTCAAATTGGAACAATCTGAGAAGAAACCTGCATGGGCACAAGACAAATGTGTCTCTTTAAACACCATGAGAACTATTATACTAACAAAGACAGAATTAAAGATTCGGAAAAATATAGACCAATTTCTGGCAACATTTTCCAACGTGATAGTATGTCCTTGATGCATATAGATAGTACCATTAGAATATGGTTTTGAAAATAAAATAAAATAAAAGATGACACACTACAGGACGGGGACACCAAAATATTGTCAAAAAATATTTAAACAGAAATCTCAAATTATAACAATCTGAGAAGAAACCAGTATGGGCAGCATATAAATGTGTCCATTTGACCACTATGTTAACATCTATGCTAATACAGACAGAATTAAAGACTCACAAAAATACTGACTAAAATCTGGCAATATCTGTTAACTTGATTGCATGTTCTTGATACATATATAGAGTATCAATGAAATATGGTTCATTGAAAGATGGAAGGGTGAGACTATAGGCAATGGAGCCACAATAAAATTGTGTCAAAAAACGAAACCAGCATAGGAGTTTTCTGATTTTGTTCATTTGAAGGGTTACGGACATTTTAATGCAGATGCAGTGGAACCGGATAATACAAAAGTAACTCTGACAAAGAGAATTTTATGTCCTGAACAAGTGCCCCTAATGTACCCAGATAACAAAATGAACTGCTTAAGTCAAAGATGGAGCTTAGTTGAGAAGGTTGGCCCAATAGGGGACACAGGTCTGAATGTGCCGGCGGGAATTTTTTTATAGATTGGTAATGAGACTATCTGTGGTGATATCCAAGGAGAAGATGAGGTTCCAAGTCACAGTCTGGGCGTGTCAGATCCTTTTTGATGCTGTGTCGCTCCTGTGCCTTGCCCTCTTGGAATGCTGCAAAATACATATCAATTAGCAGTTGTTCTATTTGTCAATTCATAGAAATATCAACAAATATAACTAAATGCATATGACTTATCTCTTTTACTACCTCGTTCAACACCAATCAGAACTTTCCGATTAAATCGTATCTTTTTTCTAAAATACGCCTTTAAAATGATCAACATTTGTAAGTGAAACTATGACAGGAGATTTAATCAGCTATAATTGTCCAAACGGTTTATTCCGCGCTTTCCAGACACGCCCAGGTTGCGCCAGTATTATCTCTTTAACTACCTCGTTCAACACCAATCAGTTCTTTACGATTAAATCTTTTTTGTTTTTTCTTAAGAGCGCTTTTAAATTGATCAACATCTGTAAGTGAAACTATAGCACCTTTTTACAACCATTAACAGCAGGTTGTACACAACCTAGACAAAAGCATTATTTTACAAAAGACTGTCCATTCTTAAAAAACACAGTGGATACGAACAAACCCAACCCATCCTTTGCATTATATATAAGGGACGGGAACATCACTTATCCAAAACTTTTTGTCCACCATTTCGTTTACACCAATACCAGGCGGCAAAATAGCTGAGCAGTCTAAGTTGGTTTGCCGCGATAAAATGGTAACATCGTACAGTGACGCAGAGAGATGTTTTTGGCCAGAACTATTCTCTACTCATTGTTGATCATAACAATTTTATGAAGCCCTTCAATCAAGGGGAAGTCAGAGATAAACACAAACTGTACATCAAATTTGAATTCAAAGTCAAGTCTATACAGAATATCAGAAATAGCCTGCAATCTTATTGAACTTTAAACTGGGTTTTCTGGGTCCTCATACCAGGCTTATGGACTCGTCCCATACTCCTGATCAAAGTAAAATGGGGAAAGCTGATCACTCGGTCTTGCAGCATGTCCATGGGACGGGCAAAATAAAAAATATATCCACAAACAAATCCCAAAATATTTTGGACATTTCATTCGACATAAGTACTGTAAAAAGGAATGACTGTAAGATACTGCATCCATACATGCACAACCAGTGCGACTTTCCAGACAGAGACACTGATGATAACTCTGCCTAGAAAATCAACCTTGCAACACGAAAAGGTAATTATTATCGTATATGCATCGCACAGGGACTAAGTACGGATGTATCGTGAATGTCTGGACGGGTGGATAGCACCACCATTTATTGGAGAATATTTTTGAAAAACTTTTTAAAAACTTTTACGTCCCCCATTTCGTTTACACAGATACCACGCGGTATCGGTGTAAACCAAATAACGTTTTGACGTTTCAAGTGGACCTAAACCAAAGAATTATCGTGTATTATCGGCGATTTCATTTTCCTTTTCAATATAAATGTTAACAATTGGCGATTTGCCAAGTTTAAAAAGATCACATCAACACTGTACAAATCACAGTGATTTGCTAAGTAGAATTACTTCAAATTCGTGGATGGGGAAAAACCAACTTGGTTCCACCATGATCGCAAAACGGGGCAACTGCATATTTCACTAGTGTCTACATTCAAAGCTTTCATTGAGTGCGTTTGAGTCGTTTATTTATTTATTTGTTTGTTGTCTCCATGACAAGCTTAAAGTGCTAGGACAACTATTCACCCGCCTGGATCTTAACTTTCTGGCGTAACCAAGTAGGCCCAATCCCCTCACTTATATACGTTCATTCAGTTTTAATTTGTGAATGAATTCGTAGAAAAATATGTGATTTGATGTGATGTGACAAGTCGGGCCAGTGGGTGTGGGTGAACCCGCACTTAAGAAAAGCGCCATTTTTGGTAAAAAGTATAATCCAAAGAAACTCTAAAACACTGGTGCCGTATTCTGAAAAACCTCCTGTAATTTTCATGGAGCGTGAAGAGGTATTAAAATGCAATGTAACTGTAATTGGCAGCACGTGGAATGTAAGAGAAGTCTGATTGTTTCCGCTGTAGCATGTTGCGTCCCCTTTTCAAGTGACTCCTACTGAAAGTATGCGAGTCAATTTTTTCTCAGACATTTCGTGTGAGAAGCCGGAGCTGCTTAAGAAGTCACCACCGATTACTTGACGGAATAAGGGGTTACTATAAAAAAAAGTCAATGAACTGTCACGGCAAGAGAACCATAGGGTGGTGAATTCTGAAGAACGGCCCTGCGATAGGTTCTAGCTCCTCTGCAAAAGAAAGTCTCTGATAATACAGGCCGCACTTTTCTTGTAGAACACTGATGCCGTATCCCGTTCAAATTACCTGACGGGACTTCACAAAAGAAAGAGATTGCCAAATTTACTACATGGAATACTTTCGCTAAACGGAGTGAGGATCAACCTGCCTTGCGTCATGTTTCATAACCATATGGTTCCTGAAATTTTAGACACATTGGCCTTCTTCATGTTTCGACTTTGCCGCAGCCCAGTATCACATCTGACACAGTGAACAAAGAAAGAAAAAAACATTTCCTTTGAGTTTAGACCTATCCTGGCCTCCAAGGTGCACAGGCATGGGGGCCCTGATAAGGCCGGGCTATCGTCTTTCCCTTTCATTCCTCAAAATATGTCACTCTAGTTAACACTGTTCTCTAGATAAATCGAACATTCAATTTCGTTTCTCCCAGCACTGTATCAGAAAGTCCTGTGCAGTTCTGACCCATCCTTTTCTTCCCAGTAAATCCCTTATTAGGCTTGTCAAACTTAACATCCATGCCACACGCTCTCATGTGCTTCTTCTGAGCGCCGACCTTCCTCTGACGAGTTTAAGCCACGACACTCGAATGAACCTTCCGAACAACCATGGATCCCGGTATTATGGGTCCATGCAGCAACAAACAAAACTCACAGAGACAAAACGAAAACGCACTCACACCCAAGCATTCAAGTTCAAAACATGACGAAACAGCATTCAAACTCTCATCCCACAAACTCCCAAAGAAATGTACGGGCCATTTAATGTCAGCTTTGCTAAAGGAAATAAAACGAATTATAAAACAGCACGTACCCAGCGGCCCAGCGGCAGGAAACCATGCACCTGCAGGTGTACAGGCAAATGCGGTTCTCCGCTGCGACTGAGACCTCTTTGTCCTTGCATGAATGTGTTGTACATTCACGTGCAAATTAATTACTGTATCTGCCCGACCAGCAGTAGATGGACAGTGATTCGCTGGAGTTACCGCCAGATTGGTAATGCTTTTCAAGGTAGCTGTGCCCGGCTTCAAACTTACTGGGTCAAATATCACGTGGCTTTTTTAATCCCGCCAGAAGACGCACTCTAAATAATAAAACAAACAGCTTGACGGGTTTAATGGTTATAATGAGAAATATACACTATTAAACTGTCTAGACATGTGTACATTAAATTGTTAGCCTGCCACCTGAACGGTAAGGTGCGATATATTTTATGTAACTGTCATCTGCCACCGCCAAAGAGTATCAATCTGTCAGGTTGGAAAACAGATTGAGAAGACTGTCGGAACTTGCATGAACTACTGGGTGTTCTCGTATCTGCCAGGGTCACGGAAATTGAAAGCTCAGCAGGCAATAATTGGTCTTTATGCAGAGATAGCCAATCAGCAATGCGAACTTCCAGTCGTTTATATAAGGGTGTTCTTTATATGATCTACTTCTGGTAAGGCCACGTACTGTTGACTTAAGTGGGGGGAGCTAGATTTGTGTTGCCTCAATAGGAAATAACCACAGCTGAAAACAAGCTGCCTGAAAATAAACAACAAATACGTTGAATACATAAAAATACTGTATTCAAGGGAATATAGGCCTATTAACCAGTTTGATACCATTTGGAAGTGTTATATCTACTCTCTGTTTACATGCCAAAATAAACTGCTTCTGATTTGTCGATGTCTATTTTAAATTGTTCCCTGCGTAAGCTTTAAATGTTCACTAATGCCCGGTTGCACATGTCCGAGTCTTGTAACCTGGAGTTAAATTGATAATCTAGAGCTACCTGAGTCTGGGTTATGAAGCCATTGATCCAGAGTCAAATTCGTTTGCACTTGTCAAGATCAAGTCAGGGTCTGGTGACTCCAGGTTACACTGTTGTGTCTTGAGCGTGTATGCCTGTTTTGCATAGATTCTATTGTGATGTAGCTTTATTCCAGTCTACCCATTCTTTTTCCTTCCCCTGCATGGTTGTGTGTGAAGGCAAATAGAGGGTCACGCCATCAGATCGGGCAAAGAACGTAAAAAAAAAAAAAAAAGACTAAAAAACCTGTTCATTTCTTATGTGAACAAATGAATTCTAAAATTAGTAGAGGCGGATAAATATTGTGGAAAGTAAACATAGATGTTAGGCTAAGGTCCAGAAGAGGGAAAGCCTCGAAAAAAAAAAATTAGCAACAATTTCAAAGCAAATGTGGAGATGAGGGATAGCAATCGACCAAACATGCATGGGGAAATTTGAAAGATAAAATTGCTCAGTAGAAAAGATCCCCGAAGACAACTGGTGGAGGTGCCACTCCAAAGCGAATATTCAGTAAAGCCAGTGTCCCTCAATTCAGTCATCCCTCAATTTAAGTCACTTTTCAATGCGACAGATTTTTCATTAATTATCGGCATTCTTGAAGAATTGCGGACATTGAAGACATTTATGCACAGTTTTTGTCTTGTATATTATAGTTTACCTATCTTATTTTGTTGCATAGAATTTGTTATTATAAAATAATTGAGAAAATAAAAAGATGATTTTGTTCTGCCTTGACCAGTAAACATGGAGGAAAATTTCGAATATATGAATGCCTCCATTTCCTCGAACTAGGAGATTGTTCATCCAGCTTTCGAAGGTGTTTGGGCACAAAAGTGTAATAACATTTATCGTGATGGTAAACACTATTTATTGGTACAGATGAATGAAGTAGGTACTGATGAAACTTTTAATATGTGTATTCCATGCATGGGTGATGAATTTGTTGTGTTGCGCATGAAAATATCGTTTTGTGGCATCTGCTTGTTTATTTATTTATTTATTTATTATTTTACCAGGGTTACTGGCTCAGTGCCGCAGCTCTGATCTCCCGCCAGGCCCTGGATGATACAATCGGTTGTTGAAAACATGAGGCATGATGAACATATAAATTACATAATAATACATAAATTATTAAAACAAGATAAAATATAAAACTCTCAATGAAAATGAAAGATACGTCGAAACACAAGTGGCGGACAGAGTCCAAAATAGGCAGGATAATACAAACAAAATTAGAGCATACATATAGTTTTGGGAGGGTAGCACCACGATTTAAACAAATTTATATTTGGAGCACTCCTTAACCGGTAAGGGAGGGAGTTCCATTTAGTGGCGCCCCTGTAGGATATCCTGCTCTTGCCGACATTGAGCTTACACCGGGGAACAAAGAGGGCATTGGTTGATGTGGACCTAGTTACATGAGGATTTACCTCAGAGCTATCTATAGATTTGGAAGAAATATAGCCTGGGAGTAGGTTGTTTACTGCTTTGAACATAAAAACATCAGTATGAAAATCTCGTCTTTTTTGGAGGGTAAGGGTTTTAGTGGTATAATGAAGATCCGAAACATGTGTACGTCTATGAGATTTTGTAACAATCCGGAGGGCATGATTTTGTAAAATTTGGAGTTTCTGCTTTAGGCGGCAAGAGCAGGAGTCCCATACTATATCACAATAATCAAAATATGGTAGTATTAATGACTTATAAAACATCAGACTAGTCTTGGCAGATAGGAACTTCCTTGTCCTTCCCAGAGCAGATAACCGGCATTTTTACAAATATGATCAATGTGCGCTGAGAAGGACAAGGAAGAGTCAAGCAATACACCCAAATATTTAAAAGTTGACACTTGCTCGATGATATCACCGTCGCAATGTATGTTGAGTTGGAGTACCTTTTTGAGCCGCTGAGGAGTGCCGAAAGTCATGACTTTGGTTTTCTTTGTATTTAAAGTTAGCTTATTTGCCTTGAACCAGTAGGATACGTTTTGCATCTCAGCATTAAGTGTTTCGTCATTCTCCTTGCCTTCGGCAGTGGGCTCTGTGGTGCCATACCAGGAAACAGCTCTTTTTCCCTCATATATACGTACGTACGTGTGTGTGTGTGTGAAATCATGGGACCCAGCAGTTATTCTGCTGGCTGCTCCTATATGCAACAGACGATCAACAAAATCAAATTTATGCAACTAGTCAATATACTCTTCCACGGTACGGTTAAACCCCCACTAACAGCAAAGTGATGTGTACATACACTGGAAATCGGTTTAACTTTAGCTTTTAATCCTGGCTGTACCCTGAGTTAAATTGTGGGGTTAAATTCAATACGGCTTCAGTTTAACCCAGACATGTGCAAGTGAGTATACCTATTTGACAGGGCTTGACTCCAGAGTCACCGTAATCCCGACATGATCTGGACATGTGCAACCGGGCATTAGTCTGCCTCTGAAGGCAAACGTTTTACGGCCTCTGGATAGGAAGAACACTTAATATCATCGGCTCTTCTTTAGGAATGGGTTTGTGTCATAAAAAGTAAAGGTCATTTATTGCCTCCTAATCAGGCTTGATGGCACTTTGACTGTCTCAGACTCAGTGAATACAAAGCCTCTTTGTTTTTAACCAGAGACATGCATGTCTCAATCCATCTCCCTGTATTTGCGAATAGTGGGAGGCATCAAAGTTTGAAGTCCAGTGCTGCCACTGCCTAATTACCAAAAAAGTATCCAATTTAACTTTCAAAAAGTATAAATTTTCAGGAAAAAAAGTATAACAAAGTATGAATATGAAGCAACTCACGGGTATTGCAGCAAAATTACACCGTAACAAGAGAGGTATGTGAACAGCTCATGCTCAGCTGACCCAGAGATTCATCACATTTATGGGTCTGTAAACTTGGGATAGGATCAAGGTCACCCCTGTACTCAGTAAGCCTGACTTATAAGGAAGAACACTAACATGAGCAACATCAAAGTCCCAGTTCAAGTACCTCTCAAGTTATAGCACTGAAGAGTAAAATAAATGCACGTTGCACTGTGACCTAAGAAATAAGATCAGGGTCACTCATGTACTCTCTGAACATGACCTTTATAGAGAAACATTAACATGTGCAACATCTAGGTCCTAGCTTACTCAAAATAGATCTTAAGTTATCAAGTGAACAGTAAATTTCATAGCAGTTGTCTAGTGACCTTGGGTCACTCATGTACTGTCTGAGTGTGGCCCTCAAAGAGGGTATCCCATGACCCTGTAAAACATGAAAGTAGAACAAATAGTTCTCAAGTTATCATCTGAAGAGTTAAATAAACTTTAGTGACCCTGTGACCTTGACAATAAAGTCAACGTCACCCATGTACTGTGTAACTCTGGCTGTCATGCCCTCAAATCTTCCTATGCAATTTTGAATCAATTGGCCAAGTGGTTTTGCAGGCCAAAAATGAACCAAAAACTCATAAAAAATCCAAAAATCACTGGAGCGCGACCATTGAACAAACTTAGCGGATACCCACCCAGGGTACATCCCCACCGAGTTTGACGTGAATACGATGAGTGGTTTTGGAGAAAAAGTCCAAAATGTAAATCACCATTGCAATCCCCATTCACCTACTACACAGCAATCAGTAGCACTGTATGTATTAACCAATAATTAAGTACCCGAATTGAAATATTCAGGGATTCATAGTGCGAAGTTCTCACACGAAGATTGTCGCTTTGAAAACTTGACAAGTTTGTTAATTCCACGCCCCATATATAATGTATCAATTACAATTCCTGTTTGTTCCCAAGGCACAATATTGCCTGGGTGACTAAACTCACAGCCAGCCTCTTTGACTACATAATTTCAACAAGGCAGATCTTTCTTACCACTACTTAATCATCTATATGAAACGTATGTAAAATAGACTTTGCATGCTACACACATTTCTGATGTGCATGATTTGTCTATAATTTGAAAACGCTCATTGGCTGCAAGTTCTCACATGTTAACGCTGACTTTCCCTCATACCTTTTGATTGCTGCATCATTTAGGTTGTCCTATTTTCTGGTCAACATTACTGCGCCAGACTCTAGAATAAATAGCACTATCACCAAACTTTCAAATGATCACACTGTGCTCTTACCTGAGATCACATCATTATTAAATAACAGCGGACTTGCCCTGATGAAACTCAAGATGCACACAGATGGCCCAAGCGTAAGCAGTCGGTTCTAAATGTCCCAATGCATAAGATTTTATACTCGTTCTTGAACACCTCAAATCACTGTAAAAATTATAAATCACTGGAAAATTAAAAAGAATTTAAAAAAAATCTTTACAACAGCATCACCACCTTGTGAACACCTTTGTTTGGTCCTTCTAAAAGGAAAATTTCCACCAAGTTCCAGCATAATCTGAGTGATGGTTTCGGAGAAGTCAAAAACAGCAAAAACACATTTTTTACAAATATATATATATAAGTATATCTATATATATATATATATATATATATATATATATATATATATATATATATATATATATATATATATATATATATGTATATATATTTGAAAAATCACTGCACCATCTGTTGAACAAATTACGGTATAAGGTTCCCCAGAGGTATCCCTAAGCATTTTCGAAGCAATTGGCCAAGCAGTTTTGGAGAATATTTTTTTTTTAAGATTTGCCCACACACACACACACACACACCCCACACCCCCATCCACCCTCCCATCCAAGAAGTTGGTATGGTCCCAGGGACATTCCCACCAAGTTTGAGGGAAATCTAGCCAGTGACTTTGGAGAAGAAGTCGAAATTTGGGAATTGTGGACACCGACAGATGGACGTGGATGCCTAACCACCACATAATCTCAGCTGACTGACAAGTCAGCTGAGCTAAAAATTACCCAAAGTTGCTTGTAATGAACAAAGAACAGACTTCCATACTGAGTTGTACCACTTAAAGTACATTTTTGACTGTGTCTGATGGGAACCAGGGCCTGGGCTATGCATCAGGTACCTCTTATCATCGTCCAGATCCTCCTGATGTCCGATAGCAAAAAACATGCAAGGTTTCCGTTACCCCCCCCCCCCCCATGGGGGTATGTTAGCCTTTCATATCATGGAATAGCCCTTCAGCAAAATTCAAGGGGTCTCCACTTCCTATATTCCTTTTTCTTTGTTAATTTTGCAAAGGATAGCCAAAAAAATGACTCTCTTTCAGGTTGGGACCCTTTGAAAAAATCCCTAACAGAAATACTGACATGGATCCATGATTGTCACTCAGTGGGAAGATGGTTCATCGTTTTTGCTAACTAGACACTCAGAAAGGCTGTAAGAATGCCTAGAACACTACCCGTAATATCTAACTGAATTCCAATCAAAAGTTCAAACATTTGCCCCCCCCCCAAAAAAAAGAGAATAAAAAAATATTTCAGGGGAAAAAAACATTAATGAAGTATAAAAAAGTAAAACAGTGAAAATATAGCATCATATTTTAAAAGAAGTATAAAGTGGCAGCATTGGAAGTTACTAATTATGTGTTTTTAAATCCTGTGTAAAAGCGCTCTCAGAGAGCCGTCCAACGATATCAAAATAATTTATCTTAAGTCTTTCTCCAGATATAACAATTTATGTGATCCCTAGACTACGAAGATCTATACCCGGTAATCAAAGCCATCAAACCTTAATTCTTATTTCGTATAGACTTTTCCTGTTAGTCTTTAAACAAAGACAGAATCAGTATCCGAAATAAGGATTATGACATTTCTCATATAAGACGTCCATCTTGTCCGTAATGGAGTTTGTGTGGAATAAATTGGCATAATGTAAAGGGGGGGGGGGGGAGTAAGGTGTTTTCCAGACTGGCGTACTGGGCATTTTTGTTTGCCCTACATACGTACTGAAAGCCTTTTTAATATCCGTTCTCTGTACCAACCATTATTTGTGCATTAAAAAAAATCCGTACGTTGCACTAGGGTAAAATTATGACTTGTGCCAGCGTAGGAGGGGGGGGGGGCGTAGTTCGGGTGCACGGTTGGCAGAGCGGTAAGACGCTCGCCTTTCACCTCTGCCACCCGGGTTCGATTCTCGTCCTGGGAAGCATGTAGAGAAAGTTCCTACCACTTTAACCGTGCACGGTGGTTTTCTCCGAGTTCTTCGGTTTCCTCCACCACAGACAAGGTAGGAAGTATACGCCAACATCTGTGCCATGGAGAGTGACTCGATAAGTCAATGATTGACTTCTTTCGCAATCCATATAAAACAAATGTGTCTATACTATACTTACTCCCTCCTATACAAGCATGATTTGGATCATGAATCTAAAAGATGTATGTCTCTAACGCGAGTATGCCGAATATGTTTGGTTTTTGTCGATGTACCACTTTCATGCTGAGTTTAAATGCAATCACTTCCAACAAAATGTACAGTTGTTTTCAAAACTGACATAGAATTTCGGATTCCTTTCGTAATGATCATGAATCCCAAAACTGAGACGTGAGAAAAACAAGAGAGCTGTGTGAACAGCCCATGCTCAGCTGACCTACAGATTCATCACATTTGTGGCTCTGTGAACTTGGAACAGGACAAAATATTTAACCCTTATCAAAGATACATCCCTACCAAGTTTGACACAAATGTGGCCGAAATTATTTAAGTTATAGCCATTACAAGAAATTTCCACGTTAAACTTTCCTGTAAAAACTTTTTAAAAGATCCCCCCCCCCAAAAAAATAAAAAAAATAAAATAAAAATATATACAAAATAAAAAAATCACTGGAGCGTGACCATTTGGACACACCTGATAGAGACCCACCCAAGGTACATTGCCACCAAGTGTGAAGTCGATCTGACTGACAGTTTCTTGGGGAAAAAAACAACAAAATGTGAATTAGCATTAGAATGCCTATTGACTTTCATATTAATCAATAAAAAAGGTGCATTTACCGATAAGTACCCGCATTGAAAAAAAAAAAACTTTAAAATTCAGGTATCCAGAGCAGTGGCACCTGGTGAACAACTTTGTTTCATCCTTTCACAAGGAACATAAACACTAACTGTCAGCTTAATCAGAGTTATGGAGAATTTGAAAAAAAGCAAGAACAAACAATCATAAAAAACAGAATAAAATTGCATTGCCATCTGGTGGACAAATTAAAAACTAGGAGTCTCTGGGAGTGTCCCTGTGTGGTATCAAAACCGTCAGGTGAGCGCTTTTAGAGGAGAAGATTTTTAAAGATTTGCAACCTTCCACCCCCCCCCAAAAAAAAAACTTAAAAAATAAAAAATCACTGGATCGTGACCATTTGAACAAACCTAGTGGAGACACACCCTTAATACATTGCCACCAAGTTTGGAGTCAATCTAGATGACGGTTTTGGAGTAGAAGTCGAAAATATGAATTAACATTAGAATGCCCATTGACTTACATAGTGATAAATGGGATAGGTGCATTCACCGATAAGTACCTGAATGGAAAAAAATTGTTAAAAATCAGGAATTCACAGCAGCGCAACCTAGTGAACAAGTTTGTTTGACCCTTCCACGAGGAACATATCGAACACGTTTCAGCTTAACCTGATTGGCGGTTCTGAAGAAGTCAAAAATAACGAAAGCAACCCCCCCCCCCCAAAAAAAAAGGTAAAAGATATAATTAATTGCAGCGCCATATGGTGAACAAATTCAGAAACAGGAGTCTCTAGGAGTGTCCCTGTGTGATATTAAAGCAGTCGAGTGAAGATTTTTTAATATTTGCCCCTAAAAGAACAAAAATACAAAATCATAAAATTACCAAAATCACTGGAGCGTGACAATTTGAACAAAGCTGGTAGAGATCCACCCAAAGTGCAGTGCCATCAAGTTTGAAGTGAATCTGACAGACGGTTTTGAAGAAGTCGAAAATGTGAATTAGCATCAGAATGCCTATTGACTTACATAGTGATCAATAAGAAAGGTGCATTTACCGACAAGTACCCGAATTGAAAAAATCGTTAAAATTCAGGAATTTACAGCAGTGCCACCTGAGCTAAAAATGGAAAAAATATTTTTTTCAATGAAGAACAAAACCAAGACTTAGAACTGTTATCTGTTTCAATTACTCCCTCAGATATTGGACTTACACACATAATACATATACTGGCCATTTTTTTTTCGAAGAAAATCCATGTCCTCTATGCAACACTAAATACAAATTATGAAAAAATAATTGAAATGTGGAATCAAGAGTTCCAATCTATATTCGTTAATAGTTGTTGAGTATTAGGTAAAATTTTGCAGTGAATCGTAAACCAAAGTAAGTGGGTATACGCGGATTTTACACGGACTAACCAGGTTCCAAATTAATGGAAAAATTACTTTCATTAAAATACTTTTTCCGTTTTAAAATAAAGATGATCCTTGATTGCCAAATTTCACAGCCATGGCACATTTAAAATGTGACAAGAAATTCCAATGTAAATCCTGTTGCTGTGATAGAAACACAGGTCATAGGATCAAACTGCCCTGAATTATAATCAAGGTACTAGATTCCTGTCCCTTGTGAAAAGACCTTTCATTCAAGTACCAGCATGCCTAAAATTCCAGAGAAAATAATGGTCCAGGTCAACAGCTTTCCTCTGCGCACTGCAGGTGTATTGCGGGCGAAGGGCGTGGGGGAAAGCTGTTGACTCAATCCAAACTTGGCAGTGAAAAGGTCACTGTGAATTTATACAGGCTACCTAGCAGGAGTGTTATTTGTTTGTCCTGACACTAACATTACAATTGTGAATAGAACTGACACGGAATTTATGATTTTGAATCGGGCATTGATATTGTTTCATATGTTGAAATGTTTGGCCTGTAGGACATCTTTGTATATTCTATACCGAGTATAGGCGTGAAGAAAATTTACTTCTTCACAACAGATGAAATTTGGTGGAGGAAAATTGAAAGAATTGTTGGCCCATGGGTAGATTTATTGTTTTGCATGTTGCAAAAGAGACCGCAGAATGCGTGCCTGAGGACATACATACCGATGGCGAAAACGCAAAACCTCTTAAGTGAAAAAAAAAAACGATTTCCAGTTTCCAATGCACGATTCTTCCTTTCCTTAAGATCGATGTTTCGTGACTATTCCGAAATCCGAATTTCCGTTTTAGTCATAACAGCAGCCACAAGTCGAAAACTCCTATCTGCAGTGCTCTGAATTTCTAAAGCGCAAAACCTCCAATGTGCATCGGATAAATCAGTGTCAAAGTGTGTCACTTCAAGCACTCTCAAAGTAAATCGTATATAGTTAACCTGTCGAATCTTGTTATTTGATCTAACCATAAAGCAAGATACAAACAGAAGGTGGTGTTTGGTAACAGAACTAAACATTTAATAACAGCGGAAAGTCAAATTGATGATAAAATTTACAAGCTGTTGGTAAAATATTGTATTATTGCTCATACTAGGCCTAAAAGTGTCTGGAAGTGCTCAAACACTCACAACAATTGTATATGCACTTGGTTTTTATACAAACGTTGAAAATGACCTCGTTTTCTTACAGGAAATAACCAAAGTTACACAAATGCATGGGTCCCTAAGATTAAAATGCACTTCATCCCTGGTTAGACATAGTAGAGCAGCTAAATTTTCAAAAAGGCTTATTCAAATTTATTTTCAGCTTTTGTTCAACCGGAAAAATACCTGGCTGGATTTGGTATCAATCAGAAGATAAGAACCTGAAGTTTAAAGTTAGGTAGGGTGTATTATCAATTTCATGTTCAATTTGTATTTATTTTGGTTACCATTTCAACGAAATTAAGTTTTTCATGAGATGAAGGGAAAAACACCTTATAAAGCATAACTTAACACACATACACAACTTTACATTAGCATAACTACCATACAAGCGTTTCATAAGAGACCAGTTCGAGGTAGTAAGTGTCAAAAGTTGGTTGTCATGGCAACAGAATATTTGTAAAAATCACTTAAATTTGCAATTAAACATTAGAAACTTATTTACAGTTTTAATTATCAGGAATAATTTTCTTCACATTTGATGTTAAAATGTAAAAAGAGTCTTTCTGCACTAACAATGAGGTCAATTGAGGGATGAAAGAGTGTTTTGGGTCGCCTAGAAACGTTCTTTCAAATGTATAGATAACTGAAAATGAGTAGATTTTTGTGGATATGGAAATTTTATGGCTAGCGCTGCGCGTTGCTGAGAAATGATACATGTTATAATACTGATGGTAAATCTTTCCTTAAACAAAAAAAAAAATACCTAGCTAAATTGGGTATGATTGGAAGATAAGAACCTGAAGTTAAAGGTGAGGTAAAGTGTACTATCAATTTAATGGCTGATATATGTTTTTATTGGTTAGCATGGTAACGACATTTAGTTTTGGAGTAATCAAGGAAAAACACAGTTTTAACCATTACTTAATAAACAATAGGTGTTGTTGCATTTTATAAAGTTGGTCCATTGGTGACATTGGTAGACCTAAACTTTCCTGCTTATGCCATTAATGTCAATGATAAAAGTAGGTGATGAATCATTAGGCCATCCTTGAAAATACTGCCAATAATCCTAACTTTTGGGGGGATGGGGGTGCTGGTGGTGGCTTTTGCTCGGAATGATTCTGGTGCACACTCGGTAAGTATTGATTATCCAAAAACATCTGCTCAATAAATATATATGTTTGAGATTTTGTATGATTGTGCTTCAACCTTTCTTTTGATGAAAATACAAGTATACAGCACAGGCAGGAACAAACATCCACATGGAGAAAGCCCTCTGAAGAAACTCGACTGGTTCGCAATGAGCCTAGGGACTACTCTGAGAAACATGTAGTTTTTTCCTTTCTTTTTGGTCATAGCAAGGCTTCTTCAAGGGTGATGCCATCCATTTGTTAGTGCCGTGAAAGTGTATTTTTGTTCTGTTTTATTGATTTACGTAGGAAATACAGCCACCCGTTCTATCTAGTACAGACATCCTGATGATGCCTTCAATAACTGCAATGATCATTTAATAAATAATATGACCCTGAACTTATTTCCATGTCTGATATTGCATATAGCTCCCAATTTACATTTTTGTTCTTTAAGTGACCACTTTGCGATCACAAATGCCATTTTTATTTCAAATGGAGATCATTGCTTCCTAGGATACATAAATGCAAAACCTTCTAACTGCCCGTTTAAACCTGTTTTTCAAAAAAAACTCTAAAGCTCAAAACCTCCTATCTGCCACATAAACATTGCTGACAGAGCAAAAAAATTTTTTTCACAAATTTTTGGAAAGGATCGTTTTTGTTAATACTGTGATGAAAATCAAGAAAATATGTCCAAAACATTTGAGTATATTCTGTTTTTTATACTATTTTAAGATCTGCAAAACTTCATTTCTCTTTTACTCGAAATTGTAAAAAATGCAGATAGGTGGTTTTGCGTTTTCGCCATCGATACATATATACATACATACAATTTACCATCGGTCCGTAGTGAGCCTATGATTTGTATATGTAGTAGAACCAAAATTAAATCGAACTAAAATTGCTAAAATGGACAGCCATGCACGTGCAGGGCCTACCTCGCATAGACCTGTCGTCCATGGGACAGCAGATGAAAATACGCATAAACATGACAAAGATCTCGGGCGGACACGCTAAGAACTAAAATAATGACAGTACAGACCTCTAGCGGGAGAAAATGTACGAAATTGTCCTGATCGCCAGTGACTGTGCCCGAGGCCGAGGTGACTGGTGTAGTGTATCATACCTTCAGTTGTGCAATCTGTCTTCTTCCATCTTTTGGCAAAATATATTGCTGAAGGAAAAATTTACAAACGTTCCTCAATTGACAATTTTTCTGAAGGGGGGGGGGGGGCTCTCTTTGTGTACCGTATTTGATTCTGGTAATCACAGGTCTACATGTTCAGTTGAGAATGATGATATCGTGGACACTATTAAACATCTTGTGGAGAAACCACGATACCGTGTAGCCGGTTCTTACGAATAAACCTTCACGGAGCTTCTAACACGTTCATTTTGAGGTGAGTGCTCCGAGGACTGCGCTGCATGACACCGTGGGCCCGCGGTGTCATGCGGAGTGCACCCCATGGCTCACCCACCTGTATCCCGCTGGTCACCAAGATCCCACATATTCTTCTTGTTATTTTTTAAAGGTGCTAACGTAGATGTCTTTTATAGGTGCATATGAATATGTCTTGTACACGATTATGCTATTTGTTTGTGTCATGTGATATTATATGTAATTGATTTATGTAATTTGTATGTACTATATAGTTTTACTTTCCTCAGAAATGGGGGGTTTCAATAAAGAAATAATAATAATGATAATATGAAACCAGCTGATGTGTCATACTCTCTAAGAACGTGCAACAAAAGTGGAGCTGATGTTAGCAGCCCCTGTGCCACCAGAGTAATTATTCCTTCCATTAGATCCACATTTACTGCCGGCTTTTTGCCCTCTGCATGCTGAGAAGCAATGTACGTTCTCGCATTTGGAACAATACCAGGTATTCATAGGTAAGTGGTCATGTGTTGCCCGCTATCCTGCAACAAGGTACTTGCAAGGAAGGAGGGCACATTCATGTATTCAGCAGGGCAAAATGTGTTTTTGTAATAAAAAAAAGCAATCTGAGAAGGCAAAGCTGTGGAGAACTAGTGAGTTATATATTATTCTTAGGATATCCTTAGGAGGACAGTTTTTCAATATGTTCATGAACACACTGAAAAACCGACATATCAATGATCTTTGATATGTCGGATGAAAACTTTGCTAATGAGTTCCAGATTAAATGTTTGTCAAATTGCATGCCTAGTAAAAATTTAAAACATTCTTGTGTTGTTTATTTTGTATGTCGGGGATCGTTACTCTCTTTTGTGCATATTGGGGACACGTGTTTTGTTTTTCTTTAGGGATAATTTGTTGAATTTCATCCATTTATTTATTTTGTGTACTTCGTTATTTATGATCAAAGTTTCTGCACAAATCAAATTGTCCTCGCTGACTCTAGTGTAGACATTGATTATGACTTTTTAAATCTAAATCTGCTCTTCACATTCATAACAGACTGTGGTTTTTAAACCGTTCGCTTCAAAATCTGGTTATATTAAAACTGGCATTTCTGCTGCTTGTTTGTGAAGTTCACTTCCTCAGATGGTAGACTTACGCTACTCGCATTAGGTACTTGAACAGATAAGCGGCATTTCTCACGCTCAGGTGATAGACGCAGGCTACTCACAAGTACTGCAGCAGATTAGCGGTATTTCAGGCGTCATGCATTTGAATAACTTGCGTACGCGCCGCTACAAAAATCCGCATTTTTTTTGGACAGTATCTGACATTCTAGCATAGCCTACATATTTAATGCAATTACCTGGTTTGAAAATAAATGATTCAAATTGTGGACAGCAGCAAACATAGTCATTTTCAGGCTGTTGATCTCAAATACTAGTATTCATTCTAATTTGAAGTCATCAAATTTTATTGATTGTGTGAATTCAGAATTAGAATAACAGGTCCATTTGCACTGGCAGCCGATAACGAAAGTATGTTGAAGGCAATTTTTCATTATCGGGCTGATTATAAGGAAATCTAGATAAGATGAGAAATCTTGCTTGATGCGACCAGATTGTGTATACCTCAAAAGTATGACCACATTTAGAATTATGATTCAATTTATTACAACACATTTATATTCTACATCTTCATTCATTTTTAGTTTTAAAAAAATTATGGACATATATGTGCCGTACACTTAAAATCCAGATGCTCTAATATGACTGCTGACAATCTTTCTACCATGAATAAAACTAACCTGCTGAAAGCTAGATCGTCAAATACAAAAACCATTGACTATAAGAACTTTCAACTTTTCGTTGTTTGAAACATTTTTAAAATAAGTAGTTTACATGGGGTGGTAGGATTATATAATTCTATACTTAAATACGCCCTACATAATTTCATCATTTTCCCCTTTCGTCACATCTACGTAACCCGCCAACCATAAATTTTATATTCAGTACGTTCCTTGTTTTTGAAATACTGTTCTTGCTGAATTGCGGAGGAGTCTTCAGGTTTCTTCAACCCGCAGGTTTGTGTTGTATTTCCCTATTACATTGGCACACCATGATCATATAATGTGTACTCTACAGGCTGAATCATATGAACAGCTTATCAAGCTCGTTTCTTGACTTGAAGCTTACCGATTTATCACCCGTGACCGCAGCCTGATCAGGACAAGAAACCCGTGCAACAGATGACATACGTGTTTGAAGTGATAAAAAAGCAGACGACTCCATCGGGGAGGTTCATGGCGGGTTTCCGCAGACTCCAGCAACATCGCAAGAGCATTCGCATGAAGGTGACTCTAAATTGTCTGCTCATGGTAGCAAACAGAAGATAATTTACACTACTGTTCATGATGATTGCTGGTTCACACATGTTTCTGGATCGCTGGTACATGTATTCGCTGCTGTGGCGACCCAGACCTGGCCAAGCTGCCAAAACATCTTGAGGTAACTCAACAATTGCATAAAGCAGTACTAAAATCATGAACATGGTTGTTATTTTGCGATCTTCTTCCTTGTGTTTAGGGTCACATCCGTGACCCTGCATTGCTGTTCATAATTTGCGGGCACGGAAGATTCCTTTCAGGGTGTTAACAATAAAACAAAAATAAAAATTGCCGGAATTATTTTGCATGCACCCCGACATGCCCAAAGGGTCACAGTGAACATGCCTGGCTTTGGTTACGGGCATGCATGTGATTTTTGTACAATAATGTCATAAGCCCAATATGTGGGAGCACAATAGATGTAACTCCCAACATAGACAACAACTGCTACAGTTGCCCTGTGGACACTGCATAAGTAAGGACCAACACACTCCTATGTATTGGAAGATGGCAATTGAAACTACAAGCCATAAGGATATGCTGTGGGTTGTGGCGCATGACGTCGTCATTCCCACCATAAGTCTCGCCAGGTTTGTAGTCCACCTCTTTATACTGTACAGATTATTATAATACAGGTATGTATACGATCATTACTACCAGGTCAGCGAGCCATAGTCAAAATAAACTTGATTGGGCCCAGACATGAGTTTTCTTGTCAGTACGCTACTGTTGACAAGATTCAGTATAATTCCAATACAGCATACCCTTCCCGTAACATATACATGGACAGAGTTGTATGCATCAGAAATTATTTCCCGCAAATGATTTTTGTACGGGTTAGATTTGATCTTCATGTAATTCTCAAGTGTGTGGTTTCGAGTAAACATATCTTTGGTAAATTCAGTCTCAGAGTGTGTTGATGAAAAAATACCGTGTTCTCAGATGCCATAATGAAAAACTGGCCAAGTTTTTAGACAGCAGACAAGAAACGGCGGATGCCAATTGTATCCTGCACAGCCAGAATTCCCAGATAGAGTCTTCCAGTGGTGACATAACTCTAACCACAATTTGTACTGGGCACCACTGGTGTTTTCTTCCCTCTGAGTAACCTGTAATATTTACCATATATTCACAAGCTATCATGAAAAATGTTTGATGCCACAAATGTAGTCCCACTTCTTGGTTTCAAGTTCTAAAGGAGAACAAAAAAGGCAATGCATATCGTGGCGTTTCATTTATTGATGGGGATCATTAAAATTTGCTGCCTGTCATTTGTGTCAGAAAACATTCATTTTAAAATTGTAAAGTCAATTTCCTATACCTGTTTTAAATCTATTTGACCAAGTATCCATGCAATCATCACATGCCGGAAATTCAATTGTGTTTTATGGAATTTTTTAAGGGATGGTTCAACAGTTTTATCCTTTTTGAATTAGAACTTACAGTACGCGGGGGGGGGGGGGGGAATGGGTCTTTACACTTTCACAGAATGTGGAAAATGATGGGCAATTCTTGGCCGGTTTTGTGCAATTTTTGCTATGATTTTTTTTGGGAAAATCATCATTTTTAAAGTACTAACGGGGGGGGGGGTCATGGAATTTAGTACCCTAAGTAAAGTTCTAATTCAAAATTCTGAATCTGAAAACTTTTGTTTGATTTGACAATGTTGTATTGAAATGCGCTAAAATGAGCAAAATGTTGCAAAACGTACTTTTTTGTTCACCCGACTGTACACCTTTAGAGAATATTCAACTCTCTGCAGTTCAAGATTTTATTACTCTTGTAATTGCTTCTCAAGATCAGATATTGGATAACTGACACATAGTTTATATCATCTGCCAAGTAATCATTATTCAAAGCCATACTGTACCCCTCTACGAGTATCTGTCTCTTGTCCAGCTGTGAATGGCTTCTTAGGATTTGCTGCTCTGTTAGTAAGGCAAGGAATGAGCTTGCCTACATGACTTGGTAGCAGCTGTGCGTCTATTGATGTCTTGTTTACTTGTTGTCTTTACTTTTCCCAGCAATGAATGGGCTCACTGTATTTAAATTGGATATTTATTAAAAATAAATAAATAAACATGTTGAAACCAAATATATGGATTGAATTCGGAATGACACCTCTATGTATCGTAGATATTCTACAGCAACATTTAACAGGTGTCCCTAATCAGCATAAATCAAAATTCTACAATGCTTCTTTTTCGTTGGATGTGCCTACTGCACAGACAGAAGAATTGAATCAGATAGTGAACAGCACCTTTACCTACAACAGTGTTTGAGATAGTCAGCATGGGTACTTTTAAAATGACTAATTTGCATAAATCTTAATTCTACAACTTTTGTCTCTTGTCCATTGGGTGCGCCTATATCACAAACCTGTGAAGTGAGCTTCTATATCGTTTACAGTTTTGCTTAACCTCGATATTCAAGTTGTTCAAGTTCCCCTATTTGCATAAAATGAAATTCTACAACTTAAGTTTGTAGTTCATTTGATGTTCCTGTGGAACAAACTTGTTGATTGAAGTTCAAGTAGCACCTACACACTCGACATTTAAACTTTCCAATGCTCAAATTAGCATAAATTTTTAAAATCTGCAATTTTGATTTGTAGTTCGTTTGATGATTCTCTAGTTCAAACCTTGGACAATAGGAAATGCCCATATCCAGTATGCCAGATACCTATTCCTAAAAAGGATGGTTCCAAGAAGGTAGGTATGTGTGAATGCCATAATCAACACGACCCAGTTCATAATATTTAATCCAGTACAGTACTGGTTTTGGAGTTGCCCAGATAGGGGACTATGTTTATATGTAAGTCCACCAGCATCAAAGGAGCACCAAAAAGTGTTGGTTTTGTGACCACGGAACAGCCAGGTCTTGATCCAGCAACCTTCGATCAGCACCAACCACCTAGCTCAAAATGGAAAACGCACATATCCATACTATATAATAATTTGGGAGATACAATGCGCTTGAATTCAATTGCCCTTAATGGACATGATTTTGAACATTTTGACCATTCAATACACAGAATTTCACCGTAAGATATGTTTTGGTAAATATTGTGTTTTTATTGTAAATGCACAGAATTTCACCATAAGATATGTTTTGGTAAATATTGTGCTTTTATTGTACTTTTTGGGGGGGGGGGGGTAAATATTGTGTTTTTATGTAGAATGATACATGCACAACTCAACCGGGCAAAATGTATCATGTCAGAGAGAGAGAGAGAAAGAGAGAGAGAGAGAGAGAGAGAGAGAGAGAGAGAGAGAGAGAGAGAGAGAGAGAGAGAGAGAGAGAGAGAGAGAGAAATAAGTAAATGAGATTTTCAAGTCTGTCTGGCATATACCTTCAAAGCTTGCATGAATTAAAATTCAGCCTTTTTGACGTTATGTCTATACGCTGTACCTGCAGCGGAACACAAAAGAATCGGCCTTAGATGGCTCTCATACTATAATAATTTTGAAGGTGGTCAGTATATAAATCGCCTTAGTACTGTCTTAATCGACATTAATTAAAAAAACTTTTGCTTGTAACTTATTGGATGCACCTACGGCATGAACTTATGAATTGAAATTGATGTGACTATGATAGTCTGAGAAAATTCAACATGTTCATTGTTTAATGGTCCCTTTGTAGCAGAAATTTAAAAAATACCACTTTTGTTTGTGATTCATTAGATGGGACTTCAGCACAAGCCCGTGAAATAAAGTTGAAATGGCACCTCCACCTCTAATATATAAGCTTCGATGATATTCAACATTATTTATTGAAATTAAAGATTTATTTTTTCAAATGTCTCTAATAAACATAAATTGAAATTCAAACCAGTGCATATAAAAGTGGACTGGGTAGGCCTACCTCTACTCTAGCTATACTATGGTAGCTTTAAAGATATTTAACATTTAAACTGTTCCATTTCCCCATTTAGCATAAAACAAAATTATACACCTTTTGTGTGTAGTTGGTTGGATGCTTCTACAACACAAACAAATGAAGTGAACTTGAAATCGCATATTTAACTATAATAGGTTTGGAGATACGGAAGTTTGATTATGGTCCATATTTTGCATACTTTTCAAACATGTTGACTGTTCCAAACCGAGTGCACAATTTCGTTGGTGTATCAATTGTTGTGCTTTGTGGCGTATTGGTGTAACAATTTCAGATAAAAACTCTGGACGAGATTTGGGTGTAGAGAAGAAGGAAAGAAAAAACTTGTGAAAAAGCAGAATGTTGCACACATTCAGTATGATACACGGAGTTGGGCTGGATTGAGGACAAAAATGGGCGTGACACCGTAACTTGACCTCGTGTGACCGAAAGTAAAAAACATGGCGGACATCGAAGCTCAGGCATGGTAGCATCCTTTATGTGTGATTATTCGTACTTCCTATCGCGATTTTAGAGTACACGTGATGACAAAGTGAACCAAATATGCATCCAAGATAGTTATAGAAAAACCCTTTGAACAGACAATGTGGTTGAACTTCAAAATCTAGAACAGGTATCAAGTCGGACTGCAATCGTCTGCAGTTTTACTTTCATTTGCTTACCTCTTGATTTTTTTGTATTTCCATTAGCTAACGTGGTTTCACTGGGTTTGGTTTGTTGATTTATCCTCTTTGCTATTAAGCAGGGATATCAATTTATGTTTACACACAGACCAAGACGGAGCTGACACCACCTCTTGTGGCGGATTATTCCATTTATCAACTAAGTCTACTCTGTTGGAAAAAAATTAAAGTTGTTAGTCATTTCATGCTTCTTTGCTAACTTACAAGAGTAACCACGTGAAGTCCGATTTGGGTAGGTAAAATATCTCTCTGGACCATTTTTACATAGACCATGTAACATTTTGTAAGTCCCACAAGGGATGTGCTTTTTAGACTAAATAGCACGTCCCTGGTCCCACACATATCACAGGAATTTCTACGATCCTCAAGAGTCTCTAAATGCATTTCTTTTGAACAAAGTTTCAAGCAATGTCCCTGTACTGACTCAAGAGGAGCTAAACCTTTTCATGCCAGGGGTTCCAAACCTTGGCCCCGTACTTCAGCACTGGTCTTACTAAACTCTTATACAGTATATCAATTTTATTATCAAGTCCTATGAAGCCTCTTTTTATCAACCCCAATCTCTGGTTAGCTTTGTTAACAACTTTTTGTGGTGGATGAATGTAAAAGATTACCAGTTGTTAACACTCCCAAGTCTTTTTGCGGTTTTACGTGACTTAACCCTCACCGAAACTAACTGGCTGCCAACAGGCTGTCAACAGGCTGTCAACCCTTTTTGGAACCTATTTTGATGGCGGGCAACTGGGTGGCAACATAGTTTAATGGCAGTCAACAGGCTGGCACACTCTTTTATGCAAAACTATGGGTTGCCAATAGGCTGGCAACAGGCTGTCAATTAGCTGGCGATATATAAACTATTTGTAACACTAGCTGAAAACTGGCTGGCGACATGTGAACTTACAAAAATTAAAGAAACATGTGGCTGTTAGCTGGCTGGTTACACTTGGACTTTGAAAAATCAAAGAATACCATGTAAAGGAAGTGGTAACTGATTTCCCAGCATCCTCTGTTCTTTTAGGAGGAAAAATGGCCACCATGCTGGATATAATTTTTGCGCTATTTGTCAATTTTTGTGAGAAGAGGGCTTTGCTGCTGAATCTTTAACGCAAAAGATTATTGAATAGATTCATGATAATGCTAAGGCAGCGTTTGTCACATTTTAAGTACTGTATATTATATATTTTGTGCGAATTCTTAAGTTATATCCTTTTCAAAAATTCTTGTCACTTCCAGCAGTTGACATATGCCTCATAATTCTGGTCACGAGAAGGAGGATGTGAGTGTCAGTTTCAAGAAAATGTCCTTTTAGTATTTTACATCATCACCCACAATCACTGACAAAAGATTTGAGCTGTGAAACACATGAAATCGCCAGCTCCATTCCGTAATTCTTAAGTGCTCTAGCTGTTGTAAAATATATGCACATGTTTATCACTAAACAAAACAGTTGACTAGATTAATTGAAGAATCCAAGTGTTGCCAGCCTGATGCCAGCCTATTGTCAGCCTGTTCCCAGTCTATTAGCCGCCTATTACCAGCCCTACTAATAGACTCTCAACAGGCTGTCAATAGGCTGGCATTAGGCTGTCAATAGGCTGGCATCTGGCTGGCGACACATAGCATTTTTGGTATATATCTCAGGGATAGCTTAGCTGCCAACAGGCTGGCGACATTACCACAATGAGAACATGGCTGTCAACAAGCTGGCACCAATATACCTACAAGGCATTTAGCTTAATTGAGGCAAGCTGTAAAGGGACAATGTAGCTGTCAACAGGCAGGCATCAAATGATGCAAAATATATATGCTTGCATGCAAGCCACGTGTAGCTGGTAATAGACTGGCGATAACTTTCATTTGATAATGTGGCTGGCCATAGGTTGGCAGCCTTAAAATTGGATTTTTGACAGCTTCACCAAGTGGCTGCCAATAGGCTGTCAACAGGCTGCCAATGGGCTGGTAAGAGGCTGTCAACAGGCTGGCAATACATATCACTGTTGGTAAGGGAATTCTACACCATTTTAAGGTATATATATGTACTTTTCCTTTTCTTTGATTTTGAGGACAACGCATTTGACCACCTTGAAGTTCAGCAACCAGGTGTATGACCAATAACTTTATAGTAAATTTAAGTTGTCTTGAAGTTTTTCACTGTCAGTGACTGAGCAAATTTGTTCAGACTTTTTTGCATTCTGCCTCACTTACTCACTCACTCACTCCAAATGCAATTAAATTTCATGATGTGGCATGTTTGAGGTCAGTGGAGGCTGATACCCCCACGACATTTGTTTATTCTTCCTATATACAAAATTATTGGTCCTGAAGTTTAATCAAATAGCAAAGTTTGTACGTGCTGTGGGGGGTCTTTCACGCCCTCCTCCTCCTCCTTAACATCTATTTACATCGTGTACTCCGTACTTCTTCTCCCGCACCAAAAACACAGAGGTGAAAGCATAGGGAAGTAAAATAGTAAAAATATAAGAAAGTTTCGGAGGAGATGAGAATGGCGGTAGGCTACCTTAAGGCTCGCCCTAAACTAAAATGTCAGTGTCCAGACCCGAGGTCTGAGACCCCCATTGTGCACCTACAGTACTTTATTTATAAATATTTGGCTCTTGGGCGAGGGGTTAGCTCTGTCACACTAGAACCCTGATGCCCACTAATGCACTGTAAGCAACGCCCTTGTGAGGGCAACAGAGCCCCATTCGATAATCCACCGGGTGAGGGCTATGTAACCACACTACCACCCATTGACATGAGAGGGATCGTCCTCTTCTGATACTTGTGAGGGCTGGACCTCACTACCACCTGTATGCTGCGTGCGTAACTCTACACTCACTTAAATATGTACAATTGAGACTAAAATGTCCCCTTAGGATTTACTCCCAACCGATACTCTATGTTCAAGTGTGCCTGCTGACATAATTGATCAAATATATATACACACACACACACACCCACACACACAACTCGAAGGAACAAATGAAACTTTAATGTTTCTAGACTAGCAACTTTAAATTATCCTAATACCAACAATGAAACCCACATCAATACATGGTAGAGAAAAGGGGGAGGGGCGGAAAATTCAACTTGAAACTGTACACAAAAATTATGGTTGCTCATATACGTCCTTGTGGTCCAATATCTGAAAAGGAATGAGGTTTTTGTGTGCCTAGATGCTTGAAACCTCGCGAATATGTAACTTGATTCTTATTCGCTAATTGGTAGGGACCAGCACTCATATTTACAAGAGTGGTGTTGCATAAATACTTTTGTGCGTGCACACAAAATACTTTTGTGCCATCAGCAAACATTTTGGTAATAGAAGAAATAATGCCGGCGATTTCATGAAAGAAAGAGCAGCAGACCCAAGATTGACCTCTGGGAAATGCCACTAGTCACTTTTTGCCACTTGGATACCCCATTTCTCAAAATTACTCTTTGCCTCCTTCCTCTGAGAAGGCTTTCTAACCATGACAGTACTTTCCCCCTAAATCCTGCCTGACTAATTTAAGGGGAGTCTGGTATGAGACAGAGTATCAAAGGCTTTTGCAAGATCCAGATACACGACATGTGTCTCAATCTTTTCATCTAAGTTACTGGACCAATCAAACAGACACTCCAATAGTTGTGTCACACAGCTACAGCCATCCTGAAAACCATGCTGTTCAGACATAGCTTATATTTTTTTGTCTAAGATTACTTTCAGTGCTTTATCATGATTTCTTTTTTTATGAAGCTTGATGATCTGACCCCTGAATGAGACTGGTGTGTAATTCCTCCTGATAAATAAATATGTTTACATAATAAATCAAACACAACAAAACACTGAAATAAATATAATTCTTTATTTTTTGGCCGAGATGAATGAGGAAGTGTACAAACAAGAATTGTAACATCAACATAACAAAATTAATAACCGAAAATTAAACCCAAACAAAACACTTCCCCGCTTGAAGCTGCTGTAAAATTAAATTAGGGTGGGAGGGCGTGGAGAAAAATTTCTGTACTGACTTCTAGCGAGTTGAAAAACGAAGTGAAGAAAGGAAAATTATCGCGCCAGAAGTCACGTGAACCAAATGAAAGAGAGACAAAGGACTTTTAATCAGAACAACAGATATGCAAATGAACAAAGTATAAAGAAAGGTACCGAGTAACCCAGCCCTGGTACAAAAGGGCTTTACCAGAAAGTATATGACCAAGTGTCTCAGAGCCAAAGAGCTTTACCAGCAAAGTGTACATGATGCGAGAAGTTAAGAACAAAGTATATATAATGTAATGAGGAATTAATTAATTATTTTGAAGGCAAAATACACAATTCCTCCTGATAAATAAATATGTTTACATAATAAATCAAACACAACAAAACACTGAAATAAATATAATTCTTTATTTTTTGGCCGAGATGAATGAGGAAGTGTACAAACAAGAATTGTAACATCAACATAACAAAATTAATAACCGAAAATTAAACCAAAACAAAACACTTCCCCACCAAAATATAATTAAACTCGGCCAAAAAAAATAACAAAACTTATAATAATTAAATGACATATCTTGCATCTTATTAACAATCTCAAAAAGGATTGTCATATTAACATATGGTCAAGATGACAATCCCTGTTTAATGCAATATCAATGAAAATTTAATAAATTGATGAATCATCAACCATTGATGGCCTACATGATTACTTTGCACTATGAATGTTACGATTACCAATACTGAATACTGTGATTGTCATACTAATGTCTGCTTGCGCTAATGATATGATTCCTCATCCGTACACCAACTTGCCATCTAGAAAACAAAGATAAGTCAATGTATTTTAAATAGGCATCTGAAGCCCAATCTCCATGAGCTTTAATCAATTCTCCGGGAACTCCTGATGCAAAAGCAAAAGATGCCCCTCCCCGTCTAAATGAATGACCGGAGAAAGACTCCGCTTGATAACCAGCTTTATTTAAGTAAGATCTTAACGCATTCACGAATTGATACTGTGTTACTGTCATGAGTTTCGGTTTGACCTTACATGTAAATGCTGGTAGAGAAGAATCAGCAGGTACTAATTGTACTAAACGCTTGTAAGCAGATACGGGGCAAAGTACAGAACCTGGAATGCTAGGAATTGGTACTTGCAATAATCTGGCTCCAAACTGATTGGTTTTGACCAGGTAATGTTGACTAATAAACAGTCACCGACAATCAAAATATTACCTCGTGATAAATGCTTGTCAAGGTCAAAAGTACGAACACTAGTTGGGACTAAATTTGATTTCCTCAGCATGAGGAAAAAGGCCATTAAAAAGGCTACCCAACACGCATAAACTAATGGGTCATCCAGATCCATGACATGAAATAAATCAAGCAGAATATCTGGAGTTATGGCCGCAGCCCTCTGGATCCTATGTTGCTTTAACCTTGTAAGTCCTTTGAGCAAAATCTTAACTTCAAACAGTTGTAACATGTTAAACTCAAATCCAGCATATAAATGTAAAACTCTTACTCCATTCAAATAGTTTTTAACAGATTGAATACATTTAAAGGACCTGCTTAGATACTGAATATACATACACACTGTGTTAACTGAAGCAGGTAAAAATGTCAAATTAAGATACAAACAAAAGGCAATAAAGGAAGTCCATTGTGTCCTTAGATTACTCATAGTACCTGTGGCAAATGCTGCCCTCCTTGAAAAATACATATCCTCCTAAAGCTGCTTGAACTCAGCATCTACAAGTAAGAAATTGCTGATACAATCTCGTGTCTACCACTCAGCAGTAAATCTAAACAGTTTGCTATCCACTACCATATCAGTAGCAGAAAAATTCATTTCTTTTAGAAATAATTGAAGGTTACCAGCATCAACTTCAACCCTCGAAAGAAAATCAGCCCATCTGTTAGACTCTGAAGAAATATGTACAGCCTTTAACTGAATTTCTGATGTTGCACATATGAAGGCTATTTCTCGTAAGCAAGCAATCAACTTGTTGTCTCGTGCTCTGCCAGTGTTAATGACATATACAGAAACCAGATTGTCACAATACACTTGAATACGTTGACCTTTAAGAGCATGACCCCAAAGTTTCAATGCAACACTAATGGTTAACAGTTCTAACATGTTTATATCAAAATGATGTTGCAAAATATCATCAGGATATTTGGTATGGAAAAAATATCCTAGTGTTCTGCAATAGCCACCACATCCCACTAAACAAGCGTCTGTCGCTATAACTGAATCAGGGCTAGACCAGTTGTCTTGTGGGATAATTGAAATACCGTTATATGTAGGCATAAATGTATGCCACCATTATACATCTTTCAAAAAACCAACTGGTAATTTGGTTTGTACTCGTTGTTTGACCAGATGAAGGCCTCTTAGGTGTTCCAACATTCTGGAAATGAAAATTCTTCCAGATCGTACACATTTAGCCGCGAATTGTAGCTTGCCAATCAAAGATTGGATTTCCACCTTTGAAGCATGTGTCTTATTCTCCCACATATCTAATTCTACCAGAATTTCTTTAATTTTCTCTAACGGTACTGACATGGTCATGTCTTGATTGTTAAAACTGATACCAAGGAAAATTATGTTGTCAGTAGGACTGACCGCTTTTTCCAAAGATTCTGCTACACCAAGTTGACGCAACAACTGTTGCAAATACTCAAACGCATCTAAGGCCTTGTCTTTAGAATCTACGCCCCCAAAATCATCAATGTAATTTAAGCAGAAATATCCTGCTTGACACATCAAGAAATTGATTGCATTGGTGATACGTTGGCATATGTAGGCTGCAGATCTCAAACCAAATGGAGGAGAACGATCAATAAAAAAGAAATTCCTCCATGAGTAACCTAGGTATTTGATGTCTCCTGGACAAATGGGCCACTGCCTGTATGCTCTGTATAGGTCTGTTTTGAACATTAAGCAACCTGGCCCGAACTGATTGATCAATCTAGCAAAATCATCAACTGATGGATGCGACACTTGAATAAATTGTCCAAGATAAGAATTTTTGTTAACGCCATCGTTAACTGATGTTCCAAATGGCCAAGACAAATCTAAAATGATTCTTCTTTTGTCTTGCTGTCCCTTCTTGGGCACTGTATTCAGTGGAGATATGCACAAAACAGATTGTAAAGGATTCTCTACAAAAGGACCTAATGTTGCTCCAAGGCTTACCTCCTCATAAATAAATTTGTCCACAGAATGAGGAAACTCATAAGCATTTTTATGATTTCTAAAGTCAGATCTGGGCATCACTGAGCTTTCGTAACTTATTGGAAAGCCAAATTCTAGCAAATCACAAAGTTCTAAATCTTGATAATTGTTTGAGTGTAGCATAGAACGCCAATAAGAAATATTGAGTTTGGATGGTACAGACATCCGACATCCCATGAAATTAGGAATGCCACTTTCAATCACTTTGTGATGCATGAAAATGTACTCTTCATTGAAATTGCTAGAAACATTTGACCAGTCCACAAGTGAAATTTCCAAATTTCTTGGTACTACAGCACGTTGACAAATATTGGCATGTGAAACGTCAACAAAATCATTTGATTGAGTAGAAACATCATACAAGTGCTGAAAAAAATTGGAATCTGTTGAAAGAACTGAACTAGGTGAACCGTCAAGTTCATTAACTAAGGGAAGTGAACAAGACAATTCATCTGTGTCAGTACATTTGTCAGAAGCAAGATTCCCACTATATGGAACTAAATTCTCCTTTTGACCATGAGATGATAAAGACTCAATGAAATTCTCATGTGAACTAATGTCAAAATTCGAATCTCCGTTACATGGGACTAAGACTTTGCTCTCACACATTGATGAAAAAGACTCAATGTTATTCTCATCTCTTCCTACCTCAGCACCTGTGATGTTTACACTCAAGTCAAATAAGTTCTTAGGCTCTAGTCATGTTGTACCTTCTTTGGCTTCTTGCAGTGTCTGCCCAAAGTATTTGCATTCTTTAGAACTTTCAGGGTGTTCATTTTTGTCTTTATTTACAATCCAACACGTGGCACAAATATGAGACACGGTAAACTGTTTCTTGCCAATTTGCAAACTATGGGGAGAACTCTTTTTGCATTTGCCTGACTGGTAAGCTTTACAAAACATGGTAGCAGTGTTTACAGGAGTAGAGTTGTTGCTACCTTTACCTGCAACTTTGCCAGTGCCACCAATCTTGATGTTTTCCTTCTTGGATGAAGAAACACTTAGAACTTTTTGTTCCACATCCAAGAAGGAATCATTCCAATTACGGTGTCCCCTTTCAATTTCTGTGACTATTGCCGCGTGTAAATCTAAGATCGTAGACCATTCATTGGAAGTGGCATGATACATTAAAGATTTTAAATGCACCAACTTGTTGTGTACCAAACTGATTCTTTTAGACTGAACATCAGAAAGGATAGATTCGATGGTGCCAGCCACAAATAACGGCATGTCTAAACTATCATATTTCAGGTCCTTACTAGCAAATTGTAACGAAAGTTTTGTGTGAGGCCAATCTTCTTGCCTGCTAACAAAGTCCCCCACTTTTTTTAACGCGTCCTGATTTGAGATGTTTCTTACCTCTAAGAGAAACGCGAGAGTGACACCTGCAAGAGGAAGAGTCAGTCTCATAATCTGATTCACTGGAACTGTATTGATTATGTGTATCTAAAGTACATTTGTGTACATGTGTCTTGTGTGTACACTGCCCACCGCAAGGAATATCTGTCACACGTTGCCTATGGAAGTCGCCATTACCATTCAAGTTGTTTAATGCGATCTGCTTTTTCTCTTTTGGCTATTTCAGTCTTTTTGTGGTTAATCTCCCGCTCCAAGTCCCGGATTGAGTCATCCAAGGTGGCTATGTCCGACTCAAATGCCACATGTTTCACATTATCGCCAGATTGATTGCCGTCTGGTGAATATACTGTAAGGATACTGTCACTACTACGATCCGACAAGGAAACATCATCACTTGACTTTTTTGTCACTGTACCTCTGTGCAAATCACGATAGTTCACTTTGCCAGTAGTTCTCAGACTTGATCTCGTAATACCCAGATTTTTCGCCATATTCCACTCAGTACATGTGTAACTCACCGCAACACAGAAGATGAAAAAGGCCAACAGTCTCATGATAGGCGTAAGTCGGATCTTGTGAAATCCATAAGCGAAAACGGAATTATACCTTGAGCAGAAAAATTTCTGTACTGACTTCTAGCGAGTTGAAAAACGAAGTGAAGAAAGGAAAATTATCGCGCCAGAAGTCACGTGAACCAAATGAAAGAGAGACAAAGGACTTTTAATCAGAACAACAGATATGCAAATGAACAAAGTATAAAGAAAGGTACCGAGTAACCCAGCCCTGGTACAAAAGGGCTTTACCAGAAAGTATATGACCAAGTGTCTCAGAGCCAAAGAGCTTTACCAGCAAAGTGTACATGATGAAGTTAAGAACAAAGTATATATATTGTAATCAGGAATTAATTAATTATTTTGAATGCAAAATATACACTTGGGACAGAGTAGTCTGGATCCCTTCTTATGTAGGGGGTAACGTTTGCATCCTTCCAACTTTGTGGTAGACATCAAGTTTGCAGAGATTCATTAAAGAAAAGAGCCACTGGTACATCCAAATTAGGACAATTTCTCATGACATTTATGCTAACCCCATCAGGACCACTGCCTTTGTTTAGCTTTAACTTTGACATTTTTCTCTCTCACACCGTTAGATTGGATGATGGAGTCGAGAAGAATTTGTTTAGGTTTGGATGTTGGGGAAGGGTTTTGGTTCAATTGTTAAGACTGATGTCAAATAAGAATTTAACAGTTTGGCTTTATCTGAGTCTGCAGTAAACTTAACATCTCAATCTTGTGACATGTCTTCTGTAGCGCTAGAACAATAAAAAGTGACTAGTGTAATTCCAAAAAAATTTTGATTCTCCCGATTTACTCTCAAGACTCAACTTTTGATGCATTTTCATTGTCAGTGAGATCTATATTTTGTGGCTCTATGCAGAGAATTTTGTGGATTTCACGGAGAGGGAAAAACGAAATCATCTGCTGAACAAATTTATAACTAGTGGCTGTGATTTTTTTGAGGTTTTTAGAGCTAAAAGTGGCTGCACAAACAGACACTTGTATACTTTTACTCCATGTACCAGTTCTCGACAGGCTAAGAAAAATATTGTTATAAATCAAAGACCTCAAGTTCTAAGCTGTACTTCCATGATATTGGTAAAACCTAAACAAACTTGTCTTTTTTTGACAAATGCAGCTAGTCTTGTGCAAGACATGTCACCTCAATTATGACAGGCTTGTGAAAACATTATGAGGGTGTTCTCTGAAAAGTGCTTTTCGCTTGGCATATTTCGGTTGGTAAGGAACCCAAATGTGCATTTACCCTTATAACTGAGACGGTAGGGAACGAAGCTTACATACCAACTCCAAAGTGCCCCCCCCCCCTAAGGATACACAGATTAAACAGAAAATGATACACATGTTCATTAATGCAAGAAGTTTGATCAACAAGATGCCATGATTGAACTGCTAAACTGATGAAAATACAATGGATTTAATTTTTGTAACAGAATGATAGGCCACATGAAGATATAAAAGATGCATAAGCTGCTATCAAAGGATACACTACAGTTAGGAATGACTGTAAACATAGCAGAGGTGGGGGCTGCATTATTTATGCAAAAGAAAATTTGAATCTTGAAATGGAAGAATCACTTATGAAAACTAATCAATCTGAACCCGAATGGTAAAAAATAACAACAAGTCGAAACAAATTATTGGTTGCAGTTTTAATACATAAGCACATCAGCTGCTGAAGAGCAACAAGGTTTGTTAACAAACAAATCAAACTTGCTTGTGATGAAAATAAGTATGTGGTAATTTGTGGGGACTTCCATCACCCAACAATAAACAAATTACATGCACAGACAGAGGGCAAAAACGTTAAGACCTAACATTAAAATGTTTTTACCAACAACATATAGATAAGGCCACAAGAGGCACACTGGACTTAGTACTATCTACAGAAAATAGCCTGATTGAGGGTGTTATTGTTTGTGAAAATTTTGGCACTAGTGACCACAATGTAATGATTTTTGACTTCTTATGTGAAGTAACTATCAAACAATGGAAACAAGAATCCTATGACTATGGGCATGGTGAGTATAAGGGATGAAAAAGTAAGAAGTAAATTGGGAATTATTGCTTGAAAACAAGGGTAACAATGGAATGTGAACAATATTTTAAGAGAAACTGGATGAGGCCGCAGAAAAATTTGTTCCAAAAAGAAGTGGAAATTGTCACATAACCGACTGTTTTAGAACAGAAACATAAAAAGGGTTAGACTATATACGCGTGACCAATGAAAGAGATACACAACTATAAAAAATATAATGATTATGTATGTGACTAGGAAGCTTTGAATAAGGCAAGTTAAGTTCAAGAGAGGCTAAGAAGAAATATGAAAACAAGATTGCAAAAAAAAAAAAAGAGAAAAATCCTAAAGGCATTTTAGTTATGCAAAGGGGGAAACAAGGATAGAGGAATATGTAGGTCCCTTGAAAGACATAGATAGATCAATAATCACAAATGACATGGAAACTGCTAATATACTGAACAAATACTTCTTTTCAGTATTTACAGAAGAAAGGACTGAGGAAGTGCCTAAGACTGTCAGAATATTTATTGGGGAATAGAATAGCGAACTAAACAACATTGAAGTACAACCAGAAGAAGTTATCAAGAGATTGTTAAATTTAAGACCGGATAAGTCACAGGATCAGCCAATTTATACTCAAGATTTTTACAGGAAATGGCAGATATCAAGTTCACATACAAGTTTGTTTAACAAAAGTTTACAGGAGAACAAAGTGTCTTGCGATTGGAGAAAGGCAAAAGTTACACCAATATTTAAAGACAAACAGAGGTCCAATTATATTATATATTATTTTGAAGCCTATGTAATAAGGAATGAACACCTAAATTTATCTTCTTTGTATTTCGAAATTTCAAACAAAAATATTTAATTAGGCAATATATACTGAAAATGTGTGGACGCCTCTATAGCCTGAAGCCATACTATGCAACCTCCCAAACAGAATGCTGTATTCAGCCGACCAATAACCAATTGTGTATTCCTCTTGACCAGGCTGTGTGATTAAAAACAGTGGTAAATATTTTTCTCACATTCCAAAAGAGGTCATCCGGAGACTTCATGGGTTTCAGGATTGAAGCCCGGCTCAGGTTCGGCTTTTACAGTCACTAAACGTTCACGTTCGGTTATCACTGTCAATGTTGGCAATAAAGTCAAATAATCAGGTCACTGAGGTTACTTTTCGTACTTGTATACACTTTAAACAATGCAACAAACGATACTTTGTAATTGCGTGTGTCACTTGGGTTGCATTAATTGCCTTAATTACATTAACAATAGCAATGCCCCTGTGCAAAACGGTAAATGCTATTAACCCCTGTCAAACGTTTTCATGTTTGAATTGCAGATACCGAACCCGAACGGTGCCCGGTTCGCGATCGGTATATATATATATACTTATATATATATATATATATATATATATATATATATATATATATATATATATATATATATATATATATAGACTATGGTAACTATAAACATGTATTTTTACTTAGACAGTTTCATGTGGTAACAAGCCATGAAGAAAGCTTTGTATGGCAAGTGTAAAAACCTACAGCTTTGATGAAAAACAATGTATTTAAACTGCCCAATACAAATGACATCTCCATGATCCTCTCTCCAGCCACCACTTTGTTCTCCCACGGGATGGTACTGAGCACAATTAGGCAGATTTCAGAGTATATCCTAACATAAAGATGGGAATTTTGGGGTCTGCTTTTACCTTTGATTTAATCATTTCACACATGTATGTTACTAACTTAGACCCTCCCAAAATATAATATATGATGAGACTTCTGTCTTCCTTTAAGAATAGATCCACAGCAAAGGCCTCAAACTATAAACCAGTGAACCTCACATCACATCCGCCAGGGGACGAATATTTGTTCACACCCATGAACATATGTTCCCCCATGTGGGGAACCAATATTCGGCGAATGTTTGCTGCTGCCCATTAATATATGTTTCCACCTGTTTACACTCTATTAATCTATACTTATGTGGATGAGAAACTAATATTCGGTAAATTTTGTCCTCATGCTCTAAGCACTCAATTATTCATACTATTCACATAAAAGTACTATTTTTATGAAGACAACCTTCACTGCATTACTATTCTTAGTATGTGTTTCTGTGGGGCGCATATATTCTGCAAATATGTGGTCACCATGATTTATATATATGTAGTTTACTTTCTGTTCTTATTAAGATATTTGATATTAAATTCCATATTTAGAAAAGTAATTGGATAAGACTTGCCATATTTATAAGATAAATAGAGTGTGTCTTCTCCAAAGAGTGACCTTGACGTATTTCTGTGAGGTCACCATGCCTGTAAAGTTGAAAGAGGTGATTTTGTAATGGGACAGTGCAGCTTGGACATCAACGGCAGGGTCAGCACAGCACCGGGCCTACGGGCCTCTCATATTATATAATCCGGGTGACCTGATCGTGTGTCCCAAGGTCACTAAGGATATAAAGTTATGGACTCACTCATTGTTGTCTTGGCACATGCAACAATATCCATATCGGAAATTGCACAAATAAACTATGATTGCATGTGGACCGAAGTGTCATCTGGGGGACAAATAAGACATTAATATTACATTAGCTTTATATGTTCAGAAGCCACTTGAGGCCTCGCAACTTTGAAATGAACAGGTGCAACATAGCCACAGTGCCAGCAGAGCATTTGGCCCATGGACCTTTTGTTTCCTAATTTTTATTCTTTTGAGCATCAAATTTCACTGTGGTGTAATTTAACTCTTCACTAAAAATATTTTATGTGACAAAAAAGAACCATTACATCTCACCCATATACCTATACCATATGTGGGTGGGGAGCAAACATTTAGCGAATATTTGGTCCTAGTGCTTTGAATTATACTTTTGTTTCTGTAATTTAAATTCTTAACTGTTACAATCCAATAGATCTTATGCACGGTCGCCATTTTGAATAAATTAGCGCCATGTTGGGAAATTGCAATCTCGGATTAATTGTAGTACGCTGTTGAGATCAGTCTGCGGGCTGCATTGATATTAAATAGCTCGCCGTGATAGGTTTCACTCGTTGCTTAGCGAGTTTTTTCACTAATATGGTCGGACAAATGTAACATATAGTTGGTTTCTGAAGGTGTAGTATAGAAACTATATGGTCTCCAAAAACAATGTGGAAAATTTAAGTCTTTAAGGGAGAAAAATAAGTTATAGTTAAGGATGTCCTTGAGGACAAATGTCATCAATTCACTGTGGTGTTTTTTGTTTGCATGCATCCCTACTTTTTCATCTTTTTCTTTCGCTTGTGGGTAGTTCTTTTATTTTTCTTTTCTTTTTCTCCTTTTTCCGAGTTAACTGGTGCTTTTCGATCGTCCTTTAAGAAGTGTGATTTTCTTTGACGCGGAGGTCTACCTTTTAGTGAGAAATGATCCATGGACAAAATGAACATAAGAATGCAACAGAGAGACCACATTTCTCTGGTTTGGCGCGGTTTTCAATGATATTTCAATGAGGGGAAACGGCAAACTCGTGGGCATATCGAACAGAGCGAAAATGTCATTTTTAGTGCGTTTATTGTCAAATAAAGAGCATAATAATAATAACGACTACTTGCACGTACTTCAACAGTTTCTCTTCAAATCAGGAACGTACACTTGCCGTAAGACATCCCTTTGGTAATCAAGAGGTTTGACAGACATATACAAACAAACAAGCGCACGTGCAAGACACAATTTGCTCCTGCAAACACTCTAGATGTGTGTGTGTGTGTGTGTGTGTGTGTGTGTGTGTGTGTGTGTGTGTGTGTGTGTGTGTGTGTGTCTTGGTTTGAACGTATTTTATTTCTCGAAATACATGTACTATTGGGGAGCTGGCAACGCCTATACGAGCCCATCTCTTGGGCGGATATCGATGCAACTTTGTACATTTAGGCGTATTGCACATCTTTGCAATGTATATGTATCTTATTTCAGTAATTCTTTTTATTTCACACAATTACCCTAAAAAGGCCGAATTAAAATGGGAAAACAACGTGTTAGCGATATGGTTCCTGAGTATTCAAAGTGTGCTTTCTGAAACCATTAGTACGTATTAAGTACTTTGCCTTTCCATGTGTTAACGATGTGTGCATTATATTAATCACCCGGTGCTTAAGCTATGAAAGGGTTTATGAGATTAGCACAAGTACTGGTTTGGTTCCAAAAGGAAAATGATTCAGATGACAGGGTTACCCAGTTGGAATGGATATATTTAAAGTAAACTATGTAGACTGACCACAATGTGCAAATGTCGTCATTCAAAGTTACACGGCAAACGTAGTATGACGAGGTCATGGGCACGAATTTCACCATTTGTCAGTCCTGGAATGTCTGGCGATCATGAGCACGAATTTACACAATTTTCAGTCCTTTCCAGAACAGGAAATTCTTCTTATCCATTGTTTTCCCAGTTTTTATTTGTTGGCAAGGGATAAATTTACGTTGTTTGCCTCAGGAATAATTTGTAAAGCGCACAGCCAAATAACAAATTAAATTTCTTATGGCTACCTGTGTAATTTCATAGTCGACACAGGCTAGCACATATATCGCCATAACCGCTCGTATACTACAAATAAGCCCACAATGTACTGCGCGTCAAAAAATTTGGCGCATACGCTGTGCCGCGAGCATAACATCTATTTCATTCAGCAAGAAGGGGAAGGAATACAATGGTCCCTGTCTCGAGAGGCCAACAAAAGGGCAGGCCCAAAAGTGGCCTCGCAAGTCAGGTGGCTTCTCATTAGAAGTACAATAACATGGAAAAGATAGCAGCCGGGATCTGCCAAAAGTGACCTCTCATTGGAGTGACCTCTAAAGCCAGGGACCACTGTTTTCACACACACTCACACACACACACACAAATATCTATCCATCTATCTATCTATCTATCTATCTATCTATCTATCTATCTATCTATCTATCTATCTATCTATCTATCTATCTATATGTATATATACATATATATAATATTTATATACATATATATGTATATATATATTCATATATATACATATATGTATACATATATACAAATATATATACACATATATATATGTATATATGTATTCATATATATACATATATGTATACATATATACTATATATACATATAGATAGATAGATAGATAGATAGATAGATAGATAGATAGATAGATAGATAGATAGATAGATAGATAGATAGATAGATAGATAGATAGATAGATAGATAGATAGATAGATAGATAGATAGATAGATAGATAGATAGATAGATAGATAGATAGATAGATATGCACAGCACAAATCTGAAAAAAAATCTGACGTCGAATCAACATTTTCACTATGAAAATATCATCCTCTGATGATTAACCATCAGAGGATGATAAATCCAAGAGACAAACAAAACCCGATGTGCACATGTTCATATATTGATTAACGTTCCCTCCAAGTTTCATACGTGTGCCTCAAATGCTTCATGGGATACATGCGACAGAAATCTGACAAGTCTAACGTCGAATCAACATTTTCCCTATAAGTTATTAAATTAATGATGAAATAGCACAGAATAATTTATCCAAGAGACAAACAAAACCCTCGGTGCACACCTTTATATATTGATATCTCCCGCAAAGTTTCATGGTGTTGTAGCTCAAATGTGGGTTGTTTTTGGTTTTTCTTAGGTACGCCCGACACAAATCTGACACTTTAAATGTCAGGTGGACTGAGGGAATGGGCAAATTTGTATGCCACCCCCCCCCCGGGAGCATAAAAAGATTAAGGTACTTCCTACGCCTTATATACGCTTGTAATTCTTTCCTGAAATCATCGCTATTATTTTTCATAAGTTCTAGCATATAGACGCAGACAGCGCCATCTGCGTGCAGCTATCAACATTATTACCTCAAATGGAAATTTTGTTGAAGTTAAAAGGCAACTGTGTGAAAAGGGTATCAAGCCTCTTGGTTGTTCAAAACGAACTTTATTTAGTGAAACCATATAAAGTCGGTTGTATTTAGATTTCTTTGATGAAGTTATTGCTCCAGTTTTTCTTTATGGATCTGAAATATGGGGTCGATACATAATATTCCCTTCGCAGTCCATAAGCAGAGACGATAAGGCCGAGTTTGAAGGAAATTATATTTGTGATTTTTTTAATATATCTTAGGAGGGAATTCTAAAGCCTCATTTGATAAGGATGATAAAAATTCAAATCAAATTTCAAATTAGAAAAAATATTTGACTGTGTTAAAGAATGTAAGCAAGAGTAAAAAAAAAATAACTCAATTGAGAATAAGTGCACATAATTTGAGGGGCCCGTAGCCAGCATGAGGCAGACGAGGCAATGCCCCGTCCAAAATTTTCCTCCCCATAAAAAATCCCAATTTTTTGAGACCGTTCCGAGCTACTTATCCCTTCAACAACACTCACTGCTCAAGAATATGTATATGTGCATGTTATGTGATGCATGGGCTAGTGGGTGCAGCAGCTAGCGGTACCTTTGTAAATGTAACATTATACATTTGATTTTTAGCCATTACACTGGCTTCTTGGCTGCGGATTACATAGTACTATCAATTTATGGTGTGGTGTATATGTGATGCAGGGTCAATCATTCAGTCATGACAGTGACCAGCTCAGAATAAAGTCACATCGGCGCATGGGGGAGGGGGCAGGGGGTTCAATTGACCCCCTCCCTCTGCGATGTAAAATAATAATAATAATAATAATAATAATAATAATAATAATAATAATAATAATAATAATAATAATAATAATAATAACAACAATAATAATAATAATAATAATAATAAAAGAGAATAAAATAAAATAAAACTTTGGAAAATAATATCAAGCAGCTTGGCCTATTACCGCTGCTTTCAAAATAAATTTACTGTCTGGAGGCATAGCTAAACATCTATGATCTTTAAGCTGTTTATAATTGCATATATAAACGTCACGTTTCAACACGCATTCCCCGTGTTTTTTAGCATTAAGATGCTGTATATTAACGCAAAGGCTTGGTCCATGCAATATTGTGTCTCATGCTACTGATGGCGCTATTATAGTTATGACTTTTGTCCATTTTATTTTAAAACCAGCAACAGATTTGTCAGATCGCTTATTAGGTCAAGAAACCAGTCATTCCGTCTCTTAACGTATCCTGATACGTAACCATGTAGTTTCGCTTGGTACAACTTCACCGCTGTCTTTCTCTTAATCTTGTCTTTTTAGTTTAAAGAATTATAATTTTTGGAATTGTCTAGTCTTAAGTTGTCAATTGCGGCACATGTCAAAGAATTACTGTGCTAATTTTAAAATATAGCAAAACATCGACAAGTGCTTTGAAGTGGCTTTCTTTTTTTATCCTGTATATTTAAGAATAGCACTCTACGGAAAAACAGGGAAAACAAGATACATGTCTTCAAAATACTATGATGCTTAACAGTGTCCCTAAATTTGTTCTTTTCTGCATCAGCTGTAAAATTACGAGACAGCAAAATTAAAATTTGCTGATTTGCATATCAAAAACAATTATTTTCAAAATTGAAGATCTTGTATCCCGATAGGCCTCTGAGCCTAATAGGGACAATTTGGAGGACACTTTTTAGGTTCATGCTGTTTGGAACAAAAGTGCATCATTTTTAGACCTTCCGACTGGATTTTACCTAGAAGTAGATACATTTAAAATATGTGTCCTCCTATATCTAGTTCTTTTATGTTGGCATATATTAACTCTTACAGAGCCAATTTAGAGACTGAGTCAACAGCTTTCCTTGGGGCACTTTCCGCGCAATTTTGAGCTGGACCAAATTTTTCACTGGGAACATAGGCATGCTGGTACCTGAATGAAAGGTCTCTTAATGAGGAATATGAATCTAGAATCATTACAGTAATCCAGCTTCATCAGCACAGCTTAAGCCGTGACTGGCACTCAAAGGGTTAAGTTGATGTGTATGTGAATCAATTGATAGAGTAAGACTATGCAACTTCAACACTGTACACTTAGCTGCAAAAATATAGATGTATATATTTGAGTATCGATACCGTGAGTTACTTAGGAACTTGAACTTGGACTTTTAGAAGTCCAAATGCGAATATATACAGTACTGGTAAAATTATTAGATCTTTGTAGTTCCTTGCTGGTTTGCTTGTATCAGCTTTATATGGTTTGGCTTTCAAAACATAATTTAATCTTAGAGGCAGTACAAGGAATCATACTGATACAATATTATTGTGTTGATGATATTTGTACCCACTGGCATCTCAAGTTTAAGTAACAGAGGTCGCCAAAATGTAGACTTACACTGTATAGATTTTTAATGTTGTGAATGCAAAAGTGTGTGATGAACCAACTGGAATGAAATGACTGCAGTCATTATATTGTTACGGTCACATTAAATGTGCTCACGCGCATGTGCGGGGGACTTGTCTCTGGCTCTCAATTATACCAGTGGTCTACGACTGGTATGTGTTGACCTGTCTATGGGAAATGCATATATAAAAGATCCCTGTCTGTTTATCGAGAAGAGTAGTTGCGTTAGCGGCGGCAGCAGGTTTCTGTCTGTAGAGAGGACCCCACTGGAAATAAGTCAAATCGACTTTCGTGGATTATCCCTGTAAAAATTGAGTTTCAAATGCTAGGAAAAGGTGTCAGAAAATATCGATTTTTCACACACACACACCCTCCCCCTGCTGTGAGCTTCGTGCCTTTGGCAATCGCAATTCCAATACCCAACACATCGAGATTAGAAAATGAAGTACAGATAAATGAATGAACTGAAAGTGGAATATATATTAAAGTCAAAGTAAGCAGAATACCTCTGAAGGCCTGGTACTGTCTCTTCTACTTCTTCTTCTTCTTCTTCTTCTTCTTCTTCTTCTTCTTCTTCTTCTTCTTCTTCTGCTTTTGCTTCTGCTTCTGCTTCTTCTTCTTCTTCTTCTTCTTCTTCTTCTTCTTCTTCTCCTCCTCCTCCTCCTCCTCCTCCTCCTCCTCCTTCTCCTTTTTCTTCTTCTTCTTCTTCTTCTTCTTCTTCTTCTTCTTCTTCTTCTTCTTCTTCTCCTCAATAAATAGGACTTGAACAGTGACCGACAACAAAACCTAAACATACAAACATAAATATAACCAAATAAAGAAAAGGTAAACCGAACAACCTTAAATGAGTAACATTAGTAGAAATTTTATTATCATCTCAACACCTAAAACTCAAACTGTGTTCTGCTTATCTTATTTGCTTGTACATTGATACTCTCTTTTGATCACATTCATCATATCTGATGACTAAATTTCATTTATGAAGACAGAAAAAGTGCGTAAATGACACAACACATACTCTTGATGCTAGGCGAACTATCAGTGACCTCTTAGGTAATACGATCTCATCAAAAGCCTTTATTTGATAATTTTATGGCGCCCCAGCAGAGATGAAAAAGAGATTTTAATCTCACAATTAGTTCACAGCTTTTAGTTGGGTGTAACAATGGATAGAGTGGCATGTGCATGTCCATATCACACCATAGTATAGATAGTTAGAGCAACCAACCTAGTGGACTTTTTTCTTTTTCTTTCTTTATAAATAACGTAGGGAAATTGAATGGATACTAAACATGTATGATTTTTTTTTTTGGGGGGGGGGTGTTCTGGACAATGCAGAAACCCCCTGAGTGCGCCTCTGATCTTTACCCATTTTGTCAAGATTCTTTATAGGCAAAACGGGTCACATGGTGGGTATAGCGCATCCCTATACTATTATAACCCGTTTGTTTATGTCTGTAAACTTTTTATATCCTTAATGGTACAATACTGATTAACAGGCCGAAGATATAAACGTTAAATGACATGTGACCTTGAGTCGTATCGCTTTGTTTTATTATGGTTTTAAGGACTTTCCCTAAAAATAAGCCCATAAGGTGAAGTTTTAGAAATTTTGGTCTTTATGAGTATACTTACCTCTCAACTACCATTGCTTTATGCATTGCTCATAGCACCGGGAACTGCTCCTGATCGGTAGAGTTAGATCTAACCAATCTTTGTCTTACAGACAAAAGTCCTTTGGTGTGACAGCACCACCTGTAGAGTGGTTAAGAAACTCAGTGAACATGCTCACGCATGCGTGCTCCTTAATCATTTCTTCTTGAGAGGGGTCAGTGAACATCAGTAGATTGGAATGAGAGAGCAGGGAGGCCTATTGAGCTTCATGGGTAATTGAGAGGCAAGTGTTCTCATTAATACTGAAATTACTAAAAGTTTCACGTATTATTTACGTAACGTAACCTCTCAATTACCATTGCCCATATACAAATGTTGTGGTAGGAGAGTAAGGCTACAAGGGAGAATACTGTCCCAATACCACACCTATGGTCTTGTGTGACCTAGTCATTCCTTTTGTGGAGGTGACATCTGCTGTAGAATCACCGGGGTCAGTATACATGATACCATCTGCAGCAGGATCCCGCATTGTTAGGCAGGATCCCCTCCTTACTGACGTGGTATCAAACCAAGTAGGTTCCCCAGTGTTACGCCAAGACTGGAACCGGCTTCTAGCTTGAGGAGCCATATTTGATTCAACGTCTGATAGTCAAGCTCCCGGGCATAGTGGGAAACTGTTTGGCTCTCAGACAAAATGGCAATAACACTGGGGGATGGTCAGGTTAGTTCAATGGCAGTAATGTTCTAGTCATTTGCAATCTAAAACCTGTTAAGAAACATGGATTCAATGGACTTAAACCACAGCTCTGTAGGCGCTAAAACAGCAGACAGAGACTGCCCAGAGCGAAGATGCCATACCAAAAGGCTAGAACCTAGCTTGAGGAGCCTTCCATGTCGTGTTGTTCGGGATTTGGATGCACATCAATGGAGGACTGAAAAAAATTGCAAGACTGACAGCATGTGTTGTAAACACGTGAGCCTTAACAGAATCATGTTCATTGAAACTAAGGACAAGATGCAAAAAGAAATGATTATTTCGGTTTTGGCAGTGCAGGTGGAGCAGAAATATTACAGGGGGTTGACCAACTCCTGTCAAAAAGTCCGATTGCTACTCTATACTAATCAATGCTAATCCCCACAAGGAATAATAGGAGGGAAGGAAGAAACTGCATTAGTAATGGGCTGCTGTGAATGTGCAATGAATGCTGAAAGGCACTGGAGTGGGTGACAGTAGTGAGGGGTTAATTTGGATTGCTTTAATAGGTCAGTAGGTGGATGTACAGTGTAGTTCATGGGTGATAGGGGTATAGAGAGATTCGGATGATATGCCATGGTTACAAAATGAATAAAACGAAAATACAGAAAAAACGCAAAAATATGAGAGAACACAGCATGATCACAATAATTATAAGTGGCCTAAACTGCACCATGTCATGGTTTACCAATGGACGTATTTACATGTACCAGGAACATAAATGTCCCTTACAATATGAGCACGAGTACCAAATCATATCAAGCGTATTGTTATCAACTGGAGAATGAACATACATCACGTCCCATTACAGAACAACCATACAGACAACAGGGACAAACTCAGCAATGTCTGTTGCTATTAAACTGTAAAAAGAACCGTGAAGAGAAGCTAGATATTAATATATCAGGTAGGGTGCGAGTATATGTAATTCAACCATAGCCTAATTGAGCTTGGGGCGAATCTGAATCAATGGACAATATCCAGCCTTTTTAGGAAGCGCGTCAAAATATTGGAATTGTGCTGTAACCAGGGGCTGTTTGACGCCATTTGCTGCAGCCTTAGGTCAAATGATTGGTGCTCACAGACCTACAAATTACACACATCCACACACAATAGTGTGCACGAGAGGCAGACCTTTTCTGCCATTATAAATATGTGCCACCAGGTGTTTTGCCCATAATGCATGTAAGCATGTCAGTCCCTGTGCAGCCGCCAGTGACATTTCTTACAGCAGGGGTATGGTGGTGACTCTTTTCAGTGCCAATGTCAACAATAGTTGATATATGCTCTGAAGTGACATGGCAAAACTTGATTCAGATTCTTTGTAAACCAGCCTTGAACTAAAGACCCAGCATGCCTACAGTTGTAGAGACCACATGAATCATCAAGGTCGACAACTTTCCTTGGGCTGGGTAGAACCCTTTCCTTTATTCAGATTGACACCTTTCCTTAGTCCAAGTAGAACCCCTTCCTTGGTCCAGGTAGAATCCTTTGCTTGGTCCAGGTTGAGACCTTTCTGTAGTCCAGGTTGAGACCTTTCCCTAGTCCTTGCTGACACGTATCCTTGGTCCAGGTAGAACCCTTTGCTTGGTCCAGGTGGACACCTTTCTTTAGTCCAGGTAGAACCCTTTGCTTGGTCCAGGTGGACACCTATCTTTAGTCAAGGGTAACCCTTTGCTTGGTCAAGGTAGAACCCTTTGCTTGGTCCAGGTAGAACCCTTTGCTTGGTCCAGGGTGACATCTTAGCTTGGTCCACTTTACCGCATCCAAAGTGCGCCCAGGAAAGTCCCCTAAACAATGTGCTCATGTTGGGCGTCAAAGCAGTGACTGCCACCACTCTGATATAGCAAATAGGAGAGATTCGAAAAAATGTTGTTACAAATATGAGCCCCATTTATTTCTACAGAGAGGACCGACAAATATGAGAAAATAAAATTGCTGGGATTTTTATGACCATTCAGGAGAAGATCTCCTGTCCAGGTTAGGAGAATTTGAGTGTTTTTCAGAAGATCTCCTTCCATATCGACAGCGTTGGAATGCCATTGGGGAACTCTGCTGTCCGGGTCAGGAGAGTCGGGGTGTGTTACAGGAAATCTCCCACCCAGGTCGAGGTAGAGTATTTTTTTTAGTCAGGAGGTGCTGGTCAATAGGATTTTGCTTGTGCAACAAGTCAGGCTGCAACTAACATGCGGCAAGACTTACAATAGTCGCCATCTTTGGACCTGGCATGTTGGTACTCGTCAATTACTAGATTGAGTCCACAGGTTTTATCAATGCACCATGGATGACGAGCTTTTGAAGTTGTTCCGGTAAGTCTTCCCTGAAAGTGTCATGGATAATGTTTCGAGCAAAGACCTTTGTAAAGTGCAGGTCAGTAGCACTCTAGGCCAATTTGACTAAAAAAGCATTAACAAAGAATTTGAATATAAAAATCACAGACAATTTGAGGCTGAATGCAATGAGACCAGGAACTGACATGTCCAGGCAAACTGTAAAGAAGGAAGTCACCTTTTGACATTGCTCGTAAAGTACATACATGGTTGCATAGGAAATAGTATTGTGATGAACATCTGCAGTTTTTACCGCATTTTCTGCCAATTCAAAGTTCTATCAGGTAATTTAACACTTTAGTTCTGTAATTGGCCATTGACAAAATGTATCTGCAATTAAAATGTGCATTTTTCTAATTATTCTTGCAAATGTTGTGTCAAGCAAATGGTGTGTATGTATGTATGTATGTATGTATGAATGTATGTATGTATGTATGTATGTATGCATGTATGTTATGTTTGCATTATGCATGTGTGTATTATGCATGCATGTATGTATGTATGTATGTATGTATGTATGTATGTATGTATGTATGTATGCATGTATGTATGTATGTCAGTAACGCATGTACATCTATGTATGTATGTACGTATGTAGTGTTTTTTTACACGAACACTTTAATCATATGGGACGTAGATAATCAACTAAATGAAAGCACTAAAGGCTAAGCCACTTGTGATTTTAATGCCAAGAAAACGTTTGTTGAATGTATCACTTTACACATTTGACTAACTGAACTTTTCTGGTGGCTGCTGTTATCTGCAAATTTGTTTTTGTTTGTTAAAGTTTGTTTTATTTTTTTTTTTTTTTTTTCACTTTTCGTTTAGGTTTTCCAGCATGTTCACAGGTATCTACTTCATTCGCAAGCTATGGGTCTATTTATGAAGGTTTGAAGGAAGTTCATCGGCTCACTCTAATCTGGGCCAGGCAGGAGTTAACATCTTTGTATTTACATGAGGATATTGACATTCGGTGTTTTCTTTAACATTAGAAGAATAGGAATAGTTCGGACGTTCATTTCTCCGAAAATGCGGTCGATTACACGTGCAGGTGGAATCATGGCAACCTTCAGCCTACAGTGTCCGGATTAGCTTGGCTTCGGCTGATAGGTCCAATGTCTGCGCCCTATTAACGGTCTCTCCCCCATTCTACCGGTAGCGTGTATAAATTGTTTGTGTCACAGGAATAACGAGATAGTCCATTAAAACATAAATGGTAAGGTAGTCTACCGTGTTTCTTGGATGTAAATATAAGAATTGAAAGTTATTTCAATTATATGAATCGTCGTTTGATTTCAACTTGATGACGGGCATTTTTGCATGACGTACCTAAAGTGACGTCATTAAAATGTCTGTCATCAAGTTGCCATCACCCGCCGATGAATACAATTGAAAAGATGTTCAATTCCTAAATGAGTGAACAATTTTCCATACGGTGGGTGTGGGGATAAGTGTCCACTCCATTCCAGGGAAAGTTGCCAACCCAAGACCTGTCCTGGTACGGCCCATCTGATTTTTTTCATTCCAAATATTTTAACAAATGTCATATTTAATGATTTCATACGCAAATGGTTCTAAATAGTTTTGGCGGGATAGGGTTAAAATATCCTTGTACTTGGATGATGAATATGACACGTCCAGTTTGCACAGGTGTTAGTTTGAATAATTAAAGTGCTGCAAACCACATAGCTCAAGGCAGTTTTGGCAGGCATTCTTCTTATTTTCACATGTGTATAAAGACAAAACATGCATTGGCAGTTAATGGATTTTTATGACCGAGGTAAAAGTCACAAGAAAATGTCATTATTAATTTTGCATGACAGGATTTGTGGGAAATTTCGGTATGCAGAGGATGCTCGCTAGTTAATGTTTTCCTACGATATGCAAGATTTACAAGAAAACTTTTTTAGTTTAAAATTATTAGGTTTGCTGATTTGTCATTCAGCAGGGCTTGTGGGATCTGTTTACATCAATCGTCCGTACGGCCTTTTACTTACTGTTATACGACGTGGGCCATCACATACAAAAGGGTTTAAGACGTAATAATCAGTCACAGAAAAATTTAGTAAACTAGAATGAATAGATTTGCAAGCAAATGTGTCTGGTGCCAATTACAGTCGAATGCGCTGCACCAAGGACGCAACTTCTTTTTATGATCGGAACGTCATTTGTACACTTTGGCACCGCAGTGAGCCTCAGCAGTATAGCTACTCTCCTGTTCTGGAGGGAAAAATAATAACAATTGTCATTTCTGCTTTTATGAAATCAACGGTACCTTGACGAACACCACATGCCCGTGTCTGTTGACTTTTTACCCTTTTTGGGGGACACACGGTCCCCTTGGCTAACCCCCAAACGGGGCAAATGCAATAAACACAGCAACGAATGATTCAAGTTCCATGGAGCTAGAACAGGGGAGTCATGCGTCGACCAACGCAGAACATGTCAAGTGTATAACCGGTCAAGATTGTATCGTGAAGTTGTGGTATATGACCGAAGATCCGAATTCTTTTCATTTGCATAGCTACTACTAATACAACTACCAATAGCTCTATGCAGTAACTAACACTGAACAGTAATAAAGTAACCAGGCAACAGGTGTGTCAGGGTTTCAGTCAAATAGCAATACTTTCAGCTTCAATATCAATTATCGAAGCTTAGGGTTCAACATCATAAAAAACTTTGAACTTTGTTCACGCTGAGTGAGAGATCCAAACTTGTGTATCTTGAATATGGATATTCCTGCAAGCATATCTATCTTAGTGCCAAACTGCTAGGTAGCTGTTGTCAGCGACCGGCGACAACTTGTTTTGAAGCCCCTTCATATACTGTTTTGTGACAACATCAATCTTTGGTCATCAGGTACAGCATGTTGAAGAGTAGTAGTGGAGTAACCAGGCAACAGGTGTATTGTCATTTGATGCAATGTGGTTGGCTAATACAACTTCCATTGTTTTTATTAGCTAATAGCTGAATATGATTGGGGGGGGGTGGTTACCCATAACTTTAATGGTTTTTAATCTATCAATAAATCCACACCAGATACATAATTTCCGTTATAGGTCTCCTAGAATGTAAAATTTCAATGTTGTAACTTGTATAATGGCTGAGAAAACTGCGTCACAAAATGTGGCGGAAAGGTATTAAGCAATAAACATTATTAAAGACCTCCTACAAAAACAATATGTCTGGTTTGACATCCAGACATAATAACATTATATTTTCTGGCTTTAATGAACATACAAATGTTCTGTTTCCCAAATTCAAAATTCTTTCATTTAATGTTTTTTCTTGCTGATTTATTCATATGTAAAGTTAAGCATTATTTGGTTCCTAATGTTTTAGGAATATTATTTGCTGATATTGCCAATGTTTATATTATAATACCAGACAATTCAGTATATTTTATAGTCATACAATTTGTACTAATCTGGATGAATGTTCGGTAATTTATCACAGCGTAAAATCAGATGCAAGTATGTACAGTACTTACTCTTAAAAGTTTATACAAAGTGCCTTGTCATGTATATTCTATTTCCGAAATGTTTGTACATACCAATGATTTAGACAAATACTAAAGCAATATCGTTTAGTCTTCTCACAAACCACTTCATAGAATGTCTTGATTTTACAAGTAAATCTTCCCATGTGGTTCTATACTAAAATTGCTAAAGAAATCTCGTGCAGTAATTTTCTATTATTTATGGTTTTTCAAAATTGCATTTGTCGGAAAAATTATAAAATCTTCATTAACCACCCTGCCAATTGATTGATATTGCATACAGGGTCACCTGGGGGTCATGTAGTTCACATTTGGCAAACACGTGGTCCTGCAATGTTTACCTAGCTCAGCTGACTTCTTAATCAGCTGAGATTGTGGAATGGTTAGCCTTCTGCCTTCTGTCATCTTTCCGTCCTCAATTCACACTTTTTTCTTCTCCAAAACATGTCAGCCAGATCCACTTCAAACATGGTAGCACTCTACTTTGTGTGCGGCTCTGCCATGTTTGTTCAAGTAGTCATACTCCAGTGATTTTTATTTTTTTAATGATTTTTGTTGTTTATTTTTAGCAAAATCGTAAATGTCTTATTCTCAGAAACCACTTAGCCAATTGTTTTAAAATTGCATAGGTACACTTCTGCAGACATCCATACTTAAATTTGTTTAACAGGTGGCACTGTGATTGTTGATATTTTTTTATGAATTTTTGTGTGTTAAAGCTATTTTCTACTTCTCCAAAACTGTCACTTAGATTTATCCAGAAAGGTAGCTTGCAGAAGTGGTAAACAAAGAAGTTCACTGGATGGTGATACTCTGGATCCCTACTTTTTAACGAAGTCAATGGAGATTGCAATGGACACTCGCCTTTTTGACGTTTTCAAAACTGCTAACCATATTCACTTCAAACGTGGTGGGATGTACTTTGGGTGGATTTGAACCAATTTTGTTCAAATAATCGTGCTGCAGTGAATTTTAGATTTTTCACTGATTATTATTTGGGGGTGGGTGTGGGGGGATATCTTAACACCTTGTCCGAAATCATTAGGCCAATTGCTTCAAAATTGCATACGGACACTACTGGGGATCCCAAGACCGAAATTTGTTCAACAGGTGGCGCGTCGATTTTCGTAAGTTTTTACTATGTGTTTTTGTGTTTTCCGCTATTATTGACGTTTTCTCTAAATTGGCACTCAGATTGTTCTCAAATTTGTTGGAGATGTAAAGGGGGGGGGGGCAAAACCCTTACGTGGTGGTAATACTCTGGATCCCTGATTTTTAATGAAGTTTTCAGTTTCGGTACCTGATTGCTATGCTAGTAAATGGGGAGGGCAATGGAAATCATTAGGTCAATTACCGAATTCACTTCAAACTTGGTGATGATGTACTTTGGATGGGTTACTACAAATTTCTTCAAATCGTCATGGTCCAGTAATTTTTTATAACATTTGTGATCTGTTTTGGTTCATTTAAGACAAAATTCTCCCAAACTAATTGCATAAAAATTGCAAATTACGTAGGGACACTTCTGGGGACCCCAAATTCATAATTTGTTCAACAGGTGGCGCTGCAATTTTTTTTTTTTTTTTTTTTTTTTTTTTTTTTTTTTTAACATTCCTTTTCGCTATATTTGATTTTGTCTCCAAAAACAAAACTCGGATTGTTTTGAAACTTGTTGGAAATGGCGCTTGAAGTAGGGCTACACAAGGTTGTTCCCCAAGTTCTGACACTCTGGATCCTTGATTTTGAGCCAAGTTTTCAATTCGAGTACCTGTCGGAGAATGCATGCATTCCTAGTGACGACTGTGTTAGTCACAGGGAATTGCATTGGAAATTCATAGTCTGTACATGTGAGGTCAGCTGAGCACAGGACAGTGATAGTCCTGCCGTTTTAAACTGAATTTGGTATGCTATCGTTGTTTTTTGCTTCTATAGAAAGGCTGAAGAGAATTGTTCGAAATTCTGCCAGAAAGGTATCTGATATAAAGGTGATGAATGTTTGTAAAAGCGATGAGGATATTTAACTTTTGACACAGCTATAGGTTATCAAACTTTGGAACCATGTAGTGGGCAGCACTATGATTGTACATGCATGTAGCTATGTGGTGTTCCTACTGTCATTTTGTCAAAATGGTTTTATGGAATGCCTGCAGACATATATTTCCTTCGTTATCTCTTTCTACCTTTGTGAAAAAGATGCAATAATTTTTCGATTCTTTATGAATTCTTCAAGTTCCTTTCTTTAGTCAAACTTTTTACTTAAATCTGAACTTGAGAAGCTGCAGATTCCGGCCAGCAGAGCACAGGATCATCATGAGTTACTTATCATTAATGGTCCATTGCAAGGTTTGTGAGGAATTTTGGTATACACGCATTTTAGTTAAGGCATTTTTATGACAGAAGTAAAAATCAAAAGAAAATATTAAAGTTCTATTCACAAGCTTTGTGGAAAATATGCGGAGAATATTGCTGGCTTTGTGTGCGTTATGTCGATGCTCAGTATGGTCAACCTGATTTGTTTCAGAATATTTTTATCACACTACATGTATGTCTAGTATACTGCTTCAGGGTCAGGGTTACGAAACTCGATCAGTATGTTAAACCTGCTTTGTTTCCATCATTTGTCCAACGTACATATATCTCTGGTATATTGCGGAAGAACAAACTCAGTATGGTCAACCTGATTTGTTGCACACTATTTTTCCACAGTAATGTATGTCTGGTGTATTGCTTCAGGATGAAACTCAGTATGGTGAATCTGTTTTATTTCACACTTTTTTTGTACAGTACATATATATCTGGTATATTGCCCCAGGAAGAAAATTAGTATGGTGAACCAGATTTGTTTCACATTATTTTTCCATAGTACATATATGTCTGGTGTATTGCCTCAGAAAGAAACTTTGATTGCTTTAAGAACGAACACCCGCACCATGTGCATGACAATCAGATTGCTTCTGAAATCTTAAATTGTAGAAACCCCAGTAAATGAACTAACCTTTAAAATTTACATTTAATCTAATTTTAACATTGCAAGTATAGGAATTTACATTCAATCTAACTTTTAACACTGCAAGTATAGGAGAGAGCCTGGTGTGTTATGAGACCACAACATATTAGCCTTGTGTGTTATGAGACCAAAACACATGTGTCCCGCCCACATTCCAATAAGCCACGCAACACCTGGGTTTCCGGAACTTAACACTTGAACATGCTGGGCAAATTAGTGTCTGGTCGTTTCCCATAATTCTATGTATAAAGTTCCTAAATTTCGTGTAATTGAGCAGAAAAATTAAGAGGGAAAAGTAAATATAAGCAATGAGGGTCGCTTTTGTATGTGTTAGAGCATAATGACGCGGGTGATTGAAGCAGACGAGGTGCATCGGGCGAGGTGCATTGGCGTGCGCCACGCCCACGATGTCAGCTTCAGTCACGCGCGTCATTATGACATAACACACACAAAATCGACCCTCATTTCTTAATTGGCTGCACATCAGATACAAAAGATAAGGCTTTGTGCCTGAACAACACGCAGAAAACACAACACAGCACCGCAGACACTATATGTATCAATAGTAATATTAAAAAAAGTACTGTAATGCCCAATGTAAAAATTAATCATAAAGAGCCTGTAATAGGAGATATGCCTAATAAGTTCCCGCCCCAACAGCATACTTGATTGCCTAGTGTCGTTTGGTGAGATATGGCGAGATGCTGGTCGGTACCTGTGGAGACAAGTGGGATATTCCTACTATTTTGGAAATACAGAATACTGATTTAAGGCATATGGAAATTTTTCTTATATATGGCTGAGGAATTACTAGAAGTACTGGAAGTACTAGAAAAATAACAGTTTGGCATTTGGGAACTTAAACTTCTCAAAGAATGCTAATTTGCAGCCCCCCACGTCCCCCGTGATCGACAGGCGTCAAACCCGTGCTTTGTGGCGGGAAATTAATATGCATATTGCGTATTTCAGGTGTGTAGTTTAAAAGTTTTTTTAACATAGAGTGCAATTTTGTAATGTTCTCAATCTGTGACTATATTTAATTTCCCTTCCGAATTACAGGTCATTAAACTGACTATTTACTTTTTATTTACTTATTTTTTCATTAGCACGGCTGGCTTCTGGATCAGCTGTGCTTTTGTGATGGCCCATTATCCTTCTGTCCACATTTTACATTTTCGATTTCTCTAAGACCATCAAACTTATCAAATGTGCCCATCGGATTGGTGGTGATCTGTCTTTCATAGTCCACCCATTCACATTTACGACTTCTCCAAAACCACAGACCTTATGCTCTTTTAACTTAGTGGGGATGTACCTTGGGTGGGTCTCTACTAAACTTGTTGAAATGGTCATGGGACAGTGATTTTCGAATTTTCTTATGAACTTTTTTTGGTTCATTTTTTGCCACCAAACCTTCTAAAATGCCAACACCGATGAGCCAGTTGCTTTGAAACTGCACAGAGCCTTCTAGGGACCTCTAGACCTCATTGTATCCACCAGGTAGCATGGCTATTTTTTCTAGTTTTTAAGCATTATTGTGTGTTAAAGATTTTTTACACCTCCAAAACTATCACTTAGAAATTTCTGAAACTTGGTGGAAATATTGATTCATAGGTTTGTTTTTTTTTGTATGCCCTGAGGCTTTCCTGACATGTTGGTTTGACTGGACTTCTTGCCTTCCCGAATCATTGCCCACTCTTCCTGGGTCCTCGTGACACCTGGGGAGCATGACTCATGCTGGGGGAGGGGCAAGTGGGCATGGTTTGGGTGCCATGCTTTCGGGGTGGCTGCGGCTAAGGACAAAAGTGATCGAATGGAGTCATTCAAGGCCTTGGTGCAGGAGTGATTGGCAGAATGGGCCCAAAGGTCTTGCACCAGACAAACGACATCTGCCATCTCTCCTCCAATTAGCATGTTGGAGAAGAGAGACTGCTTGTGCACTCAGTGATAGATTGAGTCAAGCAACTTCTGACCCTGGTGGTAGGCATCCCTGCACAGCAAATGCAAGGTTGCCATCAGAGTGCAGCCTCTCCTGACCTGGTGGTCGATCACCCATGAAAATGAGGTCATGAGCAAAGCGGCCTGCCTGACCCAGTCCCAGATCCCCTCAGAGATCTGCGCCAAATGATGAAGGTCATTCACGAGGGACCTCAGAGGCCAGAGTGAGATGAGGGAGTATGACATCATAAGGACAGAGCTTCTAGAATCCTCCTTGAATCTTCTAGAGGCATCTGAGGATGCAGAGACAGCCTTCGGCACCCTGGCATCATAGTCCTCCCAATCTAAATCCAGTGGAAGTGACTAGAAAGAAAAAATCTGCTCTGGTGTGGCATACCATTTCTCTTGGACATCCTGCTAGGGGATAATTCGCCCTTGCTTAAGATAGCTGGACCTCAGTGGCTCCATTAGAACTCAGGTGCCACCTGAAGCCTCATTGAACAGGTGTTCATCTGTGGTAGCTGGGGCAGCAGCTTGTGACCCAAGTGGGGCTGTCACCACGCCTTGCCCTGGGGATGCAAGAATTTCCAGAGTTGTTGCTGCCACTGTTCCTCCCAGGACAAGCAAGAGAGTGGGGCTTCCAGGAGGCTTACAGGGGTGGGGGTTGGGGGCACAGCTGCTGCCTACTTGGTGGTCAGCTGGTGGGAGGGCACCTGCTAGAGTTGCAAAAACTCTGGTGTCTGCGGGCCAAGTGAGAGCAGGTTCAGAACAAAGGCAGGAAGTTGCTCCTCTTAAATTTACTGGCTCAGAGATGGTGGGATTTCCAGCCAGTGCAGAGGAAGAGAAACCCTCTGTCTGCAGCTGCTGCTCCTTGCAGAGCTCAAGTTCCACTTGCCTCTCAAAAAGAGTTAGGCAGGGTACTAAGCTCAAAGGTGGGGTGCAGTGGAATCACCAGGTGCTTGCTCCAAGTCCAGCCAGGAGTAGGAGCTGCCAGTGCTGCAAGCACAAACAATGTCGGCACATGGGTTGTGGTAGGGGCCACCACCTCAGGAGCCAAAGGCTAACTACAGGTAGGCAACACCAAAGATTTGGGCATTTCTCTGGTGCTCTGAAATACCCGGACTTTTGACGCTTGCTCTAAGACCCAGGAGCTTGGGAAATCGGGACTTCAGTGGTCCTAAAGGCCGAATGTTCAACCAAGCTCTTGGACCTGGGAGCTCAGGGAATCGGCCAGGGTTCCAGTATGCCTGTAGGTCTCCATTGTGGCTTGACCTGTTAGGCTGCTTTGGTCTCTGAGTGCTCAGATGGAGGGGTCCAGGCGGGAAGATTGGAAACAGGGTTGTGTCCGATTAAAATCCCTCTTGTGGGGGCAGACGAATCCACAGGGCAGTATGAGACACACATACACACAGAAGAAGACATTAACCCCAACAATCAGACAGTGATCAGTGGCAGATCTTGTTCCACCAATTGTTTCAGCAGCTAATATTAAATAATTTGCTCATGGCATGTGTTTGTATGTTCCATTTTTAACAAAGTAACAGGAAAGTCAACAATACAAAATGAGTGAGTATCACTGAGGACTTTGTCCGACACCAAAGGGTTTGAAGCAGGTATCAGGTACTATAAATCTCTGTACAACTAGAAAAATATGTCGGTATTTTCCATGAAAGAGCACTCGTGTGAACCAATGCAGTAGCCGTAAAGTAAAAAGGGGCCAGACAAACAATTTGTAAATACAATTGTTCTAATGGAATGTTATATTTTGGACAGGCGAAAACGTAATACAATGTACCTTCATTTGGAGTACCAGATAAGCATGCAGGTAAATCTTTGCCCACTTTGAAGAGATGGGCGCTGAAGAGACTCTTATCTAAACGGAGGTTCGTGTGTTGGACAGCTGAAAATCCACTCACAACATTGCGGAACGCTGGGAATTTTGTTAGTTGTACCTCAGGCTCGTTAATTTTACATTTGAAAATATGAAGTGAAGGCCAGTTACGGATTTCAAGATATAGTTGATTCTATAATCCTTTGGTTGAAGGACAGAACGATCTATCGAAAAGTTTTGACGGTGTCCTAAAATAAGGGAGGTCAAATTGCTGCTGAGTTTTGTAGGCTTGTATATCGAACCTGGCGATTGTGAGGATAGAATTAAATGATTCGGATACGAGCTTGTTCACTGTTTTATACATTAATACTAGTTTAGATGTTTCCCTGCGTTTGGCCAAAGTTGTCCATCCCAGTTTCTCTTGTAGCTCAGTGTTCTGGATCCTTGCATCGCATCAGTCATGATGCAAGCAGCATTTAATTAAACGGTTTCTAATTTATCCTCGTCTGGCACTGTACAGCCACTCCACACTGGGCTACCATACACAAGTAACGGTTTAGTAAAGGAAATATATATAGTTGTTAAGGTTTTTCTATAAAGGATAAATTTTATCTCTGCGTGATATTGATCGACTTATTTGACGTATTCACAATTTCCATTATATGATTATACCAACGTAAATCTGAACGTATTGTAATACCAAGATAATTATGTCGATCGACATCTTCTAAAGCTTGCCCCTGGGAAATAATGGGACGGTGATCAGGTAGACTGGTTTGCTGAGCATTAAATGTAATAAGCCAATCGTCAGACCATTGCTCAATATCAGAAAGGTCAGAGTTCACAATATTTGCAGCAGTTGCCGGATTGTCTATTGTCAAATAGAAAGATGTATCACCGGCAAACATTTTCATGTTTGATAAGACAATCTTAACAATATCATTTATATAAATCAAAAACGTAAGAACACTGAACCCAGTGGTACACGTGCACTAAACTCAATGTCGCACTGTTGTTAAAAAAAAAAAATTAAAGGCGTTTAAAGAATTCAACTTTAGACAAGCTGTCCGATATGTTTACCTTTGTGTAAATGGGAATGTCCTAGAGTTGAGTAGTTCCAAATTAAAGTGTTTGACAGTACGCCACCAAAATTTATATTTTACAAGCAGAATTGTTCAGGTCGACACTGAGTTTGTTGTTATATTCTTGTTCTGTAGTTTTAAGTTGATCTTGGTAATGGTTCCGAAGTTGACAAAACGAAGTCCATGCACCAACCTCAAAACTACGACTTTAAGCTTTATCACAATGCCTTTTAACTTGACGTTTCAGTGACCGAAGTCTGACATTTTACCAAGGTAAATCTGTGGGTCTAACTTGGACATTTTTATCAGGGATTCAACGCTTTGCAGCTTCTATGAATATATTGGATCAAGCATTACAGCATTGAGCGATAGCATATTACCAAACATAAAACATAGATCCGGATCCCAACCTACTGCTCCGGATTGGGTCTGAAATGATCAAAATCAGCTTTGCCATAATCATTCATATGACGCTTGTATGCTGACTTCTTTCCGGACGAAACAGTAACTTTGCCCCTACAACACAATGGTCGCAGTGAGCTATTGGAAGAAGCACACACACACATCATAAAGATAACTACGAATATTTAATAGTGTTTGGTCAAGACATGTAGCAGAATGTGCGGTAATATGAGTGGGTTAATTTATATTGGGAATTAAAAACGATATTTGAGTCCAGTGAACAAGCTTGGTACACGAAGGCGTATGAAAGTCAGCATTAATTTCACCTCTTGAAATAATGTTTTGCAGGCCCGCGCTCCTCGCAAGATCAATACTACCTTCAAGTTTATTCCAGAAAGAAACTGGAGAATTTGATGGACGATATACAACCTAAAGAGAAATTTGTTATTGTGGAGTCTGATTTCAGACCCCAATAATTCAATGTCAGCACTTCCAAATCTAGACGACGAGATACATGTAATTCCGCAGAAACGTAAATTGCAACTGCAGCACCTATACCGCCAGGACGGTCAAGACAGATAATATGATATCGTTCCAAACGTGGATTGGCAGAAGCACAATTTGGAGACAGAAACGTTTTGCATAAGGCAATTATGTAAAAGTCGGACATGGGATCAGAACAAATGAATCTCAGTTTATTTTCAGAAAGACTATGGACATCAGAGTGACAAAATGAAATAGCCACACAAGTTTTGATTAGGACTCGGGCCATTTTGCTCGCGCGTGTTTCATACCATTTAACAAGTATATGCAAAATGAAGTGTAAGCTCAATACCCAGATTAGGTCAAAATGCAGAAAGTGGAAAGACAAAATCTTGACTATAATCAGTAATCTGTCAAAAATAAAAAGGGCATGTAGTGGAGAAGAGGCATTTAGCATTACGATAGGCTGCCCTGATTAACGCATATGGAGACGGAATACTACATATGAAATAACAGGTATATAGATATAGAGAACCCCGACCCGAAAAGATTTAAAATACGTGAAGTACTTAAAGCCAAGGTCATGTATGTGGTAAACGACAGTGCACATCATACTGAATATATCTTGACACAACAGATATACATTTTTTGTGCAGGAGTATAACATAAAGACCATCACAATGTTTGTGTTGGCCTCAATAACAAAAAATAACTAAAAAAAAAAAAGAAAAGAAAAGAGAAGAAAAAGAAAAAAAAAAACATTTCGCCTGCCCCAACATGAATAAAGAATGGAAACACAATACAAGAAATAACACGATTACCAAGTTAAGTAGGAGTGGAACGCACCCCATTACATCGAATATAATGCGGGGTGAGATCGCACTTAGCGACAATTTGTGATAAATAGCAAACAGGCACACGTTTAGCCAAATAAGACATGGAAACGTCAATATCAATAATCATTATTACATGCAATTGCTCGGAACGTACAAAGCAGTAGCCTTCAGCTACTAAAAACACGAAGGCTCCCCCCCCCCCCCCCCCCGTCATCCTGCTGGGATATTCAACTGTTAACATAAGTACAATCTGACATGAAAATTATGCACAAAGTGCAGCAAGTAAATTAAGAAAAATTAAAACAAACGTCTGCCCAACAATAATCATGTAAGATTAGAACTTGAGAAGGGCTAACTTGGTGACCTGAATACACGTATCACATAGTGAGATTTTCAGTTGTAAAGTCCATGTTGTCAAAAAAACGATATAAATAATTATGACTCTTTGTCGTGTTTGGGCTAATTAAATGTAGCGAACTATTTACGAGACTAACAATATACCAACACGGTGATTCGAATTTAGAATTGGTGAGGGTGCATAATACAAGAGCTTACTACTAAGCAAGTATTTGGTATGCTAGAGGTAAAGGTTCTTTAAATTAAGTACCGTTTTCCAAATGAATACTAAACTTAAGAATGAGAAATATATATCTATATATATATATATATATATATATATATATATATATATATATATATATATATATATATATATATATGTGTGTGTGTGTGTGTGTGTGTGTGTGTATATGACCATTAATTCCACATATGTTACGTAAAATCCTGGATGATTACAATTGTTTCACAAAGACACATGTGGTCTCAGCACACAGCAAAAAACAGTGATACAATGTATGTAATTTGTAATCTAAAAATAAGTATAAGTGCGCCTGCTTGATTCACGACACTTAAGATAGTAGAATCAGGACCCTTTTATGTAGTTTTAATAGAATAAATAATAACATCAAGCGTCTAGTGCATATATATATATATATATATATATATATATATATATATATATATATATATATATATATATATATATATATATATATATATATATATATATATATATATATATTCATACATACATAATTGTAGCTCGTGACCATAGACAACTCAAAACTAACTTGTTTACTAAGTGATGATATTCCGCATTTTTTATTTTTATCAAATTTCCCAATTTGGGTACTCCTCGGTTAATGCACGCATTCCCATTGATTAAAATGCAAGTCATACGAAATTGAATCGTAAGTTACATGTCTGAACTCTCCAAAACCACCTACCAGATTTACTTTGAACTTGGTGGGGATGTACCTTGGGTAGGTCTTTTGTTCAAATGGTCACGATGCAATGATTTTTGTAATTTTCATAAGTCCTTTTTTTCATTTTTTTTAGCAAAATCGCAATAAATATTATTCTCCAAAACCGCCAAGCCAAGCTTTGAAATTGCATACAGATACTTTTGGGGACTTCTAAACCTTCTTTTGTTCAACAGGTGGCATTTTTCCACTTTTAAAAGAAGTTCTGTCAGTTTTCACTTTTTTTACATCTTCTCCCAAACCGTAAGTTACATCTTCTTCAAGGATTGAGAGTGAATTTAATCTCCACCAAATTTGTTCACTTAATGGTAGTGCTATCATATTCTGATATTTATCAGATTATCAAAGTTTGGAAAATCGGTATTGGGATATTTTCATGTTAGCAACAATGATAATGTTCTTAAACAAAGGTTACCTTGATGCCATTTTGAAGTTCACAGGGTTGTCCATGTAAGATCAGCTGAGCGCAGGACGGTCGCAGTCCTCTTTTCACACAAAGAGGTTTTTGTGTGTGTCACTTCCTTGAACAAATTACTTTGAGAAGCATTTATACCGTTTGATATAATCCCAGTAAAATATTTGAACAATATATTGGTTGAATTTTGAACCGCCATATAATGCATCACAGCTCAAACGCTAGCGAACCTTCATAGAATGCATCACAGGTCAAACGCTCGTGAACCTCAATACAATGCATCACGGCTTAAACACTCGTAAACCTCCATACAATGTATCACAGGTTAAGTACTTGCGTTTGCCATTATATAATTTCGACAACTTTGTTGCCAGCATCGTGGATATAATATGTGGTTGGTCAAAGTTTTCTTAGAATTCGACCACCATTCAAAATAGTATACCTTTGCATTAAACAAATTCTGTCAACTGATAGTGCATTGGGCTAAAAAAAATACCAATCGTATCCATAACATGTAAATGTGATTCAGGAATTATATGGACTCAAACACGTGTTTGACCTATATTCAAAAGTTGATCACAGTCTAATTCCAAATTTATGACTTTGAATCTGATTGTGTGATTCAAATTACTTCATCTTTATCTCTGTAAGCCGTGATACTTTGCACATATTCCAGTTTGATGTCTTCATGTAAATTTAAATTTTACTTTCAACAATGATAATACATGATTAAATTTATAGGGCATGTTGGGGGAGGGTGGTCCTGAAAATCCAATACTCCAAAAATGTTGGCCCAAAAAATTATATAATAGCAAACAGTCCTTAATATTTTTTTTAAATTACAATAATCTTTTAATCCTAAAATAAAAGACAAATTCAATAATTCACATTTTGAAGTACAAATAATCCAAAAATCTAATAATCCCTTTAAAAAGGGCAAAAATCCAATAATCTTAAAACCCTAACAGGGCCCCAATTTAAAGCCATTGAAAAAAGGACTGAGCCATGAATTACACTGTGCACATTCACGGCTCATTCCAGGCTCTTGCAACTACGTATGGAGCCTGAATTGCGTTTGGTGCCTGAAGGCACTTTCAATATGATTTGAAGATTGGTTTCTTGCCAGAAAGTTGTACCTGACCTGGTTGTACACATGTACATTACATTATTGCATGTTATAAGGGTGGCCGCTCAAACATTTCTTTATGCTGGACACACTCTGCAAGGCCCGTGGCAAACAAAAACTAGAGATCAGTGCAAAAATGATTCATTTTGCTTATGGACTGAGTCCATCAGGGAACGACTGAAACTACGTGACAGTACGGTGCCTTTATATGGCAGGTTGTTAGTCATGACGGTTGTGCATTTACACCTTTTTGCTAGCCTAACCACCTAAAAGCCGTATTACAGTTGACAGTTGATAGGTTTAATTTGGCACAAACAACGTAAAACATCAACAATGTAAAACATCAACAGTGTAAAACATCAACAGTGTAAAACATCAACAATGTAAAAAATTCAACAATGTAAAACATAAAGTATGAATTTATATGTATGTGTCTGAAACCCGACGGACTTTACATGAAGACTCCAAAGAGTCGATATTGTGCAAGTCACTCCAAAGATATACTGATTTCCATATTATGTGAATTTTTGTCGCGTCAGTATAGATCTAGTGGACGATGCACAGGTGACGGATGTGAGTTTCAGTACCAAGTTGAAGGATGCGAGTTTGATTACCAAGCGTGACGGATGTGAGTTTGATCAAGTACCAAGCGTCACCAAGACCTATTTGAAACTCATTGACTGGGACAAAGATTTGCAGTCAATCAAATGTGAAAACATGCACATTATTTTTGTTAGCATCATGAAATACGGGTCCCAATTGTAGCCTATTTGTTTATTTATTTGAAAGGTTACAGTGTCTTGAAAAACAACCATGTCAGCTAAAGGGAATATGTGAGATGAAGTAAGACGGCGAACCATTTGGCACAATGCCAGTCTTTGCTGCCAATCTACTTAAGACATTAAGATCAAACTATTCAGTTATGTACAGTTAATGCATCGAATGGCCTTCCCTCTCCCATATCAAGGTCTCTGTTGGAGACAATTCCGGTGGGCTGTGTATGTGTTCCAGAATCTGGATCTGACTGTTTATGCCAGTATGTCCCTGTGGGGATTTTTTGTTATTTGGGTTTGTGTAACTTGTGTTAAGGACAGGTAAGACACCAAAAATAAATCCCACTTTAGTCAATCCTAGCTCAAAATGTATTTGCGTTAGGATAACATATCATATATGTGTGTACTTGTCATACTCCAAAGAATTTATATTTTCCGTATTTGGGTGTCTGTGATGTTAATTGTTGAATAAACGATTGAAAGTTGACCGCAAAGCATCCACCCCATAAATGTCGATATAAGTCACTAATTATTTGTGATAAAATCATAATTACACTTGTATCTTAATCCTGACATATTTGCAACAAAAAACGATCCTGCGATTTTTTATGTTTGGTTTCGTTTTTCTGTTATCCATCCTCAAAGTTTGACGTTTCAATTTTCCCTTTGATTTTCAGGATGTTCATTTTCTTCATTTCATAGAAAAAGAACGAAGCAAAATTTAGAAAATCGCTGAATCGTTTTTGCAGTTCAGACATTAAAGAATCAAAAGCCGTTAATCGGATTAAATTTCGCCCAGCCGTTTTCTTGGAATAGCCGTTCTTAGGTGGGGCTCTCGTCCTATTATCCTTTCTGAGAAAACAAGCTTCAAAGGCCTTTGATGTTGATCATTTGCCTCTGAAACAATACCATTTGCTCAAGTTGAGTTCACATTTGTACAAAACGTAGCAAACATCGTCCCTGAATATTTGGGGAGGTTGTCAATCAATTCTTGGCCAATCACATGAATAAAAGAGCCTTTGAAGTACGGAAAACATAATTCAGCGATCTGTCAAACGGCGATAGCGACAGTCTGGTTTCAAAGTGTGACGTCATGGAGGCGGCCCTTCCGGCCCCGTGACCTCATGCCTGGCAACGAAAGTTGTGTTGCCTTGCTTCGGTGGGGCGGCCTGCGGCCGCTCGTGGTCAGTGTACGGATGGTGGGTTTGGTCTTCCGCCCCCTGCCTCTTCGCCCCGTTTTTAGGGATGGTGTTTTATTATATTTACTCGTCTCCTATCTGTATACTTTATGTAGTTAGCTTGTTAGACTTATCTTTACTACACTTTACTTAGTTAGCTTGTCATTATTTTGTAGTTGTTTTCTCAATGAGTTTCATTTCTCTTTCCAACCTGAGCTTTGTAACGCTAGTTTGTGTGTTGTTTTCTCTTGTGTTCACGTTTATGCTTATTTCAATTTGTTTATTTGCACTTTTATTTCCTCATCCCTGGGTTCCGATAAAGTATTATTATGTACGTGGGTATCGTTGATCAGGGTGTCAGTTTTTTCCCCCCGCCTGTTTTTGGTGTGAAGGACCACTGGGTTAATCCATCGCGGCACGGCCTTTGAAGGTTGAAGGGACATCGTCTGACGATTCCCGCTCCTCTTGAACATTTAAAATCTCCCTTCATTAGAACGCAAAACAAGCAAGAATATCTATAAAGTAAACCACTTAGGCTATGATATGTTACCATGTTTGCATCTTTTCCCTGCCCACAAGCATACTTTCGGCATGCTGCCTTATTTCGCATTGCCGCCCTGATACCACTCTCTTTTTGCCATGGGCAAATAATAAAAATTTTGACTCTATCTCGCCGTCAGGGGGCGCTTGGCTTGTTCCACATGCTGTTTGTTGAAATGCAATCAGGTCTAAAGATTAACAAGGTTGATATAGACTGCATTTTCAAGTACTACCCTCTGGTGCACAGTACCCTGTGGCTGTGTTAGTCACAAGACTCGTTTTAGGCAGTAATGACATGTCTGGGGTTGCACGGGCTCTGTTCAGTGATTTCTCAAATGGATGCCACGTGGATGGTCTTCCTGGTTAATTGCAATCTGAAATCAATGCGGATATTCCTTAAATGAGTTGTTTTTCTATATCCTAAATTTGACCTGTTAGTCATCTAGGTGATGAGCATGTCTTGAGGCCTTTAATGGTGTCCCAGTTACGCTGTATAATTGCTGACAGAAGTAGAAAATTTAGGTTGATTTCAGTGATCAAGAAGAGCTTCTGATCTGGACGTGCAGGTGTGGCTGTAGAGTTTATGTCTGTATGTTTACCTCTGTCACTTTATCGAGGTCGGCATGAAGTTGGTGGGATATCAATATCCATTCATTTCATAAACGTCAAGATTTTAGTCCAACAATCAGCATCAAAGTGGCAAAATATACTTCACCCGCAGTACTTGGCTCTAAGAGCCACCAGTTTTGCGGTCGGCTGGATGTGCTGAACTGCGATGTAGTTGGGTGTATCTGTAGACTTGGCATGGAGCGGTATACGCCTTATTATCTTGGTCCAATCTGACTGTGGTATCCAGGAAATTATTCTTGGAAGTTGATATTTCTGCCGATAATATGATCTTTGGAGCGTACGCATTGAGGCGTTTGATGGAGGCTTGTGGAAGAAACTAATCAACAAGAACAGGAGAAATATGTTGTAGCCCTCTCTATCAGGAGTCAGTGAGAAACGCACTCTATTACACAAAAAGCAGAACATTTTACTGGTATCCAAACCAGACAAAAGCACAGGGGACGTACTACTTAACCCCAAGACCAGACCAAGAAAGAAATAGTATGTAGTATACATGATGTACCAGTTGGTTCAAACATATCTTATTCAAGAAAAATAGGATTTGGGAAGAGGGCGCAGCCTTATATGAATCCCTTTCACAAGACAAAGCTTAAGGGAAAGAGAAGTGCAGACAAGATACAACAAATAAACGCCACAATCAGAATGAACACCACTGCAGGCAGAAAGATAGAACTGGAATGACACATAATAAAAACTGTTGACAGGACAAGACGTCACAGAAAGATAATGGGGTAAGCCATCATGAACAGGCATTACGTCACCACCCGTAATGACGACAATTTGTAAAAATCACGACACAGCTCCAGGCCAATTTGCATGTTTGATGTACATTGTACAGCGTAAAACATGCTTTCGTTCTTTTAAAGTAAAATTTTCAGAGCCAAGTAATAAAGTCTGCATTGTGAATGGAGCAAACGGAATTGCGCAATTTTGCGATCTATCTCGTTCCACTATAAAATTTCTGCATTCGAAAAAGTAATGAAAAACATCCTCATTTGCAGCACCACAGAAACACCTGGGTGAGTCAGCGAGACCATTTGAAATAAAATTAATCTGCCTTGAGCATACTACACTTCATATGTAAACGGGCATATAAAACCGCTACGTTTCTAGACCCAATGTCAAATGGTAGATTAGCTTTAAGATTTATTTTAATTTAATTTATTTTTGAATTGGCCTAAGAACTCAGCATCACGAGTGGCAGGGGGCAAATTGCTCAAAAGGAAGGATGGATGCATTGAATAAATTAGTTCGTGCCCGAATTAGAGACAAATTATATCTAAATCTCACATTTTACCTGTTTCGTTGCCTGACGGAAGTTGGCAATAAATCTATCAAATATTGGGGCACGTGCATCACCCTGGAGAATTTTGTAAAACATTATTTGTTTACTTCTGCTTCTTTCGTCAAACAAATTTTCGAAACCAGGTTTCTGATAGATTTGATCATGACTCGTTTCAGCTGTCGCTCCTATAACAACTCTTGCAGCTGTTAGATTATTTTTTTTTTTAGATCCTCGCTGTCGCTACTTGTCTTGTACCACTTCGCGATAGGCTAAGCCGTACGGGTTGTAAAATACAGCACAATATACAGTGAAACCTCATTATAACGACACTCAGATATCTGACATATTCAATATAATGACACAAATTTTCATGGGAAAAAGTTCATTTTCCTTGTTATGTGATTATTTTATCTGACATATTCAGTTCTTTGACACTTTTTAGGGAACGGATAGTGTCATTGAACGAGTTTTCACTGTACGTCACTAACCATAGATACGAAATTTATTGTTACAAATTATAGACCTCAAGTTCTAAGCGGTATTTCCATGGTAAAACCTTTACAAAGTTGTCTTTTCTTGACGAATGCAGGTAGTCTGCGCAAGACATGTCACATCAATAATCATAGTCACGAGCTAGTAAAAACAACGTTTCTATTCTCTATATACCGACTGAAAACTCCTCACAGATAACGTTCGGAGTGGGTAATCGGGGAAACATGGTACTTTTGCAAGCCACATGTTTACTGGATAAAACAGTGAAATATATGTTTCGAAATATAGATGTTGAATTTTAATTAAAATTTAAAACACACACACACACACGCACACACACACATATATATATATATATATATATATATATATATATATATATATATATATATATCCTGTTTTACTGGGCAATATTTGTATAATGGGGAATAGGTACAAGTACTATACAGTCTATAGGATCAACTGCAAGTATTGTTCTAGTTCCTACATTAGGGAGACAGGACAAGGGTAATGCAAAGAAGAAATACTGAAGATCAAATCGCTGGAACCTTACAAAGTATAATAAATACAACTCACAGAGTGGACTTTGATGACCTTCCAATCATAAATTGCAACACCAGATACTTTCACAGAAAAATCAAGGAAGCTATTTGGATACGACTATGTTAGCCACTCATGAAACAAATACACAGGTGTCTAGCTGACGCACATTTATCATATTTATGACCCAATCCTCAGAAAGTCCAAACCGCCAACAGACAACACATCGCTGCCGATACAAGTCCAGGCCAGAGGTACCGAAATACTCAGAAGAACGTTTGGAACTGCTTCTGGTAAGAGAGCAATATAAATATATATGCATTAGCACTCTGTTAAATTTGTTTAGACACCTGAGTTTGATATTATGAAGAGGAGTGAGGTTGACTTTTTGGTAGTGATCTGTCATCCTGTACGGCTTAAAGACTATAATATCAATTGTTTGACGTATGCTTTTTGTTGTTATATTACTCTCAGGATCAAACACATGCTTAAAATGGCATGGATACGTTACAAGGTTATGGTGAAAAATCGAATTTAAATAATAACTTCGTTAAATCCAAGATCGTAATCTACAGAAAATGCGGACACTAAAATTTAAATTCTGTCAAGAAAGGTACGATATTGCAAAACTGAACAATATAAACTTTTGGTAATTGCACGTAGACCATCAGAAAAATACACTGCTGTAACGTGCAAGCTACAAAAAAGCTAGAAAAATGTTATTTAATGTGAGGTTATGCTTACCTAATGGCATTGTAGATGTAGCTCTAAGGTTATTCATTACATCTGTTTTTGGCAACAACGAACGGTTGTGAAATTTGTGTTTCCTTTAAAACGGTCATAATCAGAAGAAATGCGACACTATCCCTAAACAACAAAAAACAATTTTTAGCTCAGGTGACTTGTCAGTCAGCCGAGCTTTTGTGATGGTCTGTTGTCCGTCGTCCGTCCACAATTCACATTTTCGATTTCTAAAAAAAAAAAAAACATCACCTACGCTTACTTCAAACTTCGTGGAAATGTGCCTTGTGTGTGTCTCTACTTATTTTTGTTCAAATGGTCACGCTCCAGTGACTTTTATTTTGGTTTTTTTTGGCAAACCTTAAAAAATATTCTCCGAAACCGCACACCGAGTTGCTATGATATCACACAGGAACATTCTTAGGAACTTTTTAATGATTTTTTGTGTTTTTGCTATTTTTGACTTCTTCTCCGGAACCATATGTCAGATAAGCTGAAACTTGGATATTTCCCTTGTGCATGGATCAAACAAAATTATATGCTAGGTGGTGCTGTGGTGGATTTTTTATTTTTAACGATTTTTTTTTATTTGGGTACTTATCGGTAAATGCACCTTTCCTGTTGATTATAATCTCTACCAGGTTTGTTCAAATGGTCATGCTCCAGTGATTTTTTTCGATTTTTTTAATTACTACATTTTTTTGTTTTGTTTGTGGGTTTTTTTTCTTTTGTTTTGTTTTGTTTTTGTGTGTGTTTTTTTGTTTTGTTTTGTTTTTTTTTTTTTGTTTTTTTTTTTTTTTTGTTTTTTTTTTTTTTGTTGTTGTTGTTTTTTTTGTATTTTTAATTTGGGTAAATGCACATTTCCTGTTTATTACAATGTAAGTCAATGACCATTTTAATGGTAATTCGCATTTTCGATTTCTCCGAAACCATCCACCCGATTGACTTCAAACTTGGGGGCGATGTACTTTGGGTGGATCTCTGCCAGGCTTGTTCAAATGGTCATACGGCCGTGATGTTTGGATTTTTTGATGAATTTTTTGTTCTTTTTGGTACAAATCTTAAAAATCATCTGCTCCAAAACCGCTCACACAATTGCTTTGATATCACACAGGAACCTTTCTAGGGACTCCTAGTTGTTAAATTGTTCACGAGGTGGCACTCCAATTTATTTTCTATTTTTTTATGATTTTTGTGTGTTTTGGCTATTTTCAAAATATTCTCCAGACCCGTCACTCAGATTGAGCTGAAACTGTGTGAATTTGTTCCTTGTGAAAGGTCAAACAAAGTTGTTCACCTGGTGGCACTGCTGTAGATTGCTGCGTTTTTATCGTTTTTTTTTTTTTTTTTAATTTGGGTACTTATCGATAAATGGACCTTCTCAGTTGATTACTATTTAAGTCAACGGCCATTTAAATGCTAATTCACATTCTGGACTTCTCCAAACAAACTACCCATCGGTAATCCAGATTGACTTCAAACTTAGTTGCAATGTACCTTGGGTGGAGCTCTACCAAATTTGTTCAAATGGTTATACTCCATTTTTTGGGGGGGAGGGGGGGGGGGCAATTTTTTTAAAATGCTATAATGGGAATTTCTTGTAATGGTTAGAACTCCAATAATTTTGGCCAGATTTGTGTCAAACTTGGTCGGGATGTACCTTTGACAAATTTGTCCTATCCCAAGTTCACAGAACATCAGGTGTAATGAATCTCTAGGTCAGCTGAGCATTGGCTGTTCAGACAGCCCTCTTGTTTTAGATTTATGCCAGGAGTGTTTTGAAATTTTCTATTGCTGTGTAAAAGGCAAACTAGGAAGGGATCCTCCCTTATTGTTTGGACATATCAATAGTTTGAAATCCAGGTTCACTAGAATAATAAATTTATTAAAACCCCCATTACTGAAGAAAGTAGATTAATACACACAGATTACATAAATCAATCACACACAATATCACATTGCAAATGCAGTAAAGATAAATTGTATAAGAGACATTTAAAAGAGTACCTATGAAAGACTTTTACAAGAGCACATTTCGATGAATAAACGGGACCTCGGTGACCAGCGTAATAAAGGTGACTGAGCCTGCCAGTGCAGCCCGACTGACCCTGTAGGGCTATAATTTGGCCCACGGTATTATGCAGCATAGTCCCCGGTGCACCCACCTCAAAATTTTCGAGTAAAAATCTCCGTGAAGGTATATTCAGAGAAATAGGGTTCACGCTATCGAGGGTTCTCCACAAGATAGTATCCACGATGCCATCATTTTCATCTGAACTTATAGACCTGTCATTACCAGAATCAAATACGGTACACAATGAATGGCCCCCTTTAGAGAAAATGTCAATCAAGGAACCCTTGTAAATTTTTCCTTCAGTGAAATATTAGCCGTAAGATAGAAAAAGACAGATTGGACAACTAAAGGGGAACATATTATCCGGGATAACAAGGAAACAAAGTCTTTCTCCATACAAGTAATAATTTCAGAAATACCCAGCGCTCACAACAAGCTAGAGTGTCGATGGCAATTACTCAAGCCCATGACATGTTTCATAACTGAACCTTGTGTAGACTCAAGTTCATCCCTGTTATCCTGAGAAAGTTTAATGCAGTTTATACCGTATCTAATGCTGGGTATGCAAACTGTCTTCCACAGGTATTACTTAGCCTTGGTTGAAAGGCCAGGATATGTCATACCTGCGCTGGCGTACCTATAACCTGCGCGTCTTGCAGCGACACACCACTTGTTAACATCAGAGGAATATCAACATGAAGAAGCATATGTGACTCCCAGTGTTTCCAGCTCATCAGCAACATGGAGTCTATATTTCCCGAGAAACCAATAAAAATGGTCAATATTACTTGGTTGTAAGACCAAACAGTCACCTGTCAGCATGCCCTTAGTTGTAGCATGTCCAAAATTAAAGCCCCGCGTATAAGCATAATTAAAAAGAATGTCGATAACAGACTGAAGGCCAGGGGCCGTGGCAGAGATAGGTTAATGTCGTCTGCGTAGGCAAAGCTATCAATTTTTAACATTGCCTACGCGTACTCCAGAATCATTTTTTTTCTAACTGTGAAAGTAAGTCAGTCATGAACAAATTAAAAACATCTTGGAGACAGACAACTTCCTTGTCGCGTGCCCCGTAGCATAAGGAACTTCTTACGAAAATTGTGCTGCCACTTGATGACTGCGCACATATTTTTGTACCACTTAAAAAACAAAAGCAAGTCTGTGACCTCCAACGAATCCCACGACTTCATTAACAAACCATCATGCCAGATCTTATCAAAACATTTCTCCGCATAAGTACTGCATACAAAAACAGGAGAACCGTTAGCTTTATAATAAGCAGTTGTATCACTGCTTAAAATATTACAAAAATCGATGCCTCTTTTAGCACTAAAGCCAAATTGGTTGCCCGACACTTTATCGGGAAGCTCTACCAGTTTTGAATAAACTAAGCAGATTGTAATGGGGCGAAGATTAGATGGCACATTAGGATTGGGACCCACGTTCTTTTAATATAGGTGATATCACACCCGTTTAAGTACATTTGGCACAATCGTGTTTAAAAATATAACGGTACATAGAGATGTCAGATGCAGTCTTAAAAAGAAGAATTGCCATATACAAAATGTTCTGCTGTTACAGTATCTGTACCTGGAGCAGATTTGAATGGCAACAACATAACAATCTGATCTAATCTGATCTACGTCTTTCCATGTGATAGTTTTATTGGCATGGGAGTAAAGAAGAGATAAAAAAATGACTTGAGCTACTCGTCAACTTCTGGATTTGGGCTAACATAACAACCACCCATAATATTTTCATAATATCGTGCAAAATCTGTAGTATTCAGTGCAGTATTAGTATGTGTACGCCGCTGGTTATTCAGTCTCTTCCAGGACTAAGGTTGTTGATTCGAAGAGAACATGTTATCTAAAGAACGAAATTTTTTTAATTTCTCGTCCATTATACACTTTTTGCTTACATTTCTAAACTGTTTCTTTAAAATTTCCTGGTTTCATAAACCGGACCACTCCTAAGCTTATCTTTCTCAACCCATAAACGCCATCAAAATTCTTACGGTCCCGTAGGACCGGAAGTTCTGGACACCTATGTGGGTATAAATATTGATCTTTATGTACCTGCGTGCTCATACATAATTATAAATTGACATGTACATTGGGCATTTACACACATACACACACACACACACACACACACACACACACACACACACACATATATATATATATATATATATATATATATATAAAATCATACAAGCCCTAAATTTATTCACACACTTAATATTAATTAAGTGAACAATGAAAACACTAGCAAGCCAATATATATATATATATATATATATATATATATATATATATATATATATATATATATATATATATATTATCCTGCTTCCTCTACGGGAACCCACATGAACCTTTTAATGCTATATTATAGATTATGTCACATTTAGATTATAGGCTTTGAGAAAAAGTATGGGGTCGTCCAATTACATGTACTTATCTAGCATTTAAAGGATTTAAAGATCTATGGTCAGTTCCTCAGTTCTGGTTACTTTTTACTCCATTAGTTACTATTTATCAGGTAATGCCCGATAAATCCATGAAAGGGACAGCTTATGGGAATACTGCTGTTTTTAGGGTAGTGGTCAAAGCCCAAAAGTAGTCGAGTACCCCTCCCCTTGGTAGAACAAGACACAACCCATTTTTTATTGAAGATTGGTTTGAGAGACATAATAAAATGATGGTTGTGGTCATTTATTTTAGTGACAGGTGTATCTTATCACCATTTATAATGAAAAATCACTCTAAAAATCAATAAATTCTCACTTTGCTTGTTTTTTTGCATAAAATCAGCAATATATGCTGAAACTTGATGACATTAGGCTTATATTAAAGAAAACTTATGTGAAAAAGTAAGAAAATAATGATACCAGACATTTAGGAACTTAAAGATGGGAAAAAATGTAGAAAACTGCACAATTATGCAAAAATATTTTTGATTTTGGCATTTTTATCTCCCAAAAATGTGTCAAAAAACTTACAATTCTTGTCCAATATTGCATTTTTATACACCAAAAATTACCTTAGCCATAAGGCTACGAGGTTACATGGAAATTATTATCCCAAGTTTCTCAAAAGTTTATAAGCACCAAAAAGTATTACCCCTACCCCCTTATTTTTGAAAATAAGAAAAAACACTGCTTTGTCGCTATAGGACGCTATTCTTCAATTGATAATACTTCCTCATTGATAAAATTAAAACTTGACACAAGAACAAACTTATTAATCCAGTGCAAGTGAATTTAATGTCACCTTCTTTTAAAATTTTGAGTTTGGATATGGAATGAAGATCAAACCTATTATTTCGTCCAAAACACTGATAAATTTTGTACCACAATTTTGCAGATAAAAACCTTATATCAGAATTTGCATGTACTTTGATAATACGGAAAATGACTCTGTGTTACAGAAATTATCAACATACTAGTATTTGGCAATTTTTTGGGGAAAAAAGAACTTGTCACATAGTCCACCATCTCCAAATAGCTTGCCAATGCTGGCAATGAATGCCATATACTAACACACATTCACTACCCACTTTGTTCCCCAGGACTCCTCATGGCACCATCATTTGTGAATTTATCCATATCCCATGATCTATCATAACCTTAGGAGATGGAAGCATAGTACATGGAACTTACCCAAACACTGGCACAGATAATATCTGCCTGTTTGTCTGTTTGCATTTGATGATACAGGGTTGTGTTATATGATTTGCAACCAAAGCATAAAATTATTCACATACTGGAACTTACTTTCTCAACTGTGCGATGTTGCGCCCGACACCACTGGACTTTGACGAGCCCGGCGGTATCGGGCGCAGCATCGCACAGTTGAGAAAGTAAGTGCCAGTATGTGATTTATTATGTCTAGGTGCCAACCTAGACATTTTGTTTTTCCAAGAATTAATTCTTTCTTTCTTTTTTTCTTTTTTTCTTTCTTCTTTCTTCTTTCTTCTTTCTTCTTTCTCCTTTCTCTCTTTCTCTCTTTCTCTCTCTCTCTTTTTCTCTCTCTCTCTCTTTCTTTATTTCTTTCTTTCTCTTTCTTTCTTTCTTTCTTTCTTTCTTTCTTTACGACCAGATTTGTCTGGAGTTTTTTTCAGACCCTACTATTTCGAAAACCACCAAATTTGCCATGGTGACTGACCTACCAGTGAAATTAGGCACCTGACTTGGAATAGTCATGATGATTAAAGTTATGCAAATGAGGGCAATTAAAATTTTAAAAGCTCCATATCTTCTAAACTATTGGAGATAAACAGAAAGTTCTATCTTACACATATAGGTTTGAGACAACTGGCAAATCCAATAGCATGCAAACAAAAGTTGGGGAATTTTAATGTATGCTAAATTCAGTGAATTTCCCAACAATCCACATTTTGACTAGGGCTTCTGCTGTACTGCATGTTATAATCCTCCATGGTGCTAGGCAACCATTCATTTTGCATTCGTGATACCTGAACCTGTCTCATGGCATTACGTGGGTTTATAAATTATTTTGCAAGGTACAGACTGCAACCTGGTTTGTTTACATTTTTTGTGGTTTGAATTAGTAGCGTAACACCTTAAGGGGCACGGCAGGTGACTACTTTGGGCAGCAGAAAGACCCATTATCAGGTCTGTACGGTCATTATTTCATTTAATTACTTGAAATGTTACATTCTATGAATGAATAAACACATAAAAGTGCATTTTGATAATTTAAATCACATTTATGCTCAAAATTAACACTCAATTGTACAAAATGAGGGAGGTCCGCAAACAATTTGCTTTGTGATTCATGTCTCTCACAATTTTAACTGATGCCATGGGTTCCTGGGTCAAAATTTCATTATGGAGAGCACACTCATGACTATGAAAACTCCAAAAATAGGATATTACTGTTAAAGAGAACAGAAAGCTCAGTTTAGATGGATGGCGATTTCAACTATGGGCAAAATTCTGTATCTGAGAGGGTATGGAGTTTCAGTTACAGTCACCGTATTCAATTCCAAAGTCTATAAACCAACATGACATGTATTTTTTATGGAAGTTCACAATATTTACCTCATGAAGAACACAATTTACAATAGGCGTCATTGGGAAAAAATTTTGGTAGCATACCCCTGCAACATGCACATACAATTTTTCAGTTTTTGCTCATATGCATTCTGGTTTATTGCATTACATATGGCTGTTAGGGAAAAATAGTGGCCCCAGTTCAAGCTTTTTAATATGATTTGTACAAAAAACAATATTTCCAATCTTCAAAGATCATTTATTTGATAATTGTGGAGATGACTTGTTCCCTTAAGGTATTACGTGAGTAAATCGGCCGGCTTCCGGGTAGAAGGATTATAGAGTGCATATTAGAAATGACCCTTACAGGTACAGGGGGCTGCCTCTTACATAATTCTGACCACAGTAACATCTTTTTTTTTTTTTCTGAAACTGACAGGTACAGTGTGCGGTATTTAATGACAGGTCAGTTTTCAACATACCCAGCGTAGTGACTGAATACACATAGCCACAATGTGAGTACTTCAAGTCATCGCGCAAGGCAGCGTGACTGCTGTCACAACTTTGGCTGTAGCAAACGGTAATATCTTAAAATTTTCCCAATGATGACCAGGTTTTCTTGTTCTCGGATTATTGAGAAAATTGTAAGGAACAATTTGGCATAGGATATGTTTGGGGTTTTAACTTATTTTGGAAGGTACAGACTGCAACCTGGTTTGTTTACATTTTTGCGGGTTGAATTAGTAGCGTAACACCTTCATAGGCAGCCTTTTGTCCATGCCTGCTGGGTTTATGGTTTGAACGGTTTGGGTCTTCTGGCAAATGGGAGGTAGGAGTGGGGTGGGGTGGGGTGGTGGAACTCCCAACCACTGTGTGATGAGGTTCTCAATAAAATACAGAGAATCTCTTTCTGTTTATGCAAGAAACATATCTGATCCATGTTCACACTAATGCTGGACAGAGCTGTAAGTGCACCATGGCTGAGAATGACCAGTCAGAGTTTGCCTGCATGAGGCTAGGAGCCTGCTAGGCTTATCAGTCCCAAGGGATCAGAGGGTTTGGAATTCTAGGCAGAACAAGCCAGGGCGTACCCTCTGTTAAAAATAGACTACATACAGAGCTGAGTTTGCTGGACCGATCAAAGTCTGACTTATAGTCCTCAGTGACTGTTTTCACATTTTGGTGAATTTTGAAAAAGTGTGCGAATTTGTGTCATCTCAAAAGACACTTTCATGTCTTTGTTTTCTTGTAACCAGTGAGATGAAGCCTGTTCTTCATAGCCAATACTGAGTCAGTATAGTGCATGTCTCAGTTCACAGATACATGTACATGTAGTTTTGTGACAGCATCTGTTAAAATTTGTTTAGGTAATAAAGGAACAAAGACAGTTTTGTATTGCATGTATATACATCCCTCTGTATTATTATATGTGTACACTGTACATGCACTTATACTCATCAATACTGCCCAGAAGGGTTGACCCTCTCAGGTATGGGTACTTTTCTCTGGTCGCGAAGGTGGCCACTGTAGAGAGGTTTCACTGTACAGTGGTACCTGCAATTTAAGATCACCCCTAATGCCAGATAAAAGTGGTCACATAGGAGAGGTTGTCCATCATCTCAGATAAATTAACAAAGAAATAAAAAGCCAATGTCTTTCTTTCTGACCAAGTTGGTCCAGAGTTTTTTTCAGACACTATTGGAAAAAATCACCAAGCTTGCCATGGTGACTGAAATAACCAGCAAAAGTGTGCACCTCATTTGGAATAGTCATGATGTTTAAAATTATGCAAATTTTAGAGGCAACAACAATTTTAAAAGCGCCATATCTTCCAAACTATTGCAGATGGACTCAAAATTTCAATCTGCATATATACCTTTGTGACACTTGCCACTATAATGGACAGTATAGTTGTAGAATTTCAAATTATGCTAATAAGGGGCTTTGAAAAAATTAAAAGTTGAGTATCTCCAAAACTGTTGTTCATAGAGATGCCATTCCAACTTCAATTTGTAGGATTGTGGCAAAGCCGCATCCAATGAAATATGAACCAAAGTTGTAAGATTTTAATTTATGCAAATTAGGTGAATATGCAAAATGTAAATCTTTAATAGCTTCAAATCTATCATAGAGGTGCCATTTCTACTTCAATTTATGGGTTTGTGGTATAGCCCCATCCAATGAACAATAAACCAAAGTTCTTCTAGGCTTATGATTCATGCAAATTAGACAAATACACAAAATTAGAATGTTGAATAGGTTCAAAATTACTATAGATACTAGTTTCATTCAAACTTCACTTTATAAGTTTGGGACATGGCCACATCCCTGGAACCAAGAACCAAGGCTGAGCATTTTAATTTATGAAAATTAAGCTAATACACGAAATTTAGATTATGTTGAACGATGGTTCTGATTTTGAAGGCACCCAGATAGATTTGCTGTGACGCAAATCTTTTTTTCTAGCTTTATGCTTTATTTGACAACTACTGGATGACTGAAAACATACATTGTTATGATTTGCAACCATTACCTGTTCACTTTTGATTGTAAAGTTAGATTATGGCAGTTCTGGTCAAAAAATTACCATTTTAGACCTGCCAGAAAATAAGGGGAGTGGGGTAACTCTTTTCTCTCCAATTTAAATTCTGAGAAAGCTGAGGCTATATTTAGCATATTGCCTTTTAGCTCGATAATTGGGGCAATTTTTGGTGCATTAAATTTTATCCTAGAGCAAGGACTTCTAGCACCGTGTAACATTTTATGCACCGTAGAATATCGAATCTGAAGGAATTTTTGCACTAATTTGGTATTTTTCGACATTTTATGACGACAAAACCATGCAAACATCGTTTGTACAGTGCTTGCCATATTATGTCAGATACTATGAGCCATATTTGGTATGTTTCTTGAATTTATTTTTGAAGTTATGCTCAGTAGTGTCTTGTATGGAATGATAGTAAAAGTGATGACTGCTATTTTCAAAGATATGGCTATAAAATACCCCTGTCATCAAATTAATAGACCACAACCATCATAATCCAATGCAGAATATGCCAATCTTTAATAAAAAATGGGTTGTTATTTGTTTTACCATAGGGAGGGGTATATCCTTAAATAAGCCAATTTTTTAGGGTTGGCCACTAGTCTATTTGTTGTTTGTTTGAAACTTTGTTGATACTTTTAACACAAGCAAATAGCTCTCAAAGTTAGGCAAATAATGTAAATTATCTTAGTACAAAATTTACTGTTTAATGGAAGTTGCTTATGACTACATGCAATGGGGAATTTCCCAACAAACAGCTGATTATTCTGTGTAATACTTGCCCAATTTATCAGTAAAGCTGGGTTGGGAGGCACGAGTATGTGTGTTCCAAAACACAAGGAACATCAGCCAGTGGTAGCTTCATTAGATGATAATGGGACTTGACCTCTCACTGAGTAGGCTACATGGGCCAGCTACTGTGCTATACTTGGGAGGCAGTAGATTTATGTGTATTCCACACCCCAAGGGGCCTTGGCCAGTGGTAGCCCCATCAGCTAATCATGAGATTATGACACCTCCTGGCTGAGTAGGCCATGTCATCCAGCCTGCTACTGTAGCATACTTTTATTTTGTATTGTTCTGTCACCTATTCAGTGGTTTACAGTTAGTCAATGAAGCTGAGATTAACCACTAAAGATAATATAGTCATTCCCCCTAAAATGCTAAACACTATCATGTCTTGATCTACTAAAATGAAAACTATTTTGTAAACCTTCCTAATGTATACATTTTTTAAAGGAGACTTAATTCCAAATTGAATTGTCCTGAAAATATTTATTTGCATCTGACTACTTGACAACAAATACAGATCTTTATCTCTAAGTGTGATGTTTGTAATCAGAAAAAATACCTAAAATATTCAAGTAACACACACACAAGCACACACACACACACACACACACACACATTTACATGTATATACATGTATATATATATACACATAGATGAATTATGATTAAGGTTTATATATAGATATATATATATATATATGTATATATATATATATATAAACCTTAATCATAATTCATCTATATATATATATACATATATATATATATATATATATATATATATATATGTACACAAACACATCAATATACATTATTTAACTTTTCTTTTCTTTCCAATTTTGCCATCATGTTCTTACATTCATTCACCTATCCTACGTCTGAAACAGGTTTATAAATGCTTCCTGGACTCCTTGAGTTTCTCAGTGGCGATGGGCGGTCGAGGACGGCACTGGGCGGCAGCAAGCGGCGGTGGGCAGTGGTGGGTGGCAGTAAAGAAAGAATCTACCCATTCCTGCCAAGGTTAAAAATTTTGGCGGCGATGGGCGGCGATTGCCACCAAGCACCGCCCATTGCTGTTTTTTCGCTGCACTTTTTTTCCCTTATTTTGCCGATTTCACAAAACTGTGAAATTTAAAACGTAGTGAAATAGTATTTTAACATTGTTTAGATATAAATTATGTCTAAATAGTGAAATTAAAAAATAACAGTGAAGTGTCAAAATACAAAAATCTGTGACAATTTATACGGAAAATAAAGAAATTTACAGTACTTTACATGTTGCTCAAACATAAAATCAGAAGCACACATGTTATTTTAACCAAAAAAATCAAACAAAATTTGACGGTGCTTTGTAACCCTCTCCCACGATACCATCTTTTTCCAATCTTATCCCTATAAGGCAATGACACCAGCACGCACAGAATTGTATTTTCAAACTACTGCACTTTAACATTCTGCAGCCACTTCTTTAGGTTTAGCGCAAAGTCCAACTGCTCTGCTGTTAAAGCAACCCGGAAAGACGTCCGGTTGATCAACAGTATTACACTTCATGCTGAGACCAGAGAGATAAGTTTAAATACCCCTTGGAGTGTGAGTCTTATCTATTCTTTGCAAGCATACTGATTTATAAATATTTGAAGAACAGCAAGTGTATAAATTCTATAGTCTGTTGTAACTTGGAGCGATTGCAATAAGGTGAATAAACACAAGTAATTATCCGAACAATAGCCCCTTTGCATTTGTTATTGCAGTTGCAATAATCCGATCACTATCTACTTTAAGCTCATAGGAGCTAAAATAAGGAGAGCACTTAAATAGAATAGTTACACCTCCAAATTCGCGCCCCATATAGTTAGCAAAAGACATACCAGAATTGGAAAAAGCCACAAACTTATATGGGGATCTGAGTTATGAAACACTGGATTAGCTGTATCCAGCCCATCTGGTTTCAACCATGTGTCTTGTAAACACATAATGTCACAAGACTTGAAACTTTCTAACATGTAACTACTAGATTGAGTGAAGCCCTTGCAATTTAAACTTTCACATACTAAAAATGAAATGTCAGTGTCATTTTCCGACCCGACAGAAGGCTCAAATACCAGGGATCAAATCACATTTGGTTGTGGATATGTTGTTGTCGGCCACAGCATGGGTAATGACTCGATGGGAGACTGAAAATATTGCCCGTGGGGGCTTGTGCATCAATGTGTGGAGTATCCATGCATGGATGGAGCGGGATATCGCAGGATTGACACCTGTTGCTCCCTCCATGCTGCCAGAGGCTGAAAACCAAAAGGGCCCAACTTGAACCCTAAACTAAGGAGGCTACACGGGTAGCCTATTTGCCTAAACTTTTTCGTTTTTCACTAACATGGTCAGCCCAACAAATAATGCTTGTTTAAATTCTTGGCTGGGGAACAAGAGGCTATCTCTACATTTCTAGGTCTGGCATTTGTACAGCCTGGGTGGGATTTATTCCTATAATTTCCTTTTCCTTTGGTGTGCGATTCATCTGCCGGTTTCAAATGTGCCATCTTATTAAGTACCTTATTTTTAAAACGCCGCACTTTAACATTCTGCGGCCTGTTCTCCAGGTTTAGCACAAAGTCCAACACTGGTCTGCTGTTATAGCAACCCAGAATGATGTCCAGTTGCTCAATAGTAATACACTTCATGCCGTGACCAGAAAGATAACTTTGAATATCCATTGGGGTATGAGTCTTAGACGACCCACATATATATGACTCGGCTGATGTAGCAGCTATTAATACAGGCACAGCAGCTTTTAACACAGCTATGGAGTTGGCCACAAGCCCTGGTCCCCTGTGAGGAGTATATGTACTAGGAGTAATGTGCGTCGAGCTCTGTTGTGAGGATTGTGTACCTCTCTCTGCTTTTATTTCCCTTCTCTGTCTTTTCTAATAAACTGTAGAAAATGGAAGATCATCAGGAAGATCTGAATGTAAAGATTTGTGTGAACTAATGGATAACACTGACGTGTCTTGCTGACTTGTCGTGTTAGGAAGCAAAGTGTGAAACATAGCTGATTCCACCACAGTTGCTGTAGCAGTACTTGGCAGTACTAACATCTATATAAAGTCGAAATACACACAGTGTCATGTCATTTTTGAAAGAAAATTATCCATTGCTGAGAAAGGCTGGATATTTCAACTGATAAACAGTTCGTAGTCAATGTTTCTAATGTTGCGCAAACACATCTCGATTTGAATATCCTTGGTCATTGTGTAGTTGTTTAAATGTCCTTGGTCATTGTGCCGTTGTTTAAATATCCTTGGTCATTGTGTAGTTGTTTAAATACCTTTAGTAATTGCCTTGTAGATTTGAATACCCTTATATTCTGGAAACACTATGGCCAGTACTTAATGAAATATATTTCAAAAGGTTGTGAGGACCGGTTTAAACCAACAGTTGCCTTTTATGGGTGACTGCCTGTCTCAAGTCAGGAGTGAAATTTGTTTCTTCACATTGCATTGGAAGATGAATGTTGATGCTTTGGGTACTCTGGAATCTTTTTGGTGTCATTGTTGGGTTTGAGATTTATGAATATGGGTCAGGTTTTTCTGTACTACTTGGTCATTGCCTAGTTGTTGGTGATCAACATAGCCACACTTCACTCATGTTGGTCCCGAGACGAGACGATTAATGCAAATATTTAACAACTACTACCCCCAAGATATTTAACACACAAAAGTTGTTAAAGAAATAAATGTAGATGACCATAACGAAATCAAAGACCTATGTTTATGTCACAATTCTCCTAACATTCCAAATAATCATGGTAAAATAATTATTGGCAGTCTTTCTATTGTTCCAAATAATGCACCAAAGAAACTGATTTCAAAAGGGCCTAAATACCGTGAGCAACAGAAAATTGCTTGAGGAAAAAAAACAATATTAATGTATTAATTTGGTTTAAAGTGGCCCGACGTTCTCCTTGCGTGTGGATGGAGAGGTAGGGTGGATAGAGAAGGGGGGGCTGAGGGCCTGCCACCCTCCTCCTGCAAACAATAAAGAACAAAAAAGGTGCCTCTCAACATGGGGTGATATATGGCTTAGATGTTATTTCAACCAGTGACGGAGATATCCGGGGAATGGAGAAAGCAGACTGAGATGAGGAAATGGATACTGGGAGTACCACCATGTACATCAACAGAAGCAGTCCTTGGAGAGATAGGATGGAATACCATCACAGACAGATTTGCCAAAGCAAAGCTTAAGTACTGGGGAAATCTACAAGCAGTAAATGAAGACAGGTGGTGCAGGAAAGTTTACAATGAAGCAGTCAAAGAACAAACAAGATGGGTCAAAGAAATAAATAAGTTGGCAGAGAGATATGAATTGAAAGGATATGATGAGACTGGTGACTGGAAAGTGTATATAGGTAGGACTGTTACACAGGGCTGGAAGGAAGTCTGGAAAAGAGGATTCAGGGAAAAGAGTAAGTTAAAAGCGCACAAGGTACTAGAAAAGCCAAAGGAAAGTACGTGTTGGGATGGAGGGAAGGGATCCAGCCTTTCTTTTCAAAGTAGGGCAGGAGTGATCAATCTAGAAAAGACAAAACAGAAGTGGAAAACAGGTAGTAATGATAAATGTAGGGTATGTAGACAAGAGGCAGATGAGACGGTGGATCATTGGCTGTTGTGGTGTGATGCATAGAGAGATAAGAGAATTAATTTTTCAGAAAGTGGCACAGGGAAGCTTTAACAACAAAGGTCTAGAAGAGGTTCAGTGTTTAGAGGAAGAGGAACCTGTAGCATGGGTTTTAGGTTAGAAGGGTGGCTTTCTGGGAGGCAGGAAAAGTGGCAAGACAAGTTTACAGGACTGCCTGGTAGGGTGCTGGGGGAAAAAAAATGAATTGATAGGGCTTGATAGTGACCGGCTAAATTAGAACGCCAGAGTGCAGGGAGGAGAGGGAATGGAATCCCCCTACACTCATCACTTGTAGTCTCTCTCTTCCCCCTCCCCCCTGAAATAAGACATTTCCCATGGGTGGCCCCATGGGAAATGCCTGAGCCTTACAGGCGGGTATAGGGTGTATGAGGGAAGGGTTTTTTATGGGGGGTGGAGTGGGGGGAGAGACACTGCAAGTGATGAGTGTAGGGGGATATATCCAGGACCAGGGGCCCACCATAGCTGTGAGAGAGTGTGTGGTGGGCCCTTTGCCTCGGCCATGGTCCTGAAAAACATGGCAGCATGACCTGATAAGGATAACCATGGCTTCCTCTTTTTCATCTTTTTTCTGATGGGACAGAACATTTTGCTGCACACAGGAATAGAAATGCTTAGATTCAGAGCTGAATCAAAACAAGTCTCCTTTAAAAAGGAGATTGGTCTCAAGGTGAAGATAAATTTCCAAGTACATAAGGAGGTGTATTCTGATATTTACCAAAGTAATAAAGCCGTACATTGTTGTTTGTTATGAGCATCACGTCGGAGAGATTGCATATTTCTAAGACATTGGGAAAGGGGGTGCTCTTTGAACAGAATAGATTTCTGGCATTCTGTGCATGTGTACTATTGGACGCGCTTTACAAGTGTAAGGAATGTCGTACACTGAAGCTCACCTTGTGAATGCATGTGTACGTATATAGGAAAAGTAAAGCACATAAATTCAAATGAGCCTGATATAAAATTCCTACTGAATGCCAAATTTGGATAAAAATGATGCTACTGTTATCAAATAGGATGCTGTGAAATAGCTTTCTGGCAGCATGCGCACGTGTAGATGTAGTATTACCACCCGTGACTGAACTTCCTTCATCTGATCCAATATTGGCCGCCCGTGGTCCCCGTTTTCCTGCTGGGCCGTTGTAAAGTGAGATCTGATTGGATTTCACGCCTTCATGAATGAGTGAAATATTGCTATGGTTGATCTTGTATCCAGGTAGATCACTTTACCTGTTGACCTTCTGTTCCATATGGCTCACCAGGCATGTCTGTCCATTTCTCCCCAGATACAGACCTGGTAGTGCACGAAGCTGCTGTAACAAGATGACTGCTGGTGGACGATGTTGGCAGACTATTTTTTTATAAAAACCTTTCCATATATTTATCTCAAGTGTATCATGAATATATGAATATATGAATATATAGCCCGGAAACAAACAGTAAAATTATAGATTCAGTCTTATTTAATGGTCCATACTATACTTTTTACAAAAATATACTTTCAAACATTCAGCAACGTGGTTTTATGACCATCATCCAGTGACATTAAGACACAATTCTTTACGAGGAATGAGTAACGCAGACATTCTTCGTTTGATCCTCTCTTCTATTATTTAATATCATGTTGATTTGACATTTCGATCAGAGTAGTTTATTGCTCCTCTGCCAACCGATATTTGCTTTAAACTTTACGACTTAATTTGCTTTGGCAGAGTTAAGGCTGGGCTAGTTTCCGCACAGACGTGTCAGTTACCTTTGCTGTGACCTCTGTATTAAATATACCAATATACATTGAATTCCTGGTCTTCAAACAAGTCCACCTGGAATTACAAAAAGAGGACACTGATACATAGACATGGATAGAGGAATAAGGTATTGCCTATGCCAGGCATACAGGGTATCCATGAAAGTGGTGCACCGTACGCACAGAAATGCATATTTAAGATTTTGTACATATCGTGGCTATCAACCCAGTTAAAAATGTAAGATTGACCGGGTATGTTGTGTCCTCAGCACAAACGCCGCAGATATTCAAGTATAAAGCAATATTTAAACATCGTCGGGATACCACACATTGAAGCGGGTTTCCCCAACCTGTGAGAGAATAATTGGTTCCTTTAATCAATCCGCATACGGACAAACAGTAATTTGGGAACCAGCGTTATCCAGAAACAACCAATCTCTCCAGACATATTGAAAAGAATATTGGAGGTGACTGACTTGTCAGAAGCTTAAGATACAAGTTTCGAGCGGCAGCCCTGTTTTTTTTATGTGTGTGTTTTTGTTTTTGTTTTTTTTTTATTGGTTTCTGGTTTGTTTGTTTTTTTTTTTTTTGTTTGTTTGTTTGTTTGTTTGTTTGTTTGTTTGTTCTTGTTTTTTTGTTCTTGTTTTTTTTTTCCTTTTTTTTTTTCTTTTTTTTTTTTGGTTTTTTGAAAATCGAATTTATCACTTAAATGGGAAACTGGTTTTATTAGCAAGATTTACTCGCGGATGACCGATGTGACTTTCCACCCATTAGTTGCCTTAATTTTAGTACGCTGGTTAAAAGCAATTCAGTACAACCAAAATGGTGAGATCTTTCTACACATGTTTCCCAGGACGAGAATCAAACGCGGGTCGCAGAGGGGATTTTATGGCTCAGCCAACCCTGCACCCAGTTAGGCAGTGAACATAAATGAACAAGGTGGAACCTGTTGGTTGCACCCCTAAATTGGCCACAGAGGGCAGCACAAAGGTATAATGTCTAATGACCAGCACTGTAGGATTTTGCTTGACCAGAGTGGTGGAATTTGTGGTAGGCTAAAATCCGTTACATATAATTTTAATTCAGATTTTCCCATCACAAAATAGAGTCATTTAAATAATTAATTTTGGGCATAATTTTTTTCCGGAGTGGTTGGAAATTTAAAGTTGATATTGGGGGCGGACAGGTAAAAATCCAACATTACTGCGTTTAGGTGGGGCAAAGTCAAAAGTTTGGTGTTCATCATATATATTAATGCCTCTCATTTTGTAAGTCAGACTTGAACTTAACTGGTGAGCATAGTCTTCATTAAAGTTAAAGCTCTTACTTTCAGATACGCCAGGATGTGTTATAATGGCCGCCTATGGGGAATTCAATTTAGTGCTGCCACCTAAAGTTTATGTACACATACAGGGGTAAACCCCGAATATTAACACGGACAATATTTGTTCACAGACTAAAAACAACGCTACGTTGCATTGGTATGAACCCAGCCCAATATGCAGGTCACAGTTTCGGGAGAAGTGGAGCTACATTTGCCTTTGAGGCAGGGCGGGGGTGGGGGGAGGGTAGCTCCAGATCTCATTAAAATCCAGGGAGATTGGCGTAGTGATGCATAGCAACGGTACATCATGATACCAATACCAACAAAAATCTCTGCCATTTGAAAAATGATTCTGCCTAAACAGCACTACTCTCTGACTGGGGGGGGGGGGGGAGTTGAGGTAGCGATGTATAGTTGGTTATTGTAAGGGGTGGCTAGCCCTTGCCAGGGGAACTCAGCTAAAGGGCGCCACCCGGGTCTTCGAGGCAAGAATGAAGAACTATGGGAGGTGTTGCTTGGCTGATTCCAGTGACAGGGACAGGGCAACCCTCATTAGGTTTCATAATGAGCGGAACCAACACCATAGATAACACGTGTGTTAAATAAAAATGAACAAAATGAATAGAAATGAGCATAATTTTACACATTATATCCCATTCACACAGTACCCTATGGAGTTGAAAATCCATTGTAATGGCGGCCATCGGTTTTTTTCAAAGTAGACTGGTTTGCTAATAGATTCTAAATGACAAACTATATAGTTTATCTGGGAACCATGCTTCTACGGGGGGAAAATATCGGTCAATACTCTGGGTTCCTGTCGTAAAGAGGATGAGTCGCCAAACGCACGGCCAAGAACCAGCCTACGAGACATTGCTTAGTTATCATATTAACACAACGTGGTATGTTAAATACATGGGCAGCCACGACATGTAAATATTGACGTCATTTCTGACGTGTCGCACGCATTGTTATCTTCAAAAGAGATTATACGTCCATCAACCTGACAACAGGTCAGAAAGTCAATAAGAAAATGCTCCGCTCACGTTCTAGGTTCAACCTACTTCCATATCAGCAAAAGCTCTGCCTGACAATGTTGTTATATTAGTATTTAATATAGATCCACCCACATTGAATTGAAATAGAGAGCAATGTACAATACGCAGTAACATATTAATTTCCCGCCACAATGCACGGGACTGACGCCTGACGATCACCGGGGGACGTGCGGATCGCATCACTGTCACAGACAGGCCATATGCTCATTTCTCGCAACATTAGCATTTTTTGAGAAATTTAAGTTCACAAATGCCAAACTGGTTTTCGTCTAGTACTTCCCGTGCCATATATAAAATAAATTTTCAAATCCTTTAATAGGTCCACACAGGTACCCACCCGTATCTCGCCATATCTCACCAAGCAAGACTAGTCAATCAGGTATGCAGTTTGGGCAGGAACTCATTATGCATATCTCCTATTGTATGTGTAGCGTTGTGAGAACTTATGCATTATGAAGCAGTCAGCCTCTGGGATACCACACATATGCAACGAGCATATTGAAAGCAAGGTAGTGTGCTCCCTGAAATAAACCAACATCGCGGTTACATATACTCTTTTTACAGCCATGACATTTTATGATGGTTTTGCAAACATGCCAGGCATTCTTATACATCTTAAGCACCATTATTTTGCCCTATTGAAAGGGGGGAGATTAGAGGTAGTGGTGCACAGTTCGTTGTTGTAAGGGGGCGCCCTGGCCTTACCAGAGGAGGTCAGATACGGAGCTCCACCGGGGTCTTCGAGACAAGCACGAGGGAACCAAAGGGTATGAAGCTTGGCAGAGTCCATTGACAGTGGCACGGCAACCCTCGTTGGGTCTCATAAAAAATAAGTCAATTGTGTCTACGGTGCATTGTCTTTCTTCTGGTTTGTACCAATGCGGTATTGTCTCTCTTTTGGTTTGTGTCGATACTGCATTGTCTCTCTTTTGATTTGAACCAATACGGCATTGTCTTCTTTTTTGCTTTGTGCCAATGCTGCATTGTCTCTCTTTTGGTTTGTACCAACGCTATATTGTCTCTGTTTTGTTTATTCTACACCATAAGGCTTATGTTTTAACTACTTTTGATGCGGACGGAACATTTAAACAATAAAATGATTATGGAAGCCATGGACGAATATGCTTAATAATGGGCAAAGAAGGACAAGTTTGATATTTACATATTAGATGAATGGAACAATGAAATAAGGTACATCGTTACAGACAGAATACGGAAGTTACAGACAGCAACTAAACTACCATGAGATGTTGCTGTCACAAATCCAGAAGTTTTCAGGGTGCCTGCAGGGGATACATGATAAATATGATTTTGCACCTGCTGATAAAGCACCTGCTGATATTATTGTAAAAAATGAAGTCTGTCTCTGTAGCGACGTCATGAAAAAAAAATGCCTACCAACAACCGGGCTGTTACATGCCAATGACAACAACAGAAACAGACTTCATTCTTTATATTTATATTCACATTAACATTAATACTAGAATTAAATTTGTCATGAATATTTGTGCGTAAAGGTTTTGATAGCCACTGCGAAGGACCTTTTGTTTATCAGCGGGAGGAGCTATGGGTGTGGCCAGCCGCTTGTTACGTAGGGACAAGTAGGCACTTGCACGTGCCGTGCTGTACATGATGTTACCATCGACTGATGAAAACAAAATTTGTCCCTATTCTTTCAATGCTAACAAAAGCTCCGAATGTAAATATTGTCATATGTAGACAGTTTTATTATAAGGTTCTCACCGACAAATTAGGCCTGTTGACTAACTTAAGCTCTCCCACATATGAAAAAGTAAATGAATCATTGGATATCATATTGAACAAATACTTCAGAAAAACTTTATGCATATTCATAAAATTTCAACCCAGCAATGATAGCAAAGAGATTTAAAGGCTACCAAAACATCAATATTTAACTTCCAATGCCCAAGGGAAGAGACAATGTTTACTTCCCAACCAGTAAAATCACATTGTGTAAAAATTTAAAAAACATTCAGCTGAATATTGAAAAAAATATTCTTCGATCATGTCATGAAAATATGAAAGTGTATGCCAATGCCGTACACATTAAAGTTTTAAAATTTTAATAAAATATCACTCAAACAGATTGAGTATGAAATCAAATTTTATTCAAAAATGACAACTTTCGACCAATGTGGGGTAGTTTATGACAGAACAGACGCCATGGAACTCCTTGAAAATCAGATTTTTTGGTATGAAATGAGTCTTTGATGTGCATGAAGCTTCCCACGGAAAATAACTACCTGTATACTTGTCACAAGTATAGGATTATAGATCATTGTGCTTTAAATTGATAGCCCTTGTAAACACACCACTTCCTTGGTTTATGAACACCAAAACATCCTGCGTCTCTCCACATAACAAGCTTATACTGGTACATGTACTGCATGTAGAGAAGCAGTAGCTTGTCACAAGAGCTTTAGCTGCTGTCCGTCTGTGCCTCTGGTTGTTATTTCTGAGGCCTGCTTTCTTCTTTTCCTGAAATCAAGTAGGCGCAAAAAACAAGAATGAAACATCTTTTGACATATTGAAAGACAAGAAAATAGGAGTTGTGTGAACAAATCTTGTTCAGCTGGTCAATTGTATCCATGCAAGATTTCATTTTTCTTGCAATAGGGAGGCAACTGATGGTCATTAACAATTTAACTCTTACATTATGAATTTTGCTTTTTCCATTCAAATTCTGTAAGCATTCATTTTTAACTGTCATTTTGGTATTATAATCTTGTTCTTATTTTCAGGAAAAATTGCATTCAGTGTGCATGTTCATGTGCCTGATAGCGAAAAGAGCATAATTTAGACACAGATATACCACGGTAAACGAAGTAGGAATGTTGCTCCATTATGTCAGTGTCTTCAAGTATACAGGTCACTAGATTTGTCCCAAAAATGAACATTAAAATATATAAAAATCCAAGAATCACTGGACAATGACCACTTGAATACAGTTGGTTGAGACCCACGTGATCCAAGACACATCCCTGGCAAGCTTCATGTAGATCTAGCTCACGATTTTTGAGAAGAAGCCAAAAATGTAAATTGTGGATTACGGACAGACAACGATGGACCCTCACATAAAACGTTCAGCTGACTGACAACTTATATTTCTGCACATTTGAGAACTTTACCATCGTGACATTAAAATGGTACCTGCAGGTCAGTGAAGTTGATTTGATATTGAAGATATCAGGGTCGGAATCGTAATAACTTCACTTCAAAATTTGCCCTTTTGGTACCTTAATTTAATCAAGCAGGGTAATAATAAATAATTTTGCAGGTGTTCTGCTCTGCGTAAACAACTGAGTTGTCAATACGGCCAGCAGGACTCCAAATTAAGATCTTCACTCACTGGCCAAAATAACAAAAATTCATAAAATGACAAGGTTTTCTCTAACTTAAAAGCAAGAATTCTGTGTTTGAACCAAGTGTAAAGAATCACTAGCCTGCCACACATTTGACCAGCATTTGGCTGCTGGCAGGTGCATATTTAATTTTAAGCCCTGGGTTAGTATGTCTATTCAGCGGAAAGGAGATGTGAACTTGCAATAAGAGCATATTTAGGTAAAACAATCGGACCATGATGGTCCTGTGCTCCGCTAACAGGCAGCTGGAGCATGAGAACTGTATATACCCTGTAACCAGACTTGCGCCACAATTTATTAACCAGCTCAAAGTCATGGTGCAAATAGTTCTCAACCAATTAGTGAGGAATAAAATTCACATAAGTGGCCCTGTGACCTTGGAAATGATGTCTAGGTCACCCATGTACTGCTAAAGTCCGGCCTTTGCTTAGGAAAACCACCATGCACAACATCAAAGGTTAAGTTCAAATATTTCTTAAGCTATCAAGTGAACTATACAATTGGTGAAAGTGTTCCCATAACCTTGGGAATGGGGTCAGGGTCAGTAAAACGTACAGCAACTCCACACTGGGCGTGCATACTGGAGAAAAGGGCGGATAAAAGATATAAATATTGTTTCTAAGGTTTGGCAGTCCAAATAAACTTGTAAGGTTTTCAAGTCGTTAATCAATTCACTGGACTTCGTTATATTTTTATAATATATGGGCATTCCATCGTAGGTCTAGCGCAGGGTGAGATCTAGGGTCCCTCTTTTGTCCAGTAGGTGTTAGAGTAGGACCGCAATCAAATATGAATACATCCTGTTGGCCCGGTATTTTCAGAGATACAGATTTCATTAGATATTGCACCCCAAAAGAACGAAAATCTCATAAAAAAATCCCCAAAATCACTGAACCATGACCATTTGCGCAAACTTGGTAAAGAACCACCAAAGCATATCCCCACCAAGTTTTATGTGAATCTGTCTGACGGTTGTGGAGAAGAAATAAGAAATACGACTTAGCACTTCCATTTGCATGGACTTGGCAATCCTCATTGACTTATATAGTAAATAGAAATAAACAGGCATGTATGAATAACTGAAAAGTATCCAAATTGAAAACCTCGTAAAATCAGGAATAATGAGCAACATCACCTCTTGCACACCTTTGATTTACCCTTCTATAAGGCACATTTCCCACAAGTTTCAGCATAATTTTAGTGATTGCTTCGGAGTAGAAGGGGGAAATTTTAAAGACACACCCATGCACACAAATCAGTAAAAAAATCACAGCGCCATCTGTTGAACAAATAACGGTCTAGGGGTCCCCAGAAGTGTCCGTGTGCATTTTCAAAATAATTGGCAAAGCCGTTTCAAAGAACATGATCTTTTTAAGATCCCCCCCCAAAAAAACAAAATAAATAAAAGATAAATAAATAAATAAAATGAACACAAATATTCATAAAAAGAAAAAAATCAAGGCACATTCCCAATAAGTTTGGAGTGAATCTGGCCAACAGTTTTGGAGATGAGGTCAAAAATGTGAATTACCATTGCAATCCCCATTGACTTGGATAGTGATCAATAGGAATGTATGCATTAACAGATATGCACCCGAATTGAAAAAAAATCGTTAAAAACCAGGGATCCACATCAACGCCACCTGGTGAATAGTCTTGTGTGACTCTTCCACAAAAACATTTCAAGCATGTTTCAGCACAACCTGAGACATGATTTTGGAGAAGAAATCGCAAAAAGCTAAAATGCACAAAAATGCATAAAAAACAAACAAAAAAAGAAAAAAAGAACAAATAAAAAAATGCATAACTACCTGTTGAGGAAATAAAGGTCTGAGGGTCCCCCACAAGCGTCCATATGCAGTTTCAAAGCAAGTGACCCAATGGTGTCAGAGGAGAAGATTTTTTATGATCCCCCCCCCCCAAAAAAAACAACAAAACAAAACAAAAAATTTATCAGCAATCAAAAATTACTTGACCGTGACCATTTGAACAAACTTGGTAGAAACCAACCTAAGGCACATCTTTACCAAGTTTGAAGTGAATCTAGCAGCAGTATATGAGAAGTTGAAAATTTGAATAGTTGACTATGGGCAGAAAACATATGACAGATGATGGATGGAGGACCATAAGGTAAGCTCAGCTGACTGACATGTAAGCTGAGCTAAAAGTAATACAGACACACGCAAAAATGCATTGAAAGAATTGGACAAATATTGAAGTGCCACCTGTTTAGCAAATAAAGCAGGCGAATGTGTATATTTAGGACAAACGGCTGTATCGGAAAAGCAGTCAGGGTCCATCGTGAAAGCCTAGTCTAATTTGCTTCCTCCATAACATCCTACACAGTGGTAAGTTCACGATTGGCAGGAGGGGGGGGGGGGGCAACCCTCTTGCCTTCCACCATTGCAACCAAGGTTCGAATCCTGGGCTGAATGGCATGTGGTTGGAGTTTACTACCTCTCCAATCGTGAACAGTGGTCCCCCCCCCCCCCCGCGACCCTTGGTTTCCTCCACCAAGGTAGAAAAGTATACGCCAACATGAATGTGCTATGGAGTGGGATTAATATAGGCTTGGCCTGCTTCCCGATCCATGTGAAAATATATGTCTATACACAGTGGCACAACATCATATTTGATTTTGCAAATCCATCCATCAGGCCGCTAAAGATCTATATGTTACATTAAGTTTGTGAATTTGAAATATTTATTTGGATACCTCGAATTTCGAGCCCTCAAATGAAGTGCTTATCAAGTCCGCCTTGAAGGCTTTCGTTTTTGTTTAGATACGGTGTCCTCGGGTAGGGGGTTCCATTGGTCCACCACTTTATTGGCAAAGAAGTGCTTCCTAAAGTCGGTGGATATTGGCTTCTTGTAAAGCTTCAAATTGTGCCCTCGAAGTTGTTTTTTGGGTTGTAGGAAAAAAATATAGCTAGACGACTTTCTGTTACCTGTAATAATTTTGTATGCATCAACTAGATCTTGCATGTCCCTTCAATCTTTTAAGGACTCCAGATCAACCTCTTCCCTACTAAATGTGAGACACCTTATCTGAATGTTTTGAATTAAATCAATGTCTTTTTGATAGTGATGATTCCAGGCTGGGCTGGCGTATTCCAGTCCCGGCCCGATTATAGCTTTATAAAGGGTAATAATTATATGGTTGTCAAAATTGGAGAAACATCCCTTAATAGTACCTTTTTTTTTTAATTGCCTTGGTGGTAATTGCTGCAATATGGCAAGCTGGCTGGCTGGCTTCAGCGAATTATGAATTATGACACCTAAATCTTTACATGATTCAACAACTTAAAGGTATTCCCCGTTTAAAGAGTACATGTGCTCTACACTACATTTTATTCTTAGTATTTGACACTTGCTAGCCTTGAAATTAATAAGCCATGTTTTGTACCATGCAGAAAGTGTATTTAAATCTTCCTATAGGAATGCAAGGAAGTTAAATTAATTGTGAATGCTGGTTCCTGCTAGAATCTGTAGAGCTAGCAATAAAATATCAACACAATATTGTGCAAACGTTGTGAAAATATTCCATTGCTGCGGGGAATAATGTGGGCCACAAGCATATCAACCGTTACCACCACTAGTTTGACGAAATCCAAAATCATCCCTCCCCCCGCCCCCAAAGTGTTGGAACTGGCTACCTGGTCATACAACCTCGTGGCCTGGGAGCTTGAAAGCCCGAAAATGAATCATACGCAAAATGTTTCATTCCGTAATTTTGCTATTCGCTGTCCTATTGTTTTTCCCGCCAAAAATCTGTCGTGCTGGTTAAAGAATATGGACATAATGTTGTGTAAATAATGTGAAAACGATATTTTATGGCCCTGAGCGATAACATGTGAAACAGAAGTGTAGACCATTACCTGCCCTTTCAGTGTCACTCAAGTACTAGTGAAACATTAAGTTCCAAAAGGTACACGTAAGGTCAGTCGTCTATTGGCAAAAATGAAATATCTTACCTATATGAGGATGCTTCCCAGCATGGTAATGTAAAGTTAAATTAACTGAAGCGTACGTGTCAGCTGCTACGTGCAGACAGTTCTCACAAATATTGCCGACGTAAAGCTATCCCATGCCTTCAACTTGTACTTTCGTACATTTTACTATTTTCCACAAACTCGGTGACCATGCATCTTGCAGCCGATTTTCATATCCTGTTTGGTCTATTATTCAGTGCGTTTCATAATTTTCTCTCGCCAGATCAGTGTCTTTTTGTTCGTTGGATTAAGGTGCAATTTTCCTGACGCAAAGCTATGGGTATTAATTTTGTATTATTACTGAATGACATAATAATAATAATAATAATAATAATAATAATAATAATAATAATAATAATAATAATAATAATAATAATAATAATAATAATAATAATAATAATAATAATAATAATAATAATAATAATAATAATAATTTTATTCGGAAAACTACCCCTTTACAGCGGGGGCATCAATGGAACGGGGTTTATTCCATGATGCGTCCAAGTATATTACAATAAACCGTCTATATTACAAAGTAAAGATTTGTGTGTGGTAGGGCTGTATCTACGTTCAGCATTGAGCCGTACGTGGAACAGCATCCATTTACCATTTGAAATTTACTTTTTACATGCGCATGCAACCATCAATAGGCTTCTCATAGCTCCATGTCCACCGCGCTAAAACTAGAGATAACCACTCATTGGCAGAAAACTCAAGAAAGCGTAAGGACATGTACATCATACACTTTTGGTATACAATGTAGAAAATAAACATTCACTACCATCATATTTACAATGTATGGAATCAAAGTACAATTCAAAATGCTAGCATGAATATGATATGTAACAGACAAGATTAATCACATCAAACAGTATACATTAAAAACAAGGTTAATATACATTATTTACATCACCAACTATATTGTCTTCGGTGCTAACATCTGCTCTCTAAGTTCTCGATGTACACGCCATGCGTCTTTCAGAAACCCTTTACATATACTATCGAGCACCGTGGCAACCGACTTTGTTAAAGGGAAGCTTTCACATCCCAGAAACATACATGTTTTAACAAACAATGAGGCATTCATAAATCGTGTCCAAATGTGGTCATACCCGCTTTTAAGAAGTGTTGATTCTAGTAACATAAAATTCTGAATTCTTATACTTCCTAATTTTGGACATATAAAAAGAAAATGTTCCTGGTTCTCGCACCCGTATTCACATAAGGTGCATTTGTCACTTTCAGAAATATCCCATCGTGCTAAATCAGTTTCAAGACCTAGACAGTTCGTTCTTGCTTTGAACTTAAGTCTAGCACCTTCAAAATCATTGAAGTGAAATAAATAGTCTTCTTGTTAAGTATGTGTTTTCAAGTGTTTATATAATGACAGAGAGTTCATAATGTTGATTTCATTGAAAACAATTTGACTGAATGTTTCTAAACTCAACTTATTGTAAATGTTAGGCAAATCGACTTTCTCCCTTAAAACTGCATGGTCTAGGCCAACATTAGTCAGTATATTGCTGATTTCTTCCATGTACGGCCACACACTAGGCTTCTTATTTCTAAAATTATCTTGCAATTTCATGAAAACCTTTTTGCAAAGGCGGGAGTCGTTCAGTTCAGAGTTTAGACGATGAAAGTATTTAATGCTCTGCCTGTCCAAAAACATGATCATAGGCAACCAACCTAAATCTCCAAGAGTGGCTGTAATTGAAGGCGATGCTTTTAACCTGAGAACTGTGCGTGCTACTGAATACTGTATTGATCTTATAATGGTTACGTTTTCTTGTGTATTATTTAACCAGACTCCACATCCATGGGACAATGACGGCAGCAGTACATTTTTCCATAGCTTATCGCCGAAAGTTACTCTGTTAATGTTTTCATGGGACGCAAGTATACTGCGTATATAGTTACAAACCTGTTGGGCTTTGGGTTTTAGGTGAGACTTAATATGAATAGAGTCTACCAATGATTTGGAAAATAGAATACCTAAATACTTATATTGATCACATTCATATATGGGCGAATCACCTAACATCCAAACTTTATGCTTATCTAGACGTTTACCGATAACCATAACCCTGGATTTCGAATGATTAAATTTCATACCCCATTTAGAGGCAAACTGACTGGCAACACTTAGCATATCAGAGTTGTGATTCAAATACTTGCCATTAACGTAATATCGTCAGCATAGAGTAAAGCTGGTATGGTTAAATTATCAAATTGTATACCCATATTCTTGCTTTGCAGTGATACAATGAGGTCCATCATAGCCTCAGAGAACAAACAGGGAGATACTATACAACCTTGTTTTACCCCATTAAATGTTTGGAACCAATCACTTTCAAAAGGTCCAAAGATAACTTTATTTTCAACTTTTTCATATAACCCAAACAATATTCTCCAGGCCTTTCCGTGTATTCCATTTTTCCATAAAGAGACAAATAATTTATTCCGATGAATTGTGTCAAACGCTTTGCTTATGTCTAAAAATGCGAGCCATGGTTTCTCCTTATTATTTTTCCGCAGGCTACATAAACCTTTCACAGCAAAATACTGGTCTTCCATACTGCGACCTTTACGGTACGCTCCATTATATTCACCCAGAATGCCGCTTTCCTCAAAGTATTGCATAATTGCATTTCTAATACTGATGAAAATACTATATATACATTTGAAGTGATTGTAATACCACGATAGTTATCCAGAATCTCCAGTTTACCGTTTTTTAGCAGAGGTTTTACAATTCCTTTGTACCAGTCATCTGGATAAACTTCGAGTAACTTGCATAAATTAAAAATTTTTACAAGAGCTTTACATAAAATTGGACCTCCATTCTGCACAAATTCATTAGGAATGTTATCCTCACCAGAGGACTTTCCATTTTTAGCTTATCTAATGATTGTCCAGCAGTTTGGTAATCTATCTTAACATCATTTATTACTCCACAAGGTCGACTTACTAATTCCTCCGTACAATAATAAGGTACATTTTCTGCTGAAATATCGTTGTTAACTTCTGATGTACCCCCCAAATTTTGCCAATATTTGCCTAAAATGTTGCTAATCACTTTTGGGTCGTCAATTATGCGAGTTTTGTCTTGGGGATCACAAATGCGTGCGTATAGGGTAAGAATTATTTCCATTTAAACGCCGCAACATTCTCCAATAGGCTTTTGTGTTTTTGGAACCTTTACTGGAATTACGTATTATCACCTGGACTTTTTGTTCTACCCTTTTAGTTCCTATTTTCTGCTGTGCAAGTTGTTTAAATGTTAAATATTCGTTCCAAAGCTCGTGCAACATTTCCGGGGAAGCAAACTGACATTTGGACCAATGCCTATATAGCCTGTTTGCCATTTTGCGGTTGTGAATGAGATTACTTATTTCTTTGTCCCAAATGTTTTTTCCAATAGTTTTCTCGGCAACTTCCAGAACAATGTCTTTCCAGTCAGACCATGCCTTGTTTACACAAACGTAATTAGCAAACTTATCACAAAAACCAGTCAGGCGATAAGACATTTCCCTCTCGAACATGCCCCAGTCATTTACATTATCCACGTTCCATTTCACAGTGCGAAATTTGAGGTCAACGCTCGGGATCTTTTCATTGCACAACGTCAAGTTAAAACAAGCAACAATTGTGTTGTGATCACTACCTATGTCGTATATGTCGACATTATAAAAACGTTGAAAAAATATTGACAAAAAATCTGGCTTTGCAGATTTACATACTTTACACTCCTTCATTTGAGGCCTCTCACATATCTTTGGCATTAATAATATGTAACAGGCCAGCCAATGGGAGCTCCCGAAAGCAGTAACAAAAAGCAAGCGCAATGCCAACAACAAAGTTCATCATGAACGAGAACGTTTTATATGTGGCCATTTGCCATTTTACGACAAGGAATTTGCTTATTCATTAAAAACTCAAGCACACGCAATACTATGGGACGCGATAATGGTCGCACCATCCGAGACAAAAACAGAAAGATAAAAATGAAAACAAGAACCAAAACAAAAAAAAAAATCAAAAACCAAACAAACACCCCCCTCACACACACACACACACACACACACACACACACACACACACGCAAACAAGAATCAAACACCATGCGCCTCAAACAAAACAAAACAAAACAACAACAACAACACCCCCCCCTCCCCCCAACAAATTTCTAACTCAATCGAATACTTCTACGACGTTGCATATTGGGTATGAGCACTTGCAGCAGACGCTACATTTTTCCCGCTGTTGGGCATGCCCACTTACAGCTAACGCGATATACTAATGCCATGGTGAACAATTAGCCTTTTGTCATGGCAACGCCCAAGTCGAAAAAGGATTGTATTGTTTTGATGAGCCTATTTTGACACACATACCAGACTTGACTTTTACTTTGATACGAAAATAAACAAAACTACTTTAATATGATGGCTGCAAGACATTTTTTCATACCTCACAATGGATGGCTTAAGATATGTATTTTTGATAACTTGAAATGAGTGATTGCTACCGTTACTTGTGTTGTTCAGAGATTCACTGTGATATGTAGGCAGATACCTGGCCTTTTTCAATAACCAGTAGACCAGCACTTTATAATGAGTACAATACAATTTTTAAAACTAAACAATGAATGGCTTCAAACATATTTTCTGAATAACTTCTGGAATTTACCTGAATACGTTCTTACCATCAGTGGGTCTTTTCAGCTTTACTCCCCCTGAGTACAAAATTTTAAAAAAAGGCCAAGACCTTTTTAGTTCTAAGTCAAAGAACAATGTTTATGATATACCAAAAAGAAATTGTTTCATACACACATTCTTGATAATAACAGTACAAGAGTGAAATTTACCGGTACTAGCTTTGTTCAAAGTTTTCATTATAAATCCAACACAATCCATATATTAAGGCAAAATCGTCATACTGTTTACCACGGAAGTCTCATTTTTCATACAAATGTAATGGACAAAAGGGTTAAAGGATGATACAGTAATTATAATGCTTACCCAGCGTGCCCCACGTGGAGGGGGAATCACTTCGTACACAATAAAAAGGGGGGATGAGATACGAAAAGAAAAGAAAAAATAGAAGGAAAAGTGTCAAAGCTGTACAAAACCCTTTATAATAAGAGCTAAAATCAGAGAGAATTATTCAGTGGCCATTTGCATCGATACCCCCATGTTTTAAAAAAAAATGAGCATTTATTGCTTGTGCTACTTTACACATTAGTACCTGTTCCACCATATTTAAGTCCTGTAATTCTGGTGGAATGGAACCTGGATCCATAAATTGTTCTGCTGAGAATAATTTAACATCGTTCTAGTCTCGACGGCAACGAAAGCAAGTATTTTCAAGTCCCATTTTCAAATTCAATCTGCCTTCGTGACAAATATCACAAACTTTAAAACTATACGACATTTCCTTCAATTCAAACGAACGAATGGCATCCAATGCATTATTAAAATTGTGGGTCTCTGTTAGAGGCAGGAGATCTGGAATATCATTTATCTGAGTGCTATCGCTAAAATTCAGTTTATCTTGTTATTTAATTTTTCTCAAATTTTTATCTTTTTTCGGTTATTGCGTTCCGAAGAGGATACATCCCAAGTTCAAGGGATTCCAGATAAAACACGAGAACAAGTGATTTACCCTTTTTGTACCATGCCTTCTTTGTTTTCATGAATATAAATGCATTTTAATATGTATTCACCAAAGCAAATCAGTCCTGTGTTGAAATTTAGCCACAGAAATTTAAAGCAGGAATATATGTGTAAGCCGGTGATATATATATACTTTGAGAAAACAAAGGAGGCATGGTATAATTATTGGTTTCCTTTTCTCATCCAACTTTACATGACGCCCCTAATTTTCTTGCAAGGAGGTGTGCTGCATTTTGAATGCCATGTTGATTAAGACTGGAAGTATTTCTAGGATTGTTCATGGGTACACTGTGAATGGAAGAATGTGAATTTCATTTGATTTCAGCAGCACAACGTCTCTTTTTTCAGTTTAATGTGTACAATCTAGCTGAATAATTTTACCACCGCTTGCCCTTTTCATACCATTCAACACAAATGGAGTGGAAAAAGTGAATTTGTCAATGTGAAATAAAGTGAAAAAAGTTAAAAAGATGAAAACTGTTTGTTTCCATTGGAAATAGCAATAATGTACTCAGTTCCAGTGTGTAAATGTTAATTTTGCCCTATGTGTTGTAATTTAATTGAATAAAATAGCTTACAGATGACATTGAAAAAAAGTTAAGATTACCTTGATAGTTGGCAGGCGTTCCCGCTACGGCTCGCATGGGCAGCACTGTCTAGGATGCAATGACAGAATATCGTCTGCTCATGACTATTTATCTGGTACCCATCCCCAACCCACCTGCAACCGCATGCGCAGTATCAACCCCAAACCTTTTATCTGCGGCAGTGCTCTGTGCCCATCCATCTGCAAAAAAATTTGTTGTCATTTTAGTAATCATGTCTCTCTTTAGAAAGAGATTGGGAAAGTAAACAATGCCCGTTCCCTGAATATGTATACCTATTAACATACCCAGTGAACTTGTTGGTCGGTCAAGTCGACCCATGAAGCCTTCATAAAAGGAATGATTTGTCCATGTCCTTCGTAGGGCACAGCCGCTGGCATGGCATTGCCGTTGCCAATCCTTCAATGAAGGTAGATTGAGTTGAACATCCAGCAAATTGTAAAAAAAAAAGCAACCTGACACAAATCGGCAGCCAAAATATGATATTTGTCATTTACAGTGTCAATTTGACATTATCCGGTCCCTTTTTAGTGAGAACGTTCCTCGCCCACCCATTCACCGATGCGGCTTTTGCAACATTAATCATAACGTCAGGGTCCCTGGGTGCTCAAATTATGTCAAGTGCTGGTTTAACACGCCACTTCGCGGGCACTAATGGGACTGTAGAGGGGACCAAGCTGGTCCCTGGGGATCAACTCGACAGCACATGGACATGAATGGTGTCTGTGGAATTGCTCAAACGAGATCTTCATTATTGCTGTTGTCCAGGAAATAATGACAAAGAGTGGATAGAAATCTTTCGATGGTTTTTACTGTGTGATCTATTTATTTTAGATTAATTTGTTGTGGATAACGAGAGGGATTTTTAGGTCCACCAACATGCAAAAAGTATTCTCTGCCTAGCTCACATCTGGTTTTAATGGAGATATTTTTTGCGGAAGACTGGGAGCTCGCAATTTTCAAATTAACGCTATAGTTCTGAGCATATTGATGTACTACAGAAATATGTATATTTTTAATATATATTCATGTGTTATGGTAGAAGGATCCCTTTGGCAAGCGTGCGGTCACTAATACAGAAATACGTCAGCTAAATTAAACAATATGTATGGAGATTTACGTTTGTAAAGTTTTCAAGTAACTCAACGAATTGAAAACGTATTTATAGGCCTATATATACAGACCAAGTGAGCGGACGAGGGTCGAGGAAAAACTTAAGGTTTCATTGCTAGAAGTACGTCAGGGATATTAAATAATGGGTTCTGAAAATTCACGTTTGTAAAGTTTTCAAGGAAATCACCTAATTGGAAAAGGTTGCCTTACATAGGAAAAAGAACAGCAACAATTTAAGCCTTCCATGGTTATAGGATTCCTGCGGATCTGATATATGTCCACAGTACACGTTTAATTTATAAAGAAAATGGGTTTTGCTGCACAATATTACTTAAACATTATTAAAGTATTCATGTTTAATACTTTGTTTTAAACTGGCATTTTTTTATCAAAATTGTAATGACAGTTTGAAAATATTTATATGAAACGTTGCTTTCGTAGAGTAGGTGAAACATTTGAAAAACCCCTATTATTTTGTGCGAAATAAATCTGTTCAATTGCTGCATATATAACACCCACAAAATATCGTCTTATTTTATCTTTGTGACATCAATATCTAACATTTATACTAACTTACATATACGTACATTCCGTAACCTTCACATTTTACAATCTAGAAATAACACATCAAGGATATTGGCTTGGAAATTTATTTTGAAAATATTGGAAAAATATTGTGAAAGAATTTATTATTTTGCATGAAATAAATGTTCTTGTTGCTTATATGCCATCAATAATAAATCGCCATTTGTGGCATTAGTATTACATTTATATAATAGTCCAACAATATGTGCTGTTTACATTTATAATGTCGGAATGAAAATTTCAGGTTGTTGGTTTGGAAAATTAATTCTGAAATATTTGAAAAATATTGCTAAAACATTGATAATTTTGCATGGGGTAAATATGCTTCTTGCAGAACATCACTAAAATGTTACCCACCTATCTTTCTGTAACAACAATATCTAATAATTATGCAACATTCCTGCTATATGTGCCGTTCACATTTGTAACTTTGAAATAACATTTTGAAGATATTGGTTTGGACTGATATTTTGAAAATGTATTACAAATATTGTTGAAATGTTTATAATTTTATGCGAGATAAAGTCCTTTTTAATTAACTTAAATATTGTCAAGATGTGTACTTGTAACGTCATTATCTAACATTTAAATTACATTTCTGTCATATGTGGCATTTATATATATATATATATATATATATATATATATATATATATATATATATATATATATATATATATATATATATGCATTTATATATATATATATATATATATATATATATATATATATATATATATATATATATATATATATATATATATATATATATATATATATATATACGTTTTAAGGATACTGGTTTGGAATGGTGTTGGAAAGGTCTAAAAATATTGCAAACATGTTTATTATTGTACGCGAGATTATACTGCTTAATGTATGACATCTCTTAAATATTGTCATAAAGTCTGCTTGTAACATTATCATCTAACATTAAAACTGCATTCCTGCCATGTGCCATTTGTATTTAGAATATTGAGATAACATTTTAAGGATATTGGTTTAGAATGTTATTTTGGAAACGTCTAAAAATATTATCAAAAATGTTTACGCGACTTAAAAGTGCTTGCTGCATACCATTACTAAAATACTATCAAAATATCTACTTGTAACATCAATATCTAACATTTATGCGCCATTCTTGCCATATTTGCTGTTTATATTTATTATATAAAAATACCATTTTAAGGATGTTAGTTTGAAACATTAATTTCGAAATGTTTGAAAAATATTGTACGAGCATTTCATATTTAACACAAATGTTATAGTGATATATGAAAAAACATAATTTCAAAACATTATGATATAACATTTAGAAGAGCTTTTTAAAATGTTGCAATAATGTTATGTGCTAGTTGGGGTCTGAGTTGGGCCTGACAGTTACCCATAAAAGGTAACTAGTGGTTTTAAACCGGTGCTCTCAATCTTTGAAATATTCTTCATTAAATACTGATTTTAGATTTTCCAAAAGATATAGACCTAACCACTAACTCACGTCGGTTCCCCTTCCAATAGTAAATATTCGCTAAGAGTACTGTAGGTTGTGATGTACTCGCTCAAAGGATTCCAAAACACTGCGGGCCAATGTAACAAACTATCGCCGTATTAAAGGCATAGTTTGCTTTGATTGGAGGTCATGAGAAGTGAGTGAGCTAAGCTTGCGAGGTGAGCAAACTTTGACCCAACAAACTGTCAAACCGCTTCCTGCACCGCTTTGCAGCCGTCATTTTCAAACAGCCTTGTTGCTTGGGTCAAGGTCATGTGACCTGCTAAATCCGATTACCATGTCATTCTCATGTCGGGCAGCGCGTGTGAAACCATCCACTGAAAGCTGACAGCATGATGGTTGTTGAAAGATTTGACCTAAAAGTCTGTTTTTAAGCCTACAGAGGGCCGATTCCTTCCGTATCAAAGTCAGATAGTAAAGCCTCTACTTGTTTGTCCGTACTAGAAACTTTGGTCCGGATGAGTCAGTAGTCTTCATGTAAGAGCCAGTCAATGCTTGAAGCTTGACAACTATGCCTTTCATCGCGATTTTATCAAAACCAGGTTTTTCAAATATCAATCAGTTTTTCTGCAGACGTGTGTTGGATACGGATCAAGATATATTCACAAAATAAACGGCTCTGACAAGATACAGGTCTGCTCTAGGAAACTTTTTTATTATACCTTTCCGATTCTTCCTTCCGTGACTTTTGTGGCCCAAGAAATGATGAAACTGTACAGGCTGACGGACTATACTTGAAAATTGCATAATTTTTCCCATATCATTTTTTTTTGTCAACAGCAAGATAGACTTCCTGCGTAATATTATATAGTTTAATTATCAATAGTTGTCAGTGAAAATAAGATACTTTGTCAGAAAACGGTGCAAAATGTGTGTTTTCATCACACTCACAAAACGCCTCAAAACTGCATCAAAATTAATTTCATGACATTCAAATATGATTCTTGATATTGTTTATATCTCCGAGATATTGAAAATATATAGTTTTGCAGGTAACATAAACGATCAAGGAGAGGTGAAACACCAAGAACGTTAGCAGGGTCTATTTTGAGATTTCAAGGGTTTCTACAAGAAACATGTCCTTTCTATAAGTTATCAAAATTTCAAGGTTTTTACTAAAGTAGAAATATGAAAAATAGAGAAAAGACCCAGGCATGTGGACATCCGAACATCCATGCGTCATTCTTTTGGTTTTTAGCAGCCAAACGGAACAATGCCACCAGTCAATCATGCTTAACAGTCTGTCACGTAGCTACAGGTAACAACGGCCCATTGCAAAAGGAGAGTGGTATCACGGCGAACCTCGAAATCAGGCGGCATGCCGAAATTGTGTTTGTGGGTAGGGAAAAGATGCAAGCATGCTAATATATCACACACTTAGTGGTTTACTTTATAGTTATCTTACTTGTTTTGCGTTCTAATGAAAGGAGACTATAAATGTTCAGGACGAGTGGGAGTCGTCAGACGATGTCCATTCAAAGGCCATGCCGCAATGGATTACCCCAGTGGTCCTGCACACCAAAGACAGACGGTCAAAAGAAAAAAAACTGGTACTTTAATCAACAGTACCCACGTACATGATAATATTTATCGAATCCAAAAAAATGAAGAAATAAAATGATAAATAAACATATCGAAATAAGCATAAACGTGAACAGAAGAGAAAACGCACAAAATAGAGACACAAAACTCAGGTTGGAAAGAGAAATAATACTCAAAGAGAAAATAACTACAAAATAATGATACGCTGATTAAGTAGATTGTACAGACAAGTCTAAAAGTTAATTACACAAAGTACACAGATAAGAGCAAAAACAATAAAACCCTATCCCTAAGAACGGGACGAAGAGGTAGGGGGCAGAGGACTAAACCCGTCCACTAACCACGAGCGGCCCTAGGCTGCCCCATCGAAGCAAGGCAACATAGCTTTTCTTGTCAGGCTCGAGATCAAGGGCCCCGAAGGGCCGCCTCCATGACGTCACGCCTTGAAACCAGATTGTCGCTGTCGCCGTTTGACAGATCGGTGAATAATGTTGTCCGTACCTCAAAGGCTCTTTTATTCATGTGATTGGCCAATAATTGATTGACGACCTCACCAAATGTTACGGGACGATGTTTACTACATTTTGCACAAATATCAGCTCAACTTGAACAAACGGTATTGTTCCAGAGGCAAATGTTGAACATTCAACGCCTTTGTAGCTTGTTTTCTCGGAAATGAAAATAGGACGAGAACCCCACCTAAGAATTATTATTCCAAGAAAACGACTCGGCGAAATTTAATCCGGTTACCGGCTTTTGATTCTGTAATGTCTGATCTGTAAAAACGATTCAGCGATTTTCATTTTTTTCCATGAAAATTGAACATCCTGGAAATCAAAGGGAAAATTGAAACGCCAAACTTTGAGGATGGATAACAGAAAAACTAAACAAAAACATAAAAAAATCGCAGGGTCGGTTTTTTGTTGCCGATAATAATTAAAAATAATAATAATAATAATTTTATTGGGAAAACTACCCCTGTACAGCGGGGGGCATCAATGGAATGGGGTTTATTTAATGATGCGTCCAAGTATATTACAATAAGCCGTCTATATAACAAGGTAAAGATTTGTGTGTGGTAGGGCTGTATCTACGTTCAGCATTGAGCCGTACGTGGAACAGTTTCCATTTACCATTTGAAATCTACTTTTTACATGCGCATGCAACCATCAATAGGCTTCTCATAGCTCCATGTCCACCGCGCTAAAACTAGAGATAAAGCACTCATTGGGAGAAAACTCAATAAAGCGTAAGGACATGTACATCATACACTTTTGGTATACAGTGTAGAACATAAAAATTCACTACCATCATATTTACAATGTATAGAATCAAAGTACAATCCTAAATGCTAGCATGAATATGATATATTACAGACACGATTAATCACATCAAACAGTATACATATCAAAAACAAGGTTAATATACATTATTTACATCACCAAATATATTGTGTCCGGTGCTAACATCTGCTCTCTATGTTCTCAACGTACACGGCATGCGTCTTTCAGAAACCATAAAGAGACAAGTAATTTATTCCAATGAATTGTGTCAAACGCTTTGCTTATGTCTAAAAATGCGAGCCATGGTTTCTCCTTATTATTTTTCCGCAGGCTACATAAACCTTTCACAGCAAAATACTGGTCTTCCATCCTGCGACCTGTACGATACGCTCCATTATATTCACCCAGAATGCCGCTTTCCTCAAAGTATTGCATAAATTGCATTTCTAATACTGATGAAAATACTATATATAAATTTGAAGTGATTGTAATACCACGATAGTTATCCAGAATCTCCGGTTTACCGTTTTTAGCAGAGGTTTTACAATTCCTTTGTACCAATCATCTGGATAAACTTCGAGTAACTTGCATAAATTAAAAATCTTTACAAGAGCTTTACATAAAATTGGACCTCCATTCTTCACAAATTCATTAGGAATGTTATCCTCACCAGAGGACTTTCCATTGTTTAGCTTATCTAATGATTGTTTAACAGTTTGGTAATCTATCTTAACATCATTTATTACTCCACAAGGTCGACTTACTGATTCCTCCGTACAATAATAAGGTACATTTTCTGCTGAAATATCGTTGTTAACTTCTGATGTACCCCCCCAAATTTTGCCAATATTTGCCTAAAATGTTGCTAATCACTTTTGGGTCGTCAATTATGCGAGTTTTGTCTTGGGGATCACAAATGCGTGTGTATAGGGTAAGAATTATTTCCATTTAAACGCCGCAACATTCTCCAATAGGCTTTTGTGTTTTTGGAACCTTTACTGGAATTACGTATTTTCACCTGGACTTTTTGTTCTACCCTTTTAATTCTTATTTTCTGCTGTGCAAGTTGTTTAAATATTAAATATTCATTCCAAAGCTTGTGTATCACTTCCGGGGAAGCAAACTGACATTTGGACCAATGCCTATATAGCCTGTTTGCCATTTTGCGGTTGTGAATGAGATTACTTATTTCTTTGTCCCAAATGTTTTTACTTTGCCCTTTACACACCTTTTTTCCAATAATTTTCTCAGCAACTTCTAGAACAATGTCTTTCCAGTCAGACCATGCCTTGTTTACACAAACGTAATTAGCAAACGTATCACAAAAAACAGTCAGGCGATTAGACATTTCCCTCTCGAACATGCCCCAGTCATTTACATTATCCACGTTCCATTTCACCGTGCGAGATTTGAGGTCAACGCTCGGGATCTTTTCATTGCACAACTTCAAGTTAAAGCAAGCAACAATTGTATTGTGATCACTACCTATGTCGTATAGGCCAACTTCGTCAATAAAGACGTTTTTTATACATGAATAAAGGTTTTCTGTAGCAAAGGCATAATCAATGGTAGATTTCAAATCGCCTCTCTACCATGTGTATTCTCCAGAACAAAACAGGAAACAGGTTGAGAACTTTTAAATCGGTTGTTTCCATCATTGATTCTAGGAGGTCTCGGTTAAAAGAAAATTTGTTTTCGATATGTCAGGATTAAGATGTAAATGCAATTATGATTTTATTACAAATCACTAGTGACTTATATCGACATTTATAGGGTGGAAGCTTTGCGGTCATCTTTCAAGTGTTTATTCAACAATTAACATACATCACAGATACCCAAATATGAGACATATAAATTCTTTGGAGTATGACGATTACACACATATATGATTTGTTATCCTAACACGAATACATTTTGAACTAGGATTGATCAAAGTGGAATTTAATTTTGGTGTCTTACCTGTCCTTAAGACAAGTTGCATGAGGTCAAAGTCGAGAGTCTGCGTTACGCGCTCTTAACGGCGCCGCCACCTGAAGTGCCATAATTTGGACTGAGTCAACAGCTTTTCTTGGCGTGCAATGCGCACAATGTACCGCGTAAAAAGTTGTTGATCTAGGATACTTTCTCTGGAACTATCGGCATGCTGGTACTGGATTAAAAGTTTTTTTTTACGACGAATACGAATCTGGGATCCTAATGGTAATTTAGTCTAGCTGGACTTAAGTAGATAGTCTTAAGACGTGATTGGCACTTTAAAAGTTAAAACAAAGATTGCATTACTCGAACCAAAGATGCAAAGAGACATGGTAGGCCCGCTGCTTTTTTGGTTCTCCTGAGCTGAGTTTACAGCCAAAGAAGAAATTAGGCCTACATCGCTTTTATGATATTTATGAATTTGAAACACACACTGCCCCTATTATAAAGAGGAGTCATAGAATAGAGCACACGGTATCGGATAGCCATTGAAGTATTTATCAAATAGTTCAGAAAAAACACCTACATTCATAAATTTCATCTACACAAGGAGAGCAAAGGGATTCAACAGTTACTAAAACTTTAAAATTGATCTTCCAATCCCATACCAATATGAAAAAATAAGCACCACTGCTGACACGAGACAGGCAGTCATTTATAAAAGGTAACGGGCGGTTTTAAACGGGTCCTCTCAACGTTTGAAACATTCTTCAGCTAACTTCAACAATGTTTATCTTCATTTGCCTGGAATTTTCTGATAAATATTTGTTTACCCAGCATTTACTTACCTCCAAAACTGCATAAAAATTCTCATAACCTCCGATTCATAGCAAGTCTCTGTAGCTCTACTACAGAATTGCCAATTTCACTATTTCAAGGCTTGAAGCAAGTACAGCAATTTTGCTTGATTTTGAAAGATTGATACATCTTCAGGTATTAATGTAGGGGGACCATCCTGACATCTGATGAAGAGTTCAATTTTAAATGCAACGAAGTAACTATATTTCTGCATCTACACTAAAAAAACTATATATTTTTTTTGTCTTGTACAGATTAATAATTTTCTCTTGCGTGAACAGAAAAGTTATAAGTTACTATGGTCAAACATAGTGGTGCTTTTGTGACGGGATTTCATATTCACTTTGCGACACGATTTCTCCAAAAATATAAGCAATACAAGTTTTAAAATTTGCTAATGTACACCTTTAATCAAAACTTACGAAACTAATTTTTTGTTTTTCTTTAAAAATAAAAGCTTGTGTTTTATGAACATTCAAAGAATTTTTGGCAAACGCGGACAACTACTTCATTTTTGGAGCTTCAAAAGCCATATAAAGAAATGAAATATCTCAAAACCGAGATGTGACTTCCTAAGTTACATTCATATCTTCCAAATCCTGCTACGTTTGTAAGAATTGATCAAACACTTTTGAGTTATGCTCCTACAAAATTAAAGATGACATGTAAAAATATGTTTCGAAGGAATCTGTAGTGAAATGTGAAAGAGAAGATTTGAAAGAGTAACAGGCCATAACATGAAACCTAGTGACTCCCTCTCATTGTTCTTTTGTGTACGGAATATTAATGCAAAGGGCTTGCCATTAGATATTGAGAAAAATAATTTCACAGAATGATCACATCTTACAAAGGTGCATATTTTGGGAATGGTATGAAGGGTGCCATTCTGTATTCGAATATGATAAGGTTGTTGAGTTGTTGTCCTTTTTGATTGATAATATTTGTGCCAATTTTGAGATTCGATAAAATTAGACAAGCAATTGGTATTACAATGGGTATCAATTGTGCACCTATTTTGACCAATTTGTATATTTATTTTGCTATGAGTATCCATTTCTTGTATAGCTGTCAAAAGAGAAGAACTTTTTTTAAATGTTTTACGCTGATATCTGAATATATCGATGACCTATTAAGCATCAATAAACAATTTCAAGAATGTATTTCACAAATATATCCTAAAAAGTTTGAAATATGAGAAGCTACAGAAAATGACATGCAATGTCCATGTTAGGCATAATGATGTATTATAATAATAATAGTGGTTGAAGTTTAAAGTATATGATAAAAGTGACGATTTTGAATTTTACATAGTACACTACCCCATATTGACATTAACATTCCACCCGGACCAACTTATGGTGTCTTTGTGTCAAAGTTTAATTACCTCAGTCAGAGTATGCACTCATTTGAGAACTTTCATTCCCGTCATTTACTCTTTTTTCAAAAACGGAAACAGGAATATTCACAAATGAAATGAAAACGACTTTTTTTTTTTACATAAAAGTAAAAATTTATTTTATAGATATCTAGTGGATTTGAGATGTTATATAAATGAAGTGATAAATATGTAAACTTAACCATTGTACTGGCATTATATAGAATGCGTGTATAAAGCAAGACATTTCTTGAAGTTGAGGTTCGCTTGCCTATGGAGATAGACTATCGCTCCCCTACAATATTCTATCCCCCGACGGTAAAATTGCTCACATTAAGACACAGACTACCGTAGCTCTGTCCTTGCAGGCCAATTAATTTGCCAGCATCAAATCTATTTGAACTACTACTGAGTTTTGTTGGTACCTCTCTCAAGTCAGGAGAGAGATGTTTTCCATCTGCATTTCGTATTCGTTGACTATTATATAAAAATATCATAAAGTTATTGGTATGTCTTGCTTGAACTTCTGGAATTTTGACCTGGCTTGTTTGGTGCCCGAAGGTTTTTGATCATGGATAGTTCTTGTTTACTCGCATTTTCAGTGCAGGGTCTCTAACCTTGTTGAAAACTGTTGCCCACTTCTAATTTAATTAACTGTCATGAAAATCAGTCATTAATTCTGCGTTGCCAATATGACATCTTATCCTCTTTTGATGTTTAAGGAATAATGTATTGCTTGTCGCGATTCAAGCGTTACTGTAGTGTCTGGTGATGTCCATGATACATAGTCAAGATGTGGACAGTTTTAGACTTGGACTGATTTTCGATTATAATGTTGACAGTTAAATGTCTCACCGTTATTTGATGGGAGGCGGAATTTGATCATGGATAGATTTTGTTTAATCAGATTTACCATGCGTGTTCTCTGACATAGTTGAAAACTGTTTTCCACTTGTAATTTTCATGATAGTTATTATTTTTTTTTTTTTGTATCTAGCATCGTATTGCATTTAGATATTCAAAGAATAATATATTGCTTGGTGGATATTGAGGTCTTACTGCTATATCTGGTGATGTCGTGTTGATGGGCTTGGATTGCAAGCGCCAGTTCTGTTTATGGGTGACCGTCTGTCTCATGTCAGGAGTGAAATTTGTTTCTTCACATTCCTATTGAAAGCTGGATGTTCATGTTTTGGTAATTCTCGTATCTTTACCTTTTGTCGTATTTGACTTTTTTTCCATTATTCGGTTGGAATTTATGAATGTGGGTAATTTTTTTTTCAACTAATATGTTGTTTTAACCCTTAAACCGCTGATTTAAGATTGAGTCAACAGCTTTCCTTAGGGCACTTTGCGCGCATTGTGCGCAAAGTGCCCCAAGGAAAGCTGTTGCTGTTGACTAAGACTACTTTTTGCTTTAGACTAAGCTTGCTGGTATTTGAATGAAAGGTCTCTTCATGAGAAAATTTGAATTTTTTAACCGTTATATGTTTAACCGTAATGAGAAAACGACTATAGCCGTGATTAGCATTTTAAGGGTTAATTGGAATACTGTTTTACACTATTCAGTGTGTTGTGTACCACATGAAACATTAAAGCCATATTCGACTGTTGATTGGTCTCACCTCCAGGCATTTTTCCACAATAATATAACTGATGACTAATATAAAAGAAAGGGACAAAGAACCCATACTAATGTAGACACGCCTGTGCAGGCGATCACTTTTATGGGGGACTCTACACGTTACCACCTAAAGCTACATGTCAGTGATTTTTCAGAGTTGGAATACACACAGGGTAAGATCTTTTTTCGACTTTCAAGTAAATAGCTTGGGACATCCACGTAGGATATGTAAAATATGGCAGATGTTGACACTCCCTGGTAAGAAGTGGACTGATGAAACAGCTTTCCTTTCAACTATCATCTACAACTTTATAGCCAAATTGGTGTTAATACTTCTCGGTAAAAATGTGACTGAGCCAACGGCTTTATCTTCAACTACTAGCTATAGGTCCCTTCCAGACTGTTATCCCATAACACATTTTACTGTAAGATTCAAGTAGATGGCATTAATGTTTGCGCACCTCTGTTTATTTTTTCTTCTAAACAAAACTGGAAATGGCAGGCTCATCATGGCAGCTCTATTTGATTGGCCAAAACGAGGCTCAGTAACATGGGAGAAAAAACTGAAAAACAAAGCACTGTAGCTCTTCAAAGTTCTGAGCACAGAAAGGTTTGTAGTGTTTTAATAATAAATCGTGCTTGCAATATTAAGACAGTTCATTTGAATGCTACGAATTTAAGGGTACAATTTTGATTATCAAAGTTCTAGAATTTACAGGTGACCTAAGGTGGCAGAACTTACAGTACAATCCATCATGCCTGTATATCTGTCCATGCCTGAACTTTTCTGTGAACGCAATACAGTCCACAGTTTTCACGTCAATACAGTTGCGCCATGACCTGAAAACCATATCAAATTTCTAATATATAAATTACCACGTAGCCTTTGTGTGGAGTCATCATGTGTTATATCTGAGTCTTATCTCAAATAGTTCTCAAGTTACCAAGTTAACAGTAGAATTCACAACAATGATCCTGTATTATGGCAAGGTCATCTACTGATTCTCACATCCTACCATCTAAAGGGGAGTATCATAAACCTAAGTTGAAAATTGCCAGCTTAAACATCTCATATGAAGGTCACCCACACTTCTTTTCAACACCTGGCCCTAATGGAGGACCATCCTGTTGTGCATCATCAAGCTTAGTTTATTTTAGTTTATATATTTCTTGAGTCATCATGCTAAAGCAAAACAGATACAAATGATTGTGACCCTGAACATTGCGTCAAATTCGTTGAAATGTAATCAGTACCTCACCCTTAAGAAAACTGTCCTTGTGGATAATTTTAAGTATTTCTTTTGTAATGGTATAAAGCTTAGATTGATTAAAACTGCCCTGTGACCTAGGAACAAGGTGAAGGAGAATGATGGGAAAAAATTAACTGTTTAAGTGCCAAATGTTTTACTGAGTCAACATCTTTTCTCGGCGCGAGAAAGGCTGTTGACCTGGGGTATTTTCTCTGGAACTATAGGCATGCTTGTACCTGACTGAAAGGTCTTTTTACGAGGAATACAAATGTGAGATCCTTATGATACTTCAGACTTGTTTGTCTTTGGTAGATCGACTTTTGACGTGATTAGCACTGAAAGAGTTAAAAGCAGCAGGCTCTAAGATATTTGCCTCGATCGTTTCAAAGCAGTCATTCTAGTTGTTCTTTAGAAGCCTTTTTGACGTTTTCACAACATTGGACTAAGTTAACAAGAAACGACAAAATCAGTGGTACACGGCCAAGTGTGCAAGCTTCCCTAAATAAATATCACTCAAGAGATCAGCCCATTATGCTTCTGGATTTAGTTGCCTTTTATGGGTGACTGCCTGTCTCAAGTCAGGAGTAAAATTTGTTTCTTCACATGGGTATTGGTAGATGAATGGTGATGCTATGGTGACTCTGGAATCGCTGTGCTGTCAATCTCTTTGCTGTCATCATTGGGTTTTGAATTTATGCATATTGATCATGTTTTTTCGTTACTATTTGATGCAATGCGTGCAGAAAGTGAGTGAGGACCAACCTAAACTACAGTCCTACCATGATTAAAGAGAAGACAGTGGGTAGTTTTTGATATGAATGTGCAACACCCTGAGGTACTCTCTGAGTGCATGACTTTCATGCAGGAGGCGAAAATGTTACACTTAGTCATTTCTAAGGAATGTGGTATCTAGAGTTGTGAAAACACAAATTTTGGTTGGTGGTATTGCCCTTAACCTTTATCAATATTTGACAAAATTTGGGGATAGGGAAATTTTATCTGATAATAAAGTTGCCCTCATTTGACCTACATTCTATATTTTGGGAAAACAAAGCATGTGTCGACAGAGCCTTTAATCATCTCGGACATTAAAGTTGGTACATAGTAGAGTCAGTATAATTAGGAGAGCTTTAGTCTTTTTTATTGACCTAGAATTTAGAACTCCGCAAACAAACATGTTTGGGATTTTTAGATAGTGTTATCTTAGACAAGTCTGGTGCTTTGTAAACCACTAAGAAGAGACATGAATATGGCTGCATCAGTCTAATCACATCAGAGAAGGTTCAGGTGACACCAACCCATATTACTGACTGCAATTAGTGAATGGGAAGTTTACAAGGCATGTTTTTTAATGAGGGTGTTTAGGGCAAAACTATTACACAGAAAGGAATTTATAGTGTTAGAAATAGTTGAAAAGGAGGTGAAATGTTATGTTTGGAACTCCAACTATAAGATATTAGTGCGATTCTCTTTCAAAACAGGTTCCATTGTCACTCATGTAAATGACCCCAGTCAAACATATGTATTTAATTACTGCACCACATATATATATATATATATATATGTGTGTGTGTGTGTGTGTGTGTGTGTGTGTGTGTCTGTGTCTGTGTCTGTGTCTGTGTCTGTGTCTGTCTGTGTCTGTGTGTCTGTCTGGCGACATTTTTCACCAATTACAAGGAAGTGGTATTTTGTAGAATCCACGTGCATATGTGCTAGCATCGAAACTTGTTTCAATGGTATTGTCACACCTCATTTCTACAAGCAAAGCCAACACTGCATATGTATTTGCGTTAGTGTATAACAGTCATGTATGTTTTGTTTGCAAAGACTAGGTAATAACCCATACATATGAAACCATAGCCCCTATTATGGCATTGTTTGACAATATACTTGATTGCACAGGCCTTCCTAAATAACTTACAAACATTCATCAATCAAGCCAATATGAATTTTGAATCCACCTGACAATGAAATAGGTCTCATTGAAGCCTGTGCTTTTTGATATACAAAATCATATATATCCTGGCCTTTCATGCTGCTGTTTTGGGTTTTTATTTTCAGTGCGGTTTTTCAGGAAGTAAAATGTCGTCTGCTGAGTGCTGCATTCTGCTTTTGCTGGTCACCACGGTCCTAGTCTCTGCTGCACCATCAAAGCCCAAAGACCTCTCAAGTCTTTTCAACGTTCTGCAACCACAACAAACTGACTGCTCTGCACAGCACTGCGCCTTAACAGTACCAGGCTTAGATTTGTCTTCCCCGGAAAAAATAAGTGAAAGCATAGTGAAATCTGGAATAGCAGTTATATATCCCGTTGCGTGTGGTTTCGTTCTGGAATTTTTCAAAGACAATCCACTGAGGGACTATGTGAAAGGTGGTGCAACAGCCAGCTCGACCTGTGTCACAGAATACTGTACCATGGTCGGACCGACATTTGATGGGTCTACTCCGGAAAAGATGGCTGAGTCCTTTTTAAAGACTGGCATTGCTGCTGTATATCCCACTGTATGTGGCATTGGTCTGACCTTCCTTCAGAACAATCCAATTCGAGACTATGTAAAAGGTGGTACAACAACCTAAAATTCAATAAGGAAATTAAACATCACATTAAGCTCTATCAAGAAACAAATCTTGATTTTAAGAATTCTATATCGTTATGACCAAATCCATACCACTTAAACGTTTCAGAAAAAGGGAATTAAAAGAACATTTCAAATTGAAGCAGCAAGGACATTCATCCAAGCACCAAGTGCCTCAAATGCCACAATTTTTTTTCCCCAATTTTTTTCAATTTTTGTGAATTTCTCGGAAATTCATGTTCTGGCCAGGTACGACTTAGAAAAAATAAAATTAAAATAACCATGGAAATTATCTTCTACAACACTCAGTATATCTGAGGGTCAAACAATGCTTACGTTGTGTTACAGTCGTTGTCAAGGAAGGTCCCGAAACTATGGTGGCCATATAATGTAGAATGATATAGTAACTTCTTTTTGGAACTCTCAACTCATTCCACCCTGGTAGAAGACCGCGTCAACAGCTTTCCTTGGCACGCTCTTGGGCTGATAATTTGGAATGATCTTCCATGCAAGTTTCATCCAAAATTTAAAAAAGAAAATCCCTAAATTAGTTAAATACAATTAGCAGATGACATTTAGATATTAGTAGGGGTGGTTATTATATGAGGCAACTGTCATCCTCAGTTCACTCCGGGTGCTTAAAATACGTCATGTAAAGCCGTAGACACAACTAACTCCCTCCACACTATCCTCCATTCATTTGATAAGAGCCCAACGGCAAGGATAGAACGGCAAGCACACAGATGCTCACATACACATGCACAACAGTGAACATTTCACCTTGACAGTCACGAAACAAAGGGAGTGTTAACTCAAACCAGTGCCGCTATACATTGATCTTAAACGTCTCTGGTGTACTGCATTTGAAGATGACAAGATTTTCAATAACATGTGGTTTGTGAAATCCTTTGTTTATGTCATGTATCGCTTCAGGAGAAAATTGTGTAACTAAGATAAGGTACCGTACAACTCTTTCCTCTAAAGTGAAAAAAGGTACTGGACTGCTTTATCATTTAACCCTTCCCCCCTGAACCGGCCAAAACCGGCTGGTGGTCAAATGCCGTCTGGTTCAGCGTTTTCAACTGATTTCAACAGCAATGAAAACCATTCTGACTGAGAATTGAAGATGAGACCTGTCAAGACAACATGACCCAGGTCTACAGCTTTCCTCGACATGGGTTGGGCACTTAGTGCTGTGGAAAGCTGTTGACTCAGGCTTTATTCAAGAGGGAAAGGGTTAAAGTAATAATGATAAGGTAACTTACAACTTTATTCTTTCAGGTGAAAAACATATTGTACCACGTGACCTTATTATTAAAGGGGATAATATTAAGTTACTGTGCTACTTTATCCTTTACGATGAAGAGGCTAAGGTACATTGCTAACTTATTTTTTAAGGAAAATTTATTATATTGTGTGGAAAAAAGTTCTTTGGAGAATATAAGCGTAAGAGTATATGCTAGGGACATAATGCATCAGTTGGGCAATTTGGACATACATCAGCCCAAAGTGGTTACCAAAGGTTCAGAAAAGCATTACCCATGTTCCCAAATTCTAGTCCAACAACGAGAGCAAATTCAGCAAAAATCAGAGATTAGAGAAGTACCAAAACATCACCACCCCCTCATTCCAATGCTGAGAAAAGAACTTACTCCTGACTTGAGACAGCCAGTCCCCCTCAAAAGGAAACTGGTTGTCTCAAACCTGCCTCCCAACCTCAAAATAATCGGTTCAACTACAGGGTCTACTCCACTCCAAACCATACATCACCCCCAATGCCATCATGTGTCATGTAGACTAGCAGAGTAGAACGAAGAGCAAAGACATTGGTACCCCTTGATGCTTTACTCCTTGAAAAACTGGTTAGGCTCGATCATATATGACATACTGAAGAACGGATGAACAATGAAAATGCCCTGTGTGTTTCTTGTATGTTACATATTAACAGATGGAGACACCCTATGTGCTTCCTAGGCCATTCCAACAGATTGAGCCATGTCAGTGGATTCAACTGCAATAAATATATTGCCATTTTATAACCCATATTAAAATCCATTTTAAACTACATATATAAACTATACATAACCATATATATTTTTTTTTATATTGGTTCATTCTTTTATTATTATACATAGACTGGCTGCATAACTATACACCTGACCACGTGGATATCGACTGTAGAGACCATTAAATTTTTGAACATTTACGACCTATACCTGGTATATAGTACAACTTTTAAGAACACTGCAGTGCCGCAAAGTGCCACACTATATGCCCATAATAAATTAAAATGCTAACCCATGACCTAATGGAAAGTGTTGCAAACACTGCCCGACTGTTACCATTCACGTTGCAAGTTACCCAGATGTAAGGGCAGCAACCTACGATGGACGCTTTTATATACTGCATATATGACCGACTTGAACCATAATCTCTCAATTGTTCGCCCGTGTAATACGCAAACATACCCGAAAATCCACGCCCACTGGAATTAAACCAGCAAAATGCAATCGGAAAAGAAGCATCAAAATGATACATTTTATTGTTATATGTAAATACAGCTGTTCTGTATTTGACATTCGTTGACCAATACACTCATTGTATCAAACTGTCTGTCTATTAAGACGCGCCTTCCACTCATACACAATTTGAGAATGCCCAATTTTAACCTGTATTATAAATTGTATAATCATGTAGCTGTTCCTATGTTGTTGACCTGTGATCATGTTAAATTACATACTGGCTTCTTATCTGACTAAATGATTAATTGACCGACGTTACTCTCAAACGTGTTTTTAGAAACAGTGAACAAACCTTTCCATCTCTCCCTATAAAAGCATCTTTCACGATTGCAAGAGACCCAAGAATACGTTACATGCCTTTCTCAAACAAAACTAGTTCTCCTGTTCGGATGTTATCATTTGCAACCTGCTGTTTCGAAATAGTGATCAAAGATGGGCGATAAGGGTTTCAACCATTTAAACCAGAAAAATATCTGCCAAATGTTGTGTGTATCTAAACTAATGCAATACAAATCTGATACTGAACATTCACCCAGTGGGACGTCAGTTAATTTAAGTAGCGCAAGCAAAAAATTTGAAGGAATGGCTGTCAAATCATTGGGATCAGTGCTCATTTTAGTCAGTCGGTAGTCTATTTATTATTGATTTTACTTTGAAAAAAATAGTTTGCAGTAATTCTTGTTGATATTTAGATTAGTTAGAACTGATTTCTGAAAACAAACATGTTAAATTTCATTTTTAAATAGTGTTTTTTAGCTCCAAAAGTGTGTGACATTCGTTAGATGAAAATGCGGGAATTTTTCTCCAATCGTGGCCCGATGTAGGAAAGTATTGGTAACGTCATAAACAGAACCCCTGGCGAGGGTGGATGTGTCATAAGCCAGAGTGCCTTCAGTTAACCAATAGTCCTGGCAGATACAGCAGATATAGTGATTCTATAGACTCTGAATTGAGTCTTTAGTGTACTTGGTCTGGAGAGGATAAAGAAAAATTAATAAGAAAAGCTGTAGCAGCAGAGTAAAAGATCATTTAGACTTACAGATATGAGCTGGCCACCCAGAACCCTGTCATCACTAGTACTGCAGAGATTGCGGCCGCGGGGCAGCCAGACGATCCCAACGTGTCGTCTGGGACCAGGCAAAGATAATTCGTTGCAAAACGGATATTCTCTATCAAAAAATTGCCAGATTTCATTTAACAAGATCAAGTTTACATCCAATAAATTGGAATTTTCGTTCGGATGGGCTTGGTCATGTAGTGTTTCAAATTTTAGCATTCATGAAAACAGCTATGGCCTACGCCTATGGTATTTAAAAGTCTGAACAAACAGTTCATTCTGCTTTCCCATCTGTATCGTCTATCGATGATTAAATATAGGTTGTCATTGATGAATGGTTTTCAATATCAAAATTCCTACTCATCATCAGTACATGTGGTTATGATCCTTTATTTCATATCGTATCCATTATGTAACACCGGTAAATATTTTCGTCTGACTGACTTATTTTCAGGGTCCATATTAACGACAAAGATACAATAAGATGATTTTTTTACACCAGATTATTGGGCCAAGGACTGTCACAAATAGTGGTACATGACTAAAAGAAATTGAAGGCCAGTCGCCCACTGGTCTTCGCAGCTGCGTAGATGAGGCCTTAAAGTTGAAGCTATCCAAACGAATGTTGTTATCTGGTTATGGGATAAAACACCACGCAATATACAGTGGCCAGCTAACTCCGCCAAGGGACAAAGATTGGCCCTTGGTGGTCCATGTTTTTTACTTATTTTTTCCAAATATTGAATCAAAATGGTTAAACACACTAACGTTACAATTTAATATTTTATAACAACATTGGTCCAGGCTCTCGGTAATTTTGTGCATTTTGAGAATGTAAACAAGCTATTTTTAAAATCTTACTTTGCTACAACTATCAGCAACAAACCAACCCATCCTGAATGAGAACAAGAAAAAAATCCACATTAATTTTTAATCCTGCTGATGAAGTGATACTTGACAGCCATTGCTCGCTAGCAAAGTCTGCCGTGGCAGCCAGCAGTGTTAGGTTTATGGCGTCACTAACATTTCGCACTCTCGGGGTTTCGAAAATGAACAGAAAGAGATGATTGAGGGTGCAATGGGTTTTTTCTTTTTAATAAAAAATGTGGATAAAAGCTTTATTTTCACATCTAAAATGTTTTTAAGTTCACCATATTGTTATTACAGATAGCCACTTGGCAAACTTGTCTTTAAGGTACCTATCCTTGTATACACCAGCCAAACGTGTACAAAATATCGACTGGCTCGCCGATGGAACCCCTACAAACTCTTAAAAGTATCACACACAAAGTATTGTCCTGTCCTATCAGTATACCAATTTTTGGAGAATATTTTATATAGTTCTATATTGCTTTTGTACCCAATTCGGGTTCACAGCATACAAAAGTATTCATAATAAAATATATACAAATGAAATGATATTAAAGAAACAAAACATAGTTAAAATAATAATCATATAACAAAAATCTTATAATCGGTCTAATACCTTTTTCTTGTTTGAAACATATTATGTACACACTTGCTAACTGGCACCAACACCTCACAGTCAGAGGAAAAATAAGCTGAGGGAGAGTTCCTGTGTTGAGATGCACTAAGTTGATAAGAGGTCATTTCTCTTATCTGTGCAGTAAACATTGAAGCAAAAATGTTCTTCTGATTCAATTTGGTCAAGGAAAAAATCCTTTTCCCTCACAAAACCTATACCCACCGCTGAGGCTGAGACATTTCCCACGGGTGACCCCATAGGAGCCCTCACAAGGGCTACCACCATTCTCTTTCCTCTCTGTGCAGTAAAATTCTGATTCACCCTGTTGCTGTCTAAGTCGATTATTTCATTTTTTTTCTCCCAGCATCCTACCAGGTAGTCCTGCACACTTTTAGTACCTTTCCTGCTTCCCAGAAAGCCACCATTTAAATCTAAAACTCATGCCACATATTCTTCTTCCTCTGAACACATAAACTCTTCTGGACCCTTGTTATTATAGTCTTTCCTGTGCCACTCTTTGAAAAATTCTTCTTTTATCTCTATATACGCATCACACAACAACCTCCAATGATCCACTGTCTTATCTCCCTCTTGTCTACATACATTACATTTCCCATCACTGCCTGTAAGTTGTCCACTTCTGTTTTCTCTTTTTTAGATTGATCACCCTTCCCTACTTTGGAAAGCAAGTCCGGACCCCATTCCCCCTTTCCCAACACACACTTTTCTTTGGCTTTTCTAGTACCTTACAACTTTTAATGTACTCTTTTCCCTGACTCCTGTTTTCCAGTCCTCCTCCCAGCCCTATGTTACAGTCTTACCTATATACACTTTCTAATCATCAACCATTTCGCATCCTTTCAGTCCATACCTCTGTACTAACGTATCTATGTCTTTGACCCATCTTGTTTGTTCCTTGACTACCTCATCGTAAACTTCCCTGCACCACCTGTTTTCACTTGCTGCTTGTATATATCCCTAGTGCTTGAACTTTGTTTGGCAATCCTGACTGTGATTTTATTCCATGCTAGCCCTGTGGGGAGTGTTTTTGTTGCCGTACATGACAGTGCTCCCAGTATTCATTTCCCCATCTCCTTCTGTCCTTTTCTATTCCTTGGATATCTCCCTCACCCATTGAAATCACATCTAAGCCATATATTCCCCCTGGTATTGCAACTGTATCCCAAAATTCCCTTGCTGTGTGTGCTCTGTTGAAACTGTTCAGTGCGGTAGATTTCATCATTTCCTTTGCATGGTTAACTTTTTGTTTTTTCTTCTCCACTTGATACCTGAACATGCTTTTACCCATTGCTTTTATCTTAACACCTAGGTATTTATATGCATTAACCTCCCCAATTTCAATCAACCGCTCTCTACTTTCTAGAATTTGGAACTGTCCAACTCTCCAATTTTTATTCACACCTGGCTTTTTCCCAAAGAGTCGTGACTTTACTCTTATTTTACTAAATTCTAACCTCCATTTATTTCCATACTCCCCTGCTATGTTCAGCATATCTTGTAGTTCTTTTTGGGACTTTGCCTTGAATACAATGTCATCTTCAAAAAATGACATGGGAGTTTTAGGTCGCCTTCTTTCACTCCCTTATCACAGTCCATTATCTTATCCCCCAACTCCTGAATATACAGAGCAAACAAAATGGGGGACAGCACACATCCCTGCTTTAGGCTTGAATCCAGACGTGCATTCTTTTCTTCTACCTTTCCTGAAGAGAGTGTGCAGTCCACATCATAATACAACGCTTTCAGAATTTCCCACCAAATCCTAATCCACTAAGATTTTGCCACAGGGCATCTCTCCATACCTTGTCATAAGCTATCCCCACATGTAAGAAATCCATGCAGATTTCTTCCTCTCTTGCTTTGCCGATTCTAACACCTGGGTCAATGTGAAGATGTGGTCACCTACCGTTCCATTTGCTCTGAATCTATTCTGAATTTTCCCAAGAAAGCAAAGCCTTTCAACCATTCTATGTAGTGTGTGGTACATTATCTTGCTTAATATTTCGTCCATATTTGACGAAATGGGGATACCATGAAATGCAGTTGAGATAGTACAGAATCGAAGGTCGTTAACTGGATTAAATTTCGCCCAGCCACTCTCTTGGAATAACCTATCGGAGGTGGGGTTTACGTCCTATTATCCTTCTTCAGAGAATGAGCGTCAAAGGCCTTTGATGTTGATCGTTTGCCTCTGAAACAATACTGTTTGCCCAAGTTGAGGTGATATTTGTACAAAACGGAGTAAACATCGTCTCTTAACATCCAGTGAGGTTGTCAATCAATCACTGGCCAATCACATGAAAGATAAAGCCTTTGAACATACACAGACAGAGACAATCTAGTTTCAAAGCAAAACGTCATCGTCATGGAGGCGGCCCTTTGGGTCCCGTGATCTCAACCCTGGCAATCAAAGTTGTGTCACCTTGCTTAAGTGGGGCAGCCTATGGCCACTTATGGTCAGTGGACTGGTGGCGGGTTTGGTCTTCTGCTTCATCATCCCGTTTTTAGGGATGGTGTTTTATTGTATTTAGTCGTGTCTGTACCCTTTATTTAGTTAGCCTGTTAGACTTGTCTGTATACTTTACTTAGTAAGCTTGTCATTATTTTGTAATTTTTTTCTCAATGAGTTTCATTTCTTTTTCTTGCCTGAGTTTTGTGTCGTTTTATTCTATGTTTTTGCTTGTGTTCCCGTTAATGCTTATTTTGATATATTTATTTGAACTTTCATTTCTTCATCCCTGTGTTTTGATAATATATTTTTATGATACTGGTTGATTTTAGTGGATTAAAGATTTTTCCTACCTGTCTTTGGTGTGCAGGCCCACTGGGGTAATCCACAGCACGGCTTTTGAAGGGACACAGTCTGATGAATCCTGCTACTTCTGTACCTTTCAAGGCTTCCTTTATTTGAGCGCAAAACAAGTAAGATAACTACAAAGTAAACCTCTATGGCTGTGATATGTTTGCATGTTCGCATGTTCGCATGATTTTCCTGTCCACAAACTCAAACTTGGCATGTTGCATGATTCGAAGCAGCACCGTGATACCAGTCTTGTTTTGCCATGGGACTTTGCTACATGTTGCCATGCAACAGACTTTTAAGTATGATTTACACGTGGCACTGTTCCACAGGGTGGCTAAAAACCAAAAGAACGACACATGAATGTTCATGTCTGCGTGTTGTTGGCGTTTTTTTAATATTTCTATTTTAGTCAAGAGCTTGAAATTTTGCCAACTTATAGAAAGGACATTTATCTGCAAAAAAAAAATAAAATCTCAAAAACGCCAATGCAAAGGTTTTTGATGTCTTACCTGTCAGTAATTTCTATACTGCTGACTCTACAATACATCTCTGGATCTCATTGATCCTGTATGTACCCTGCTTGACACCCTGGTACTGTTCTCTCACTGCCATTGTGGATGAAAACTTTTTGCCACTGCTCCTTTAAAGCTTCCTGCGTCTCTACCTTGTTATCAATTCAACTTTTAGACTTTCTTGATGCTCTGTCAAGTCTGTTTCCTCCTTTATGTTCCACACCCATTTACCCCCCCCCCCCCCCCCGTCCCCCACTTCTTTGTCACAGCATGTTAATTGAGACCATCATCCAGTTATGGTCAAAGGCTAAATCCAATCTACCTGCCTCATCTATTTTGCATCATTGTGTTATTTGATATGCTTCACTGTCTACTAAAATACAGTCGATTATTGCCTTTAACCAGATGCCTATGTTCACTCTCTTTGCATTGCACATCCCTATTAACTCAGACCAAATTTTTTTTTGTGGTATTCAGTAGCCTGGCTCCATTTCCATTGATTCTACTATCCCCTCACTCGATTCCACTCAATCGATTTTCAGTGTGCACATTAAAATCACCAGCTATCAATATCTGGCAGCCCTGCTGACCTAATCATCATTCTCATCCTTTCATATATTTGATCATTCCATTCATTGGGTAACCCCTGGCGACCTACATACACTACACTTACCGCTACTTTATATCGATTCGATTCTATTCTTTCCACTTCATTTCATATTTGATCTCGCTTTCATCTTCCCATCCATCCTTTCAGTCTCCATGCAATTCTACCCCTTGCTATATTAAGAGCCCAGCTCCTCCTCCTTAATCTTGGCCTCTGGAAGGTACACCCTAACCCTATGCTCCCTGTCTGCCCTACAAAAGGCCATATTTATCTTCTTTACTATGCTGCTCCCTATCATCACTTCCTCTCTAGGTTCCTCCTGCCCCCCCCCCTTCCACTACGCCCTGCCTCCCCTCATCATCACCTGCTCCTGACCTCTCCCCCATCCTGTTCCGACCCCCTCAGCCTGCTCCACCCAATCCTGTACTTCCTCCCTCACATCACCTACAGCCCTGACACTATCCCTAGCCTCCTCTAATTCTTATTTGTGGGCTGCCAGCTGTGCCTCCAAAAACCTCCCCCTCCTGCACTTCCCACACTTAAACTGAAAGTTCTCCTCCCTTGTCTCATTTATACGCCTGCTTGGTCCTGCAGCATTGAACTGACATACAGCAACGCTAACACTGTATGTGCTCGTCGCACTCACCTCCTCTGGCTCTAACCTGCGCTCATACTCCCCTCATGTCTCCTCCCATCCTACCTCAACCTCTTCCTCATATACCTGCCTCCCCTCTCCAGAAAATAGAGTTCCTGCTGCCTTCCCTCACCCTGCTCCTGCAATTCTGTGGCAAGCCACTTCTAGACACACTGAATGTTGTTTTTGTTTATTTTCTGCTACAGTAATGTAATTCAAAATGGCGGCTCCCAAACTCACTGACCTATTTCTGCTAACTCAATTTTCTGTTAAAAAATTATTTAAAATACCGAAATTTGTCACTAACACTTTCTCTGCATTACTATTCATCAAACAAATCCCCTTCTAATTTGGTCAAAATCTGTCTAGAATTGCTAAAATTCCACTAAAGTTACACCAGCTCAAAAACCCAAACCCTCTCTTGTTAAGTCCTGTCCCTTCCTCATCCTAAAATAGACTAATTCGTGTTCATGCCTGCAAATTTTTAGACCACAATGCATGAATGCTTAGCCACAGTTTCGAAAGAGCTTTTCTGTATTCAAAGATTTGATGCACCTGAAATATATTTCTTCCACATGATTTACCTTGTAATTTCTATATGATCCATGTTTGGCACCTGATCCATTTATTACATTCTCGTTGTACCGAAATGAGTGGAACACATGGGCGTGTTGATCTTGCTGATATATTTTCTTTTTTTTTAAAGAAACACATCAAGTATGACATCTTTACTTTTTTTTCCACACCAAAAGAATCCATTGTGCTCTAGTATTTTCCCGACGGTTCACAGCAACACTGTGTGGCCTGCATCATCTAAGGAGGAAATGTCATTTAAGAATTAATTTTTAGCAATATATTTTACGATTTTAGGTTTGCAATTCTGAACCAATATTTTATTATTTTGATTTTCATATCTATATATATTTGCCAAATAATATAAAAGGAATGCCACGCATATGTGGATACATTTCAGGGTTGATTAAACCTGACGATACTCGCATATGGTCAGTGACCTTCAGACAAGAAAACTACATAGAGTCCTGGCCTAAAGTTACTTTAAACAAAACTTGCTTTGACACAGCACGTGAAGTTCCGTTCATGGTTTTAAGCAAAAAATGGGAATGTGTACCACCTAAATTTAGGCAATCAGCCAATCTTTGGGATACGAAGCTTGATAAACTGAAATTATCAAGACCTGCATTAAACCACAAAGTACCATTAACCTTGGCCCTGGCAAATCGTATCAGACAGCCGTTCATATCAGTAGCAAAACTGGAATTTGCAAGGTCAACATGTAAAAAGTAGTATGTTGTCCCTGGCAAACAAAGCAGCTATTTTTGCTCAAACAGTCATTTCTTTCATAACTGCCGTGTAAGCAGTTCTGGCACAATCCCGTACCTTTGCGAAGTCAAGGCGATTGCGTACAAACTGGATATTTCATAATGAAATGTGAGGCACTACAAAGCTTACACAGAGGGTACTGACGAACTTTTGGAGTTAGAACACCTGACATATTTGACTGTTTATCAGTAGAAGCATTCACTTCACTATACATACTAGGTGAGGTATGAGGATAATTTGGTGCACTGTACAAACTGTCTTCTACACTGTATATTATTGTACTACTCTACTTTATTATTATTATTATTATTATTATTATTATTATTATTATTATTATTATTATTATTATTATTATTATTATTATTATTATTATTATTATTATTATTATTATACCCCTACTACCTCGAAATATTAACGTGGTTTTTTTCTCTGTCTCTGTCTCTCTCTCTCTCTCTGTCTCTCTCTCTCTCTCTCTCTCTCTCTCTCTCTCTCTCTCTCTCTCTCTCTCTCTCTCTTTCCGATCGTAAGATCAATCAAAATGTTAGAGTGAAACGTCCCTAGAGTCTTCAGACATGATACAAGCATTTTCTTTGTTGGTGACCGTCAGCTTCCGGATACACTGAACCAAGCCTTGTTAATTCAAGTTAAAATTTTTATCATACTGTTCAAATGTTTGGCGTCCCAAACCTAAATTCTGAAAAAAACTCTGCCTCAGCTGAATTAGCACATTGCCCCATGACAGTGTGGGTGACATGGCTGTCCACGCTTGAGGCGTTGAGCGCAGGTGTTCACATGTGACTGTGGCCAGCCTGGATGCTTGGTATCCCTCACCATGAACGCCGCCCATGTTCTCTATCATCCGCATCATGGATCATGTTTACAACAGAGGCAAGCGTCATCATCTCATCACTGCTACTGTCGATTCCTACATTTAATATCTTAGTTTTCGTTTCTTACTAAAAACACATTCTACTTGCATAGGTATGGTCATAATATAGCTTCTGTTCTTGGTTTCCTTCATGTCATATTGAAAAGAACATTTATGCTTATTTCTATATCATGTCTTTATGAATAAGTAATGTCAGTTTTAGTATTCTGAAACTTTCTAAATGTATTTGCAGAGTGGTTTTTTTTGTTGGTGACCGTCAGAAAATCAGTCTGTTGCCTAGGAAATTTTTCAAGATTGCCTATTCAGTAGTTCTTTACCTCCTGCAACAATACTATTTTCATGCCGCAATCACAAAAAAATCTATAAATTAAAGTTGGAAATGCACTTCAATCTATTAAAGCTTTATACCTATTCAAAGATTTAAATTTTGTGTATTTGCCTAATAAGCACAAATCTAATTGCTGCAACTTTAATTCACGGTTCATTCGATACATGCGCAACTATCCTACAAATCTATCTACTGAAGTTTGAATGTCTATTGTGTTTATCTGTAATAGGTTGGACGATAGGGAGCTTTTAAAATCTTAATTGTCCCTAATTTGCATGATTTTTAATGTGACCTTTAAATATGATGCTAAACTCATATATTAAATACAATGCTATTCCCATTTATACTATGAATTAAAATTACTTGTTACGAGGTGGCTTTACTTGGCACATCTTGTGCCAACCAAGCCCCCAATAACAGAAAAGAAAATCAAAATGCTACACTTTGATTGCCGTGAACAGAACACAAAGACACAAAGTTTTGTTTAAATGTATATTCACTCACACAATACAAGAAAACACAGCAACGGCGGAAGCAGGTAGTTCGCCTTAAATGTCCTTGTTGACCGTTTTCACATGAAGCAGTGTGTTCTCTGTGCCCTGGCTTGTCCTGCTGACATCAGGGCTGCAACTCAAAGTCAAAGAGCAGTACCAGAAAAAGTAACATACAACACAAAACGCAACATTTGAGAGCTAACAATAGTTCTGAAAAGTATACTTATACCCGTCTCCTTGTGTCAAAAATGGCTATTTTGAAGCCTACATTATTCAATTGGTGAACCACACAAGATTAAGAGAATAAAATATGTATTGGCATATATGAATGCTCAAAAATGGCCTATTTAGAAGTCTATTTAACCCTTTCCCCCTCAAATCGGCCAAAACCGGCTGGTGGTCAAATGTCGTCGGCTTCAGTGTTTTCAACTAATTTCAACAGTTATGAAAAACAATTTGACTAAGAAATGTACATGAGACTTTTCAAGATCACATGTCCCAGGTCAACAGCTTTCCTTGGCATGGGTTGGGCACTAAGTGCCCAACCCATGCCAAGGAAAGCTGTTGACTCAGTCTTAATACAAGGGGGAAAGGGTTAACTGGAGAATCATACCCAGATTCACAAAACACAGAATGTATAAGAGCTGACATCCGCTGAAAATGGCTTATCTTGAAGCCTACATTTTCCAGTGGTGAATTGTCCACAGGTACACTTACAAAAATACTGGAGCATACAAAAGCTCTCAAAACTTCAATACTTACATTGGTAAATGGCAGGGCACAGCCAGAAAACTATCATACATCTTACGTACACCCAAGTATCTGTGTGCATGGGCCAGACAAATTCGGATGTCTGACCCCAATCTGCTGTACCCAATCCTTTTTATTAGTCACAGACTTTCCCTAAAACTTAGTTGTACCCCCACTGTGATCACCTTTCACTTACTGAACCCATCAGGTAGGTACTTCTTGACCAATCTAAACTAAAGCAATAGCAGCAATCACTCAACCACTTCCTGGCAGCTGACATTTGACATTTAACCCTTTAATGTCCCAAAAGTGCTTTTGCAGCAACTTAAGTTTGCAGCCACAGCATATTTTATACCACAGATTAACCGGCATGTTAATGTCTACAAGTGAAACGTGTATACATTGATGTGCAATGTACATGTTTTTGAGTTTCACTTTTTAGAGAATAATTAAAACATTTACGTGAAAATCTCTAGTAATATAAACTGTTAGGCTTACATAATCCACTGTCATACATAACATTCAACTTCCCTCACGGAAATCTATGTGTTAAACTATTGAGTGCCACCTGCCTGAACGTGTCAGCAAATTCAAATTGTAAGTTTGCACAGGCAGCATCCAACTTTACATAGCTCTTGACATATATCGATACCATGGTACATGTACATGTATGACTATCAAGGTTCAACCACCAGTAAGGTGGGGGCAAATTTAAGTTGCAAGTTTGCACTAGCTGAAAAGGTATGGAATAAGATGAATCATTGTTGGAATTGGGCATTGCTTACAAAGGCTATGAAACAATGTTATAGATATTTCACTGATTTGCAAATGTCACTGCTGGGTCCAGAAATACAACAGCTATGCCTGTGGGAGCTCTGCCTGCATGCCCCAATTTATTGTTCAAATGGCACCACTGCGTCAGCAGTAGCTTATTGGGATGGGGAGTCATACCAAGGAAATTTCAGGCCTTATATAGCCTCCTTGGTACACAATGCAGACAAGTCTACTCTAGCAACACAGCCATTCTTCCTGCGGATTGAAGGGTAAACCCACAGCATTGGACATCACTGCCTCTGTTCTGATGGATGGAGGCCCGACTCTCACAGTTCAACTACTGTAGTTCTAGAAATTTTCGCGCGTGTTAAATTTCGCGCAAACTTATTTTGTCTGAAATTACAGAATTTTTTGCGCATTTTAATTTCGCGCAATCCAAAGCCAAACAATGTAGTGAAATACAATGCAACTTATTTTCGCGCATTTTAATTTCGCGCTTTAGGTGGTAGCGCGGAAAGCGCGAAATTAAATCGAGCGCGAACATTTCTAGAACTACAGTATTTCTGGTTGCATAATAGCAAATTCAGTTAATTTAACATAAACTTTTCAATTTCGTTTGAATCCTATATGATTTTGCTTGAGCAATAGACTATTTTATTCAGCTTTGAATGGCAACTCTATCTAGAAATATTTGAAAATATGAAAGATTTAACATTTCCACAAATATGCTACTGAGTTGCATATTTTTTAACATCATGACTGTTCCAAACAATATGCAGAACCTTATTACTAGGTCTTTGACCATGTTAAGTTTGGTACTTTTCGGAACAATAGTGGCTGAGAAAACCTGACCACAAAACTGACACATGGAAAAAAGTACACTAGAAAAATTTGATTTGCTTGTCAGCAGATCGGTCTGCTGCCTAGAAAACGTTTAAAGATTACCTATTCAGATCTACTTAACTTCCTGAACAATAATCTTTTCATGCATCTGTGTCACAACCCATAAATTAAACTTCACCTCAATCTATTATAGTTTTGAAGTTATTCAAAGGTGTCAATTCTGTGTATTTGCCTAATTTGCATAAATTGCACTATTACAATTATGATTCTTGTTTCATTGGGTGCAGCTAAGGAGCTATCCCACAAGTCTATCAATTGAAGTTTGAATGGCACCTCAGTCTATACTTGTTTTACTCGATGGGACTATGTCGAAAAAACCTAACAATTGATGTTGGAATTCTACCTCTCTCTGTAACAGTTTTCAGATACTCCAGATTTAAATTGTGTGTATTCACCTAATTTGGATAAATTAGAATCCTACAACGTTCATGTTTCACTGGATGTGGCTTTGTCACAAGCCTACCAATTGAAGTGGCAGTGGCACCTGTATCTGTAATAGATTTGAAGATACTCCAGATTTAAATTTTGTGCATTCAACTAATTTGCATGAATTGGAATAATACCAATTTGGGTCATGTGTCACTGCATGCGGCTATGTCACAAACCTACCTATAGGCCTGTTCATATCGACTTGTGTTCACAACGGATGCCATGGCTAACGCTTCTGAGTATAGCATGGATTGTGCTGAATAGTGCAAATCTTTTACCAAAAATGTCACATCAGTAGTGAAACATGCATTTTTGGTTTGCTGATGGTTCGATTTTTCAATAAATCCAAGCACGTCCTGTGTTTTACTTTCTAATCCTTGCTTTCCTCCGTGAAATCCGCCCAGTTTGGTCGAGCACAAAATGTAAACAAAGCAGGATGCGCTTCCTGAAGTGAACCGAATAAAACTGAGTCCAATGAACTGGTCTATTGAAGCTGGAATGACACATGCATCCATGATAGTTGGGGAGCAATTCAAAAATTCAATTTGTGTATTCACATAATTTGCATTAACCAAAATGCTACAACTTTGGTTTATGATTTATCGCATGCGACTTTGTCATAAACCTGACAATCAAATTGAATTGGCACCTCTAATTTGAATAGCTTTGGAGATATTCAACTTTTAAATGTTTTAAGTGCTCCTACTGTGTATTATTTAGTATGCTACAACTTTTGTTCCCTGTCCAGTAGATTGGCAGGTGTCACAAACCTATATGCACTGCTTTAAATTTTGTGTCTATCTGTAATATGTTGCACGATATGAAGCTTTTAATATTTTAACTGCCCTTGATTTGCATATTTTTCAACATTACGACTGTTCCAAACAAAATGCACAGCTTGGAACAATTGTGTCCGAGAAAATCGGACCATAAAATTCACATGGAGATAAATAAAGAAAGAATCGACCATTTCAGGAAAAAATAGAAAGCCTGTGTTCACACACAAAACTCGAGAGGGCTTTTCACACACTCACATGACCAAGAGATTCATCACACTTGTTGTTTTGTGAACTTGGGACATGACAAAATAGGTCCCCACTTATCAAAGGTACACCCCCCTCCCCCAAGCTGGACACAAACCTGGCCAAAATTATTTAAGCTATAACCATTACAAAAATTCGGATGTTTACAGATATAAAAAAAAAAATAGATAAAAATCCAAAATGACTGCAGCATGACCATCCGAAAAAACCTAGAAGAGACACACCTAGGGTACATTTCGACCAACTTTGATGACAGACAGTTTCTTCAAAGAAGTCCAAAATGTGAATTAATTAGTGGTGGTTCTCGAGAAAAAGTAATAAATAGCAAAAACACTCAAGGAATCATAAAAAATAGAATTAAATTGTAGCACCACCTGGTAAACAAATTGAAAACTAGGAGTCCCTGGGTGTGTTCCAATTGGCTGTGCGGTTTCGGAGAAGAAGACTTTTCAAGATTGCCCCTCAAAAGAACCCCCACCCAAAAAAAAATCCACATAACCACTGAAGCGTAACCATTTTAACAAATTTAGTAGATATCCACCCAAGGTACATTCCCACCAAGTTGGAAGTGAATCTGGCTGACAGCTTTATGAAGAAGTAGAAAATGTGAATTTGGACGGACGGATGGACCAAAGGCTGACCATCTTGTATTAGCTCAGCTACTTTAGCTCAGCTGACTGACAAGTCAGCTCAGCTAAAAAAATCACAAAAAAACAATGTAATTGCAGACTCCTTACCTGTCAAAACCACATGATTATGAGGTCCATAGCCCTATCTTTTCATGTAATATGACTGTACACCAAAAGACCATCTGCTTTTCGTTATCACTTTGGACTTCTCTTAGACATGGTCATTCAAATGGGGGAGGACTGTGTTGATGATACAGTCATGCCTAATGTATTTGGCCTCCCTTTCAGGTCTGATAAATTAACCCTGTGTCCAAGAGGTGTGAATAAAATAAGAAGTGTGGCTGTTCACAGTAGTCACCCGATGCAGCAGATGCAGCAGATGTACCAGTGTGTTTGTTAAAATGTTGCCTTTTATGATGACATTGCCTGAGGTGATATATTTCAGCCATGGCAGCATTTAGAAGTTTCAATCCCCCATAAGATTAAAGCAGAAATAAGATATCAGATATTAGTGGTACATTTTGTTGTTGGCTTTTTTTTGGGGGGGGGGGGGTCTGAACCAGGTGAGGTATGGAGGGTGCATTGCACCCAGCCTTAGTCGGATTCTTTCTTTTATCTCCCAATGGGTCATAAGTTTGATGAACATTTATTTAAGCTTTCATTATAAATGAATAAAAGAGGACTTACATTCCCTGCCTACCTACCTACCTACCTACCTACCTACCTACTTACCTACCGACTACCTTTGGTGCTTGCTACTGTTTGGTACTCAAAGTGTTAGCCCAAAATCTGTTTAAATGACGCAATGCACATTGGGCCCACTTCAGGGCCTTGGCAACCAGGGAACGTCTACAAAATGGCGTATATGAACTGAATCATATACACAGATGTTGCAAAAGGTAAGTGCCAAATTGTTTATCAATGTAATGGCAATAGATTGAAAAAAAACTGACCTTGGTGAAACAATGAATCTGGCTGTGGACTCACTAAGAAACCGGACCGAACCAAACAGAAGTGACCTTAACCAAACCAAACTAAAGTGACGCATAACAAAATGAAATTACACAAGCAAAATCGAACCTAAATGAAACGAACCAAACCGAAGTCAACAACAACTGAATTTGACTGACAGATTGGCTACATAGCCTAAACTAACAGAGCCGAACCGAACGGAACCAAAGCAAACCAAACCAAACCAAAGTCGACGGCAATTGAATCTGAATGACAGACTGACCACCAAGTCTCGCCGAAACAAGCTGAACCAAAGCAAACTGAACCAAACCACACCCAACTAAAACAAATCAAAGTGAACCAAACCAAAGCAAACCAAACTGAATCAAAACGAAATGAACGGAACCAAAGTAAAATGCAACTGAATATGACTGACAACCTTACTACCTAGCCTTAGCTAACGGAATTGAAGGCATGACACCATACCAAACCCAACTAAATAAATAAAGTTGTGGGCAAATGAATTGGTTTTTGCAGACCTTTTGCATTCAGCGAATAAGAAAATAATTATATTATCTTAATCTGTGTTGCAAATACTTTATGGCATTTAGTGTTGCAAATTTGGTACCCGATAAATGTGGGTCTTTGATTAAGACAGGACAAACTATGCACAAGCATTATATTTTCGTCAGTTAGCGGGGTGGGGGGCACGCTGAGACTACAAATAAAGTTAAAGGCCATTGAGGAAATTTTTTGAAGTTTTACAGTTGTGCAATTAATTTAGCATAAGAGATATACACGAGAACAATGTATTACAATTGATCAATGTGAAGATAAAACATCGTGTCAGCTTTTCAAGCTTTGCCTGCTTTGCCCTTCAAACACTGTTTTGGCAGCTCTGGCTTCAGTCACTGTCTCCCTATCCATCAATACCTTTTAGCCATTTCTTTAAACTCATTCAACTCATTCCTCCCTGATAGAAGACCGAGTCAACCGCTTTACTTGGTACGCTCTGGGTACAATGCGCCCAGAGCACTCCAAGGAAAGCTGTTAATCATAGACGTGTAATTTGGAATGATCTTCCATGGAAGTTTCACCCAAATTTTTTTTAAATAATCCCTAAGTTAGTAAAATAAAATTAGCAGATGACATTAAGATATTAGTGGAAAAAAGCGCCATTGGGGTGGAATGAGCTAGTCATGGAATTTTACCCCCCATCATGATATCAACTGCATACATACTAATCATCAGGCTTGCACGATCTGTTGATATACCTGTCCAATATACATGACAAATAAGTTGTAGTGTTGTAGTCAGCAAAGGAAATTATGCATCCCTGCACAAGGATGCCGAACAGTCCTCTCGTGAATTTTGTTGCCATATTACCATGTCCACTCTGGTCATTCAGAGTTGTTTGTTGACATGCAGCAAAGCAGCTCAATGCTGAGTTGACAGTTTTGACCTTTGAAAGCTTTGCCTGGGCAGGTTTTACAATAGACGCACAAGATAGCTACCAATGTCAATACTTATACAGTAATACACATTGTATTAGTTCTCAAACAATAGTACATATTGTATCAGTTCTCACACAGTAATACACATTGCATCAGTTCTCAAGAACAAGCAGCGTAGACACCACAGCTTGACCAAGCATGAAGACCCTGGAGTCTTGATGCCAACCATCGCACAACTCACATTCACAAAACCCACTACTTAGTAACTTCAGCATTCATGTATGGGCACCTACATCTCTGGTTTGTCTTCATGAGCTTCGATATAAATTTTGGCTTCAGATTTTGCTGATGATGATCAACCCACACAGACATTTACATGTAGATCATCGCCACCAACTGTAGCTGCTCAATATATGCTCAATGCTCCAGGCCTAGGATCCATTAGCTGCACATGTTCTTGCCCTGTCTGTATGCACAGGTTTCATGTGTTCCAGTAAGATCTGAACTGTCATTGCATAACCATTTAAGTTATATACAATACTATGGTGGGGGATTTCTTTCACCAAAAAATTGATAACATAGTCACCAAAACACCAAACGGCAGGCCCATTTGTAATTAAGGATTTTGTGACAGCTAGGATCAATATTCAAGCCTTAGACGATGGAACATGTTTTCTGCAGGGTTTGATAAAATGTGCCTCAGTGATTTCAAAACACATTTTCTCAACGACAAATCAGGTCCACCAGTGATTTCTAAATGGCAAATCCGGTTCACTACCTTTTTCAGAGTGCCTTTTCTCAATACCAAAATCGAGCTCACTGCTGCCTTCAAAGTGCCAATTCTGAACAACAATCAAGCTCACCACTGTGTGTTTTTTGCAGTACCATATCTTAATGACAAATCATGCCCCATGTCATTTTAACGTGCCTTTTCCCCCATGCTTAAATCACTTCCTGGGCCTACTAATTTCCTGATGCTCCCTGATTTCAAAATATTGCCAGGATTATCAGGCAAGCCAATCACTACCACGTGGCTTTTACCCAGCAAATATCCTGTATCTTCATTGCATAAAGTTCCTATGGGAATGGAGCTATAAACGATGACAGGTCCATGCTGTGAGATACAACTGTAGAAATATACAATTTGATGTTTCATCCTTAAGGTTTGCATATTCTATCTCAGCTTGCATGATTATTTTTCTAATATCAGTGAAAGGACCTTTTGATTGAATGGGTACCACAAATTAGAAAGTTGCTGCTAAGGCTGGTTAGAAATCAATGTGTAAACGAAAAGGATAAAATTTTATTTTTGAATAGTATTTTATTTTTACTCCAAAAGAACATCACACTTGCGACATGAAAACGCGGGGACGTTTTCTGATCATGGTCTGATGTGGCAGAGTGTTGGTGACATCACAAGCGCAACACGCTGGCCAGGGGTAATGTGGTATAAGCCAGAGTGCCTCAGTTAGCCAAGAGTCATGGCAGATACAGCACAACATAGTAATTTTGGAGAGTCTGAACTGAGTTTTTCATGTAAGTTGTCTCATGAAGGTGAAAAGCTGAAACAACAGAGGAAAAGGTCATTCAGCCTTATAGACATGAGTGGGACGCCTAGAACCCTGCCCTAGGTAGTCTAGTGCTACAGGAAGCGCAGCCGTGGGACATCCAGACCATCCCACCTTGCCGTCTGGCAATAATAATTCGACGCAAAAACGATATTTGCCATCTGTTATAGCATTCACAGAACAGTTACATGCAGCCTACGCCTACGACATGTAAAAGTCTCTACAAACAATTACTTTTCCCATGCCATTCGTATGGTCTGTGGATAATTAAATATAACTTTCCATTTAAGAATTGTTTTCAATATCAAAGCTCCTAGCCAGCAGTAACCTCGCTACCCTTGGAGGGCAGTACTTAACATTTCTGGATACAACTTTCATCAGAATGGGCACTTATGATCCTTTTTTCAGATCGTGCCCATTATATAACACTGGTAAATAGGCAGCCTGACTTATTTTCTGGGTCGAAAAACCTTTGCTAAGAGTAAGTCAAATCCTGCCTTCTGGTGCAAAAAAGGGTCAAATAAAGGGACAATTAAAACACACACACACACACACACACACACGAAGTTCTCGCACATAATTCGCCCAAATATATAATTATGCCAAATTGAAGACATATTATTGCGAGAACCCAAAAGAAAAAATACAACAGATTTGGTTCAGGAGGTAGCATATGAGTTTCGCTCTGCTGCTGGCTGCTACTTCACTTGTTTCACCGACTTCTTCAAGTTCCAGAACCTGATTACTCGGTGAATCTGGAAAAAGTCGTTACAAAAAAATTCTGTTGGCTAATTTTTTACTGGCAATTTATTAGCAACTTTATCATCTATAAGTTGAAGTCAAAAGCCTCATTCTTGGACGTTGATGTGCATGTATTTGTTATCACAGAATGGAAGTTCCAAGGTTCTTATTTTTTCGCCTCACAATAATTTGACATTTGAAGTGTTATGTTTGATTAAAAATAAAATCTTAAAACAAAAGTACAAACTGATTTCTTAAAATGTTTTATATTCAGTTTCTATTTACATTGTTATTATTTCAGTGGCGACACAGTAGCAATGCTGGTATTTCTGGTTCGCCCCCTCATAGCATAAACCTCACCAGCACAATAGCATTGGTTCAAAGGCCTTTAGTAGGCATTCAATTCATTGATTGCAACATTTACCTATATTGCCAACTTATAGGCCCAAGTTTAACGTTAACTCTTTCAGTGCAAAGTTTTGGACTGAGTCAACAGCTTTCCTTGGCGAAACGCTCAAAGAAAATAATGTATGCAGAGTTTTTACCTTTTAGAATAAAATCAATGATTCATTGACCCAGTGAGTTCCGCTGTAAATATGATATTGATTGGGAAGGCTATAGACAAGGTGACACGGCCTTAATCAAAAAATCGTCTTCTCTTCTGAGAGACATGTTTGTATACATGTTAAACATAGGTTTCCGCAGGCATTCAGCCTATGGGCAGTGTGAAATGAACCAAATATCTTCATATTTATTATTACTACGTATTCCTATTTCTTCTTATAGATATGGTAGTTCGTGAACTCTTGCAATAGTCAAATACTTCTACGTATTACACCATACCTTAGATTTTGTTACTCTCCCGTGTTCTTGACCTTTTATAATTCAAGTGAGTTGTCTATGCCAAATATTAGGCTAGCAGCCGCCATTAGAAAAAACACATATCTGGGAAATTCAAGGCTGTAAAACATGTTACATATCTAGGAAATTCAGGGCTGTAAAACATGCTACATATCTGGGAAATTCAGGGCTGTAAAACATGCTACATATCTGGGAAATTCAGGGCTGTAAAACATGCTCGATGGTTTCCCCGCTGATGACACATGCATAAATTTATTTGACTGTTAAAGACTAGAATTTTCTAAATTGATGAATTGATATTATTAATTAAGGTTAGGTATACGTATAGGTATAGGTATAGGCAGTGACTGGAATGAAAATGGAGAGTATACACAGATTGAACAAGGGCATTTTTGTGAAAAGAAAGGCGCGAGAGGTTCCACTTCTTCTCGTCTAATTGATGCAATGTACATGCCTATGTCTTTCTGGCATTGAGAAAACAAATAACACAGTAGTTTTGAACAGGAGTCAATGCAGATGTCATCATCACGGCAGATGGTATGACACTAAGTGTGCAAAATTGCGCCAAAATATATTTTCTGGATTTCTGGAAAAAATCTAATTTATAAGTGAAAAGTGTTGGTATCTAGTTACTCACCCTATGCCTTGTAGGTCTTGTTAAAGCCTTGTCTAAGTTTTGCGAAAACATTTTGAATTAATAGTAACATCAAAGATATCAAGCTGGGGCATAGTGAGACAATGCTGTATTGGGGCACAATGAGACAAGCTTATGTCATGAGGGGGGTACAATGTGGCAGCATAATTTAGGAACACTGTGAGACATGTCAGTTTAAGCGAGCTGGTAAATTTGCTTCCATAGGAAAATTAAAATCAAACTTTATTTCATACCTTTGCCCTAACTGAATATTGCCAATACATCGTTTTTACGCAATAAATAAGTCTTACCTGTTTTATACCTGCAAAGACTTTTCAGAGTACCCCATCAATTGTTTCACATCACCCCACGGATGGGCAGAATGAGACAATTGGCCATCACTGATATTATAAATAGTTAACTTTTGTTGCGATCATATTTCACAAATTTTACTGTTAAACACACGAGTTAAGAATTGTCAATTCAACTTACATTACTGTGGATAGCAGTGCAGAGACATAGAGATTTCTAAAAACCAATTAAACTTTTAGTCTGACTGTGCCCCTACCTTCTTAGACCATACTAAATTTTTCAGTGCCAACCGCGAATAATTCGAACTACAGAAAAGAAACTGCTCTAAACGAAAAAAGGGTGCTTGATTCATATTCAGTATAAAGTGACCTTTTATTTAAGTACCAGCATGCCTGTGGTTAAGTAGCAATAGTCCTGGCAAACAAGCGTTCCTGGCGTGCCTTGAGTGCAATACGACCAACAAAGGGCGCCGAGAAGAGCTGTTGACCTAGTCCAATATTTGACATAGAAAGAGTTAATGATGTGAACGATAGGCTGATGTATTTTCGTAATACAGATTTTTTGGAAAGCCTAGGTGTTGGATTCTGAAACCTGTATGTGACATCAGTGACGACAACGTTAGTGATATAATGACGAAAATGATGGTAAAACTAAAACACAATTTGAATATTCCTCATGCATGGCTTTTAGGAACAAACGACACACGTTTTCTGTAGTGCTTTGTTGACATTCTGAAAACTGACCTAGCAAGCTGGGCCTATTATTCTAATTTAAATGTAACATCGCTAAAGCCAGTCAAGGCTATTGCAGTAGCGTACCAATTATACCTGGATAATGTAGCAAAACAGAATGATGACAAACGTGAATTTACCTTTCTTGAAAAGGGGCAACAGACTGGCTTCCATGTGGGGGTTTTTTTTTTCGAGATGCCATCTTGACAGCCTCTTGATCATGGGGTATTTTGGTCGACGCGTTCATGGTTCGACTTAAGGGATGCAGTGGGTCACAGAAAGTGCGATTATTACTTCATCAGGCACAATATACAAGCTCGAAGGAACAGAAATTAGCAATTTTAACTTTGAAGACAATGCTATGTCTTTTTGGAAATCTAAATGGCCAACATGAGATATTAATATCCTTTTTTACACCATACACAGATCCAGGTTTATTCACTTCTAAGGCCCAGATGAAACTGAAACCGTCACTGTTATTAGACTGTATGTAGCAGTTGGCAAAATTTCATATGTGATATATAAAGTTTTTCCAGTGCAACTGTAAAATGATTGATTGTACTTGTACTTGTGTAACATTCATCAATATTGAATGTAGAAGAATTGGGGAAATTGTAGGTATTATACGAGCTTCACTTTCTGTTTTTCTGGGGCAGTAAAAGGTCAGCAATAGAGTGGAGCACATGTCATTGTTTAGCATGAATTTACCCATAATTCCTGGTCAAACTGCTGTTCCTGCTCTTTTTTCCTTTGTAGGGTGAAAACTTCCCGCCGAGTTTATTACCTTGTTTTTCGCCTGACCCAAGGCAAGTATTTCTATTGGATGGTGGTGCTCTAGCACCCGGGTATAAATATCTCAGGTTCTGCTCAATTGGGGTCCTGGGTCTATTGTCTGCGGTGCTTTGAGGTGCAGCTCTGCTTCGCTGGTTCCTGAAGGGAGATTTCCGTAGCCGCGTCGAAGAGTTCAGGTTGAGGAAAAGGTTTTCAGGCAATGTGGTTGGTTAGCACTTTAGAATTTTGTGACAGGATATAGAGGCCACCCGGTGAAATTACATTTAAGGGACTCTTTCAATAGTAAAACAAAAGTAGTAAAGTGACTAATTCCATTCATTACAAAACTGTAAATAGCAGACAACAATGTTGACAAACAAACAAAATGTGGTGTAGCTGTTCATAGTTACAGTGTAATATCAGTTGAGGCATTGGGCAACACCAGTACTTTTCTCACATCCTCTTGGGCAAGCCGTCAAGTACGTTTGTCCCAGTCTACTCTCCGCCAGCGTAAGCTTCTCCTCCTAGTGCTTTCCCAGAAGTGCGACAGCCTGCTGTTGACATAAGCAAGAGTGCCAATACAAGCTGAGAGTAGGCCTACTATAGTCTATCAACCTTCTCTATGGAAGGACATTTTGTGAATATTACAACAATAGATTGTTACTTAAAGATACTTCCAATGATTAATCTTGTCTCATCAATGTACCTTATTTTTGAAGCACGTGCACTTTGTATTTCTTCTCAGCCGCATTTTGGTGGCATTTCTGTGGCTGCAAGCAAAACATGGCGCAATCCATATCGTCTAAGAAATAATAAATGCACCAATATGATTGACAGGTAGTTTTAAAATGCCGACAAGGTTCGAAAAAAGGCCGCAAAAAACGCGAAAATTGATGGTTACAAAAGTAAATACAAACCACTCTGCAAGCAAATTTCTTTCAAGAGTAAGGCAAACTGCTCAGATTTAGTTATGTATGAAACACATGGTCATTTTGCCTGCTATTTATGTAATATTCGCGAAATCCCCTTCCGTAACTCAGGGTTGACCGACTATAGTAGCCTACTACCAGGAACATAGATAGACCACCGTTGCCTCCACTACCCCAGGTTTAGTCCAGTATTTTACCAGCTATCATAGAAAGTGACCTGTTTCGTGATTGCACCATCACAATTTGACAAATGTCTATATAAATAATTACAATGACCCTTCTAATTTCCGTTGTGCTGCAACGGCAAGTTTGTAAACCCATCACTAAGTCAAAGAGTGACACACTGACAGCCAGTAGATTCTAATAAGCATGTTCTTAGTAGCTGGACAAAGTTGCACACAAATTTCAGGACCACAGCTTGTGTCTTAGGAGCACTTGCTCCTGTTTCCCTCGTTGAATGGATAATTTAACAGTGACGAACCGTTAACTTTTGAACTGTTTCCTGGTTTGCACACCTGTATGAACTATATTCATTATGCGGAATAAGCTTTCTTGTACAGCGCATCAATTTAGACGTTAAATGTTGCTGAGTATGGGTATGCATGCATGTTTTGGGTTATTTGCAAACAAAAAATAGCGACCTTAGTTGGAAGCTTCTCGCTTCAGCGTTTTTTTCTGCTGTGAAATTACTTTGAAAGGTATGTGAGAAAAAGAATGTAGCATGGCACGCATGTGGGATCGCATTAGTGACACTCATTGGTACAGTTTTCGGTTTTGGCTCTGTCTATCTTTGTGAAAACCGGAAAATGTGCCAACCCGTGTCACCATCGCGATCCCGATTGCGTCACGATACAACATTCTATTCTCTCCTATATCTGAAGCTAATCCTGAATCTTGTTCTCTTTCAGAATTCATATGCAAAGTGTTTAAACATAATGGTTAACCATACATAAATATTAATTTATGTGCTAAGAAAGGATATTCGTCACATAATAAATATTAAAAAAGTAATGTTAAATCTGACACTGTTGAAACTTTGATAGATGCTATAAAATTTCTTTTGGATGACACTTTTGTTCAACGTGGACCATTGTTTTTTTCAACAAATATAGGGCATTCCAATGGGTAGCAACTGCTCCACATTACTGCCCGATTTATATTTAACCTGGCTTGAATTTAAGTACATGGATATAAAATGTACAAGATTTCAGTGAAATTGTAAATGAAATTTACCCAAAAGATATCCTTTTGGAGGGTAACAATTCAGATGGTTTCAAAGATGTTTTTCTAGACATGGATATTCAGGTCACTAATGACAGCTTTTGTACTCAATCACGAAATAGATGAGTTTAACTTCGAAGTAGTTAACTATCTTTTCCCAGACAGTATTATTCTGGAACCTATTGGCTATAAAACGTTTTGTCACAAATTTTGGGATTTGGTGGTATTTGTTCTATATTTTCAGGACTTTCATCTAGGACCAAATTTATTAACAATAAACATGAGTGAGAAGGACTCAACGATGTATTTTTGATCCATATTTCTACAAATTTTGCTGTAAATATCTGGAGATGGCTAGAAAGTTTTGCTTCAATAATTTTAGAGATTTTAGACTTACCTTAAAAAAAACTTTAAGGCTAACTTGTTATCTGTTAGGTTTAAACCCCCCCCCCCCCGCCCCCCGGGGCTATCGGTAGCAAGCAACGGCCTACGACAGCTACAAGCTTGCCTAGTTGAACTTAAAATCTGGTTTAGAAATATTGGGACTTGGACTTAATGTAAAGCCCCAGTTTGTTTTTAACTCAGTTATACACTGGCAGGTGGTATTACTAGGATAAGCTATACAGCTAAATTTCATGAATGTGGGTATGCCAGGTTGTTTTGATTTTAAAGGTCACTGTACTCATTGAGTGAGTACCAGGTCAAAGAGTTAGCCTGCTTTGTTGGGGTAACTCTCAGGCAGATGGTAAACAAAGTGGTGACCTACATTCATATGACTCATTTCAATGTACTGTCTGTAGACATTTCAGAGGGGATTTGGAAAGAACAGAGACAGGTTTCACTCAATGTACTGGGATGTGTGAGTAATAAGAAAACTCCGGAACAATGGTGAGGTTTCTGTATATATATATATATATATATATATATATATATATATATATATATATATATATATATATATATATATATATATATATATATATATAAAGCAGCTGTATTTCTGATGAGAAAAAATTTCGAAAAGATCTTACAGAACCTGTGTGACTCCAGGCCAGTGGGACTATGAGCTGTTGTTATCACCAGTGGAGAGTGGACAGTGTCTTGGAGTGGACTGGTATATTTGTTGTTAATTGTACCACATTGGAACCAAACTGCACCTCTGTGCAATTGGATCACCTCTACACCTTTCAGTACCCCTTTGGAACCAAACCGTACCTCTGTGGGATTGGCACCTGTCATAGGATTAACCGAAGACTGTTTAACTATTGAAATACCAGTGGAGCTAAGTTTACTTACTTTGTACTGATATTGATTGTTATTACATTTTTATTGTTAAAGTTACATCATTGTTGTCATTCTTTGTTGAGTTCTGCTAATATTCAGAAGGTAGACATTGTGACAAATTGTGGGGGCTCGTCCGTGATAAAATCAAACGGGATAGATTCAAGACAAAACATTCAGTTTTTTTACAATAAGCACTTAACGATTGAATCATATGGAAAATCCCGGAAGTTTCGAAATACTGAATCTTAGAGTTTGAACTCAACAAAGGATATCTGATATTCATAAACTTAGCTGTTGGTCAATATGCAATAGGACAACATGTTTCTGGCTAAAGAGGACATAACAGTTAAAGATTTTGATAAATTGTCAAAGGACGACCTGGAAAATGTGGACAAATACTTCAATTTTGAAGCACCATCAGGTATCAGGAAAGTACCTTTGAAGCAAAAGATAATTTCCCATCTGCTTAAAGAAGGTTTCCTTGAGGATGAGGGATCAGGGGATAAAAGTTTGGCAATTCAGCTGGAATTAGCTAAATTAAAATTTTAGAGTGAAAGAGAAGCAGCACAGGCAACAAGAGAGGCAGCACAAGCTAATGAAAGAGCAAGAGAGCATGACCTGAAATTAGCACAGGCTGCAAGAGAAGCAAAAGGGTCTGATGAAAAAGAAGCATAGAAAGCCAGAGAGGCTAGAAAACACTAGTTCAATCTAAGACAGCTTGAACTTAGGTATTCTAGATCAGATAGTTCAGCACAGTCAGGAACTTTTGATTTAGCCAAGAATGCACTTTTAGTACCATAATTTGGAGAAAAAGAAGTGTCAAAGTTCTTTCTGTCTTTTGTTATGAAAATGTGTATGGTGTTTGTTTTCATTTGGGGGGGTCACTGTATTCATTGTCTGTGTGCCTGATCATTGAGTTCAATGAATACTTTGCAGGGTCACTGCAGAGCCACTGAGTTGGCCTATTAGGTGGGTGACTCACATGTGAATGCTAAACATGTGGAATAAGCTGGAATGGTGACCTACATTCGTATGAGGTTATCAGGACAGGTCTTAATGCACTCGGGTATGTAACTTAGTGAAAAACTCTGGAACAATGGTGATATTTCTCTGGCTCTATATGTATAAAGCGAATATTTTCATGACAGGAAGAGAAGAGAGAGGAATCTGAAGGATCTGACAGAAGCTGTGTGTTGTTATCAAGCCATTGGGATTGTGAGCCATTGTTTCCATTGTACCTGTGGAGTGTGGACATTGTCGTTGAGTGGACTGGTATATTGTACCACATGGGAACCAACCCTTACCTCTGTGGGATTGGATCAGCACCACACCATTCAGTACCACATTGGACCCAAGCCCTACCTTTGTAGGATTTGTACCAGATCATTGGGCACCTGTCATAGGACTTGGAACTGTGGGACATTACCTGTGGATAATCTCACCAGGGATAAGGATTTACCTAAGACAGTTTGACTGTTGAAATATCAGTGGAAATAACTCTACCTATTTTGTACTGATTTTGACTGTTAATATATTGTTGTTGTTAAAGTAATTGTCATTGTTGTCATTCTTTGTTGAGTTCTGCTTATATTCACAAGGTGGGCATCATAACACTTTCAAGAAAATACCTGAAATTTTAGAATGGCTAGGAAGGGCGTGGCCTCTGCTTTTGCAAAGTATGTTTATTGGAAAAGCACAAGAAGTTTATTCATCCCTCTCGATAGAACAAAGTTCTGAGTATGATGTGTTAACAGATGCTGTTTTGAAAGTATATGAGTTAGTACCTGAGGCTTACAGACAAAAATTCAGGGACAGCCAAAAGAACTAGGCTAAACTTATGTGAAATTTGCCAGAAAGAAAGAGGATCTTTTTGACAGATGGTGTGCCTCCATGAAAATAAAAAGTGATTTCGACAAATTAAGGAAACTTATTATGGTAGAAGATTTTTAAGGTTGCATTGCTAAAGAGATTAAAACATACCTGGATGAATGTAAAGCATATGAATTACACGAAGCTGCACTTTCCGCTGATGACTATGAGTTGACACATAAAACATTCTTTGAAAAACCCAAACAGGGTCAGATCATATCAAAATTTGGAAAGTAAAACAGACGAAATGGGGAACCTCTCCTCCCATCAAAAATCAGAGGAACTAAAGCCCAATAATTCTCCTCTGTATGAATAGGCTGCTAATCAGAAAACAGGGCAGAAGTTTATTAGTGGTCCCACATGTAGTTACTGCCATAAAAGGGGTCATGTGAAATCTGAGTGTTATCTACTTCAGAGAACGACAAAATAATACTGGGAAACCAATTGGTTTAGCCAGCATGAAGGGGCGCCCACCTCTAAATATGTCTGATGGACATTATAGTAGTCTGCATGCTAAATTTGAAAATACACATGTTCGGGTAGATGAGTCCATATTGGATGGCTATCAAACTTTCATATCGGAAGGGCTGGTATCACTGCAAGAAAATGTTATGACCAGAAGGCAGTTATGATCCTATGGGACACTGGTGCAGTGCAGTCTTTACTTTTGAAATATGTACTTCCGTTTTGGATGAAACTTATCAAAGAGCCAGTGTATTACTTCGGAGTGTTGAGGGAAATTATATAACAGTCCCGCTGCACAAAGTTTACCTTAATTTCTTATTTCAAAATTGGACCAGCAATTGTAGGTATAGTACCTAGTCTGCCGATAGAAGGTGCAACCTTTCTTCTCAGTAATGATATAACGGGAAATGTGAAAGGTACTTCATGGTGTTGATGGAAATTACATAACAGTCCCACTTCACAAAGTTTACCTGAATTCTGATTTCAAAATTGGATCAGTGATTGTAGGTATAGTTCCTAGTCTCCCAATAGAAGGTGTGACCTTCCTTCTAGGTAATGATATAGCAGGGGACATGTGAAAGGTAAACTGGTACCATATTTAACAGATGAGCCAGTCACGAGAGAGAATGCGGAGAATCTTGAGCAGGATATTCCTGGCATTTTCCCGCCAATGTTGTGACAAAGTCAATGGCTCCTGAAGCTTTTAAACAAGTTGCAAATGACAAGGATGATGAATGTTTAGGGCTGTCAGAGACATTATTTGCTGGTAGCCTGGAGGACCAAGTAAGCCAGGAAGGTGACTTGAGTCCAGAGTTAAGCCATGATGGTAACCTCTCGGAGCAGTTAAACCAAAATGATCCTCTGAGTCAAATGCCTCATTTGAATCGAGATACACTGATTAGGGAGCAAAAAAATGACCCTCAGTTAAGAAAATTGACAAGAACAGCTTTAACTGAAGAAGAGGTACAAAAAGACCCAGTCTGTTATTATATTGAGTCAGAGGTGCTGATGAGGAAATGGAGACCTCCAGATGCTTCCACTGATAAAGAATGGAGGATCATTCATGAAATAGTGGCTCTTCCATCATATCTGCAAGTAACGAGGAGCAGTTGCTACCCATTGGAATGCCTTTTCTTTGTTGAAACACCAATATTTTGCATTGAACAAAGGTATTACCCAAACGAAATTTTATAGCATCTATCAAAGTTCCAGCAGTGTAAGATTTAATGTTACTTTTTGAACATTTATTGTATGACCAACATAATTTCTTTGCATATATAAATAAATAATTATGTATGGATTACCGTTATGTTTAAACATTTTGCTTATGAAATCTGAAAGAGAACTTCTGACTTCTAAGGGTAGATTCGTACACAGTGTAGAAATTCAAAACATTTGATATTGTTTGCCTTTAAATCTTTGATTTTAGATACAAACTCAAACAAAAAGCTAATACTCCAAAAGCAATTTATTGCAATTTCTATAAATTGCATTACAGTATGTACGGAAATGATTTTAATTGCAGTCAAACACAATGTTACTTCCTTTGATGATTGTTTTGTTTTACATTTTGAAGAACCAGTTATGCCTCTAGATTAAAATGGGTTTTTTATGTAATACGGATATTCACAACAATAGTGGAAAAGAGCAGTCTTCTTCATAAATTTTTATATTAAAACTCCCTTTCATCTCATCTTTATGTGTATCTATCAAATTATCAATGGATTGTTCGAGTAATTTATACACGTTATTCTCTCTAATGTTTTGAAACACTGTTTCTACCAAATTCATTTTTCAAATCATCTGAATAATATTTGTTGGCAAATGATGCCAAAATTGTTACATGCCTTATCAATGTAAGTGATTTCAAATCTTTCTTGTAGTTCTTTGGCTGTTGTTGAAACTTTAAGTTGCTTTAAATTAACTGTATTGCAAATCTTAATGTGGGATTTGTAATGATAAAATTATATTTATAGACTCTTTTCAAGTTTGATAACCATCCTTCAAATTTCTGATTTTTTAGGGGTTGTGTGTGTGTGTGTGTGTTCTGGGGTTTTTGTTTGTTTTTGTTTTTGTGTTTTTCGGTTTCCTTTTTTTTATTTGTTTTTTGTTTTTTTGTTTTTTTTGTCCATTACATTTAGTAGGAATCAAATGCATTGCATGCATCCTAAAATGCTGTCAATTTTCAGCTTAGGACATTTCCGATATTCTGTAGTTTTTCATAAATTCTTGTAAAAATGAATTTTGTATTATATCCAAATTACCTATAAATACATGTTTGTGGTAATGATCAGCAAAACTAATGTTCGATGTTTTAATGATCGCATGTCTCAGACAAATTCCTGTCTCTGTAAAAAGTGTTATTTCTCTAATAATATGGTTTCTGCTTTTTAAGCTATGATCAAATATTAGAACTTGGTTTTAATTTGAAGGCTTTGAAATACTCATATAACTGATTATTCATACAAAAAGGAAGTAGAACTTTACTTGTTCACTTAAAGTTATATAAAACCAAACCAAAAAAAGCGAACTTGAAATTTTAAAATTGGTTCAGTTTGTACGTTAAGCTTACTGCATCTTATCTTTCTTACACTCTGTCTTTGGAGTAATGTACTTTTTATGCCCTCAAAGTACAAACACGATTGAGACGATAGAATATGTATTGTCTGCAGAATATCCTATGGTTAGTTCGTTTTAGTTTACTCATGTCTTTAGACATCGTGGACGAAATTTATTAATGTTACTGTTCAAGTTTTAAATACTTTTGCATGCTTGAAAACAAAATATTAGTCACACAGTCAATTTCTGTGTTATTTGTTTCCATTTCAGGAATTCTCATTTTCCTTCCCGGTTCTAACAGATCATAAAGTTGGCTTTTCATTTATGTACAAATTATTTAATTTCAACTGTTTACCTATTTTGCATTACAGGCTGTATGTTTCACGTAGATCATTTTTGTAATATATAAATAACAATGGACCCTGTTGAGTTGAGCCCTGTGGACCTCCAGTGGCAATATTTAATGGTGCTGATTTGCTATCATTAGTTTCCACATAGTGTTTACGGGTTTTTTCTTTTTTTTTTTTTTTTTTCTTTTTTTTTTTTTTCCGAAACTGCAATTTCATGCCATTTATACCACAGCATTTTAGTTTAAGAATGAAAATGGGATGGTCTAAAGTGTCAAAGGCTTTGGACAGGGGAAGTATAATTATCAATACTATTTAGTACCCTATCAAATAGTTCAGATGTCAGCAAGCTCAGCAAGCTCAGCAAGCTCAGCAGTCACGAGGTCCGATTTTAGGATTGTAGTACAGAGGATGGTTTCTGAGGTATATGCTTAATTGATTGAACCTAATCTTTTCATACAGTTTTAAATAGCTTGAAACTAAAGAGATTGATCTATAGTTATGAAACAGGTCTGTATCACCATTTCAAAAGGGTATCGACTTCAGCTCTTTTTACCTTGTCAGGAAAAGTGTACACATTTCAGTTTAATATAATGTTAAAAGACTGATTTATATCCATCTTATATGAAGGATTTAGTTCATGAGAACTCTAACAATCAAAACAAATGAATTCTGGAAAATGAACCGAAATATATTATGGTATAATCCGTGGAATTGGAAATATTTGTAGTTTGTCAATTTCATAAGAAAATAGGCATTTCTCTTGTTTGAGATAGTCTGGAGTGACCGTTGTGTACTCGGTTGTCATTGTTATACACTCATTTTAGGTCCTTGTGAACTTGCTTGCCAGTCTTTTAAACACTCAGATGCCTTTTGTACACTGACCAGTCACATCTTTGTGTTACACGTGCGTAAGATTACCACGCAGAGTGTTGCAGCTATCAGCAAGAGTAGACATTTGGAAACGTACCTGCATCTGGTAAGAGAGGTCTGTTTACCCTTAGGATGTACTCGTTGGGAGCCAACAGCGGTTACTTTTATTGGGATATAGATTTGCAAATTGCTGGTCTCTAGCCACTTTCTGGGTATTATCTTTATATATTTATTGCAAAATTTGGCAGCCTGCCCTATTACATTCCCTCTTGTACGTCTTATAAAAATGTTGAGATATGGCGTGTACTTTATGGTTTTTTTTGTCTTAGTTCACCCCGTTTGTGCCACTTCGGAATACTACTGCGGTGATGGGAAATGTAGTCCAAAGACAAAGCGATGTGACTTTGAGAAGGACTGCGTTGATTGTTTTGACAAAAAAAAATTGTGGTAAGATTTTTTCTGCACGAAATCGCACTTCTGGTCCTTGTTAATTCAACCTCTGCTTCCAAAAATACCTGAAAGCGACCAATGCCCGAGAAGAAGACCCTTCGAGTAGGAGTGGGTTCTGTATCAGGAAGAATAAGAAACAAAAAAATAGGGAAGTGCAGCGGTGTTTCTTTTCTTTTCTGATGCTGGAACAGACATCCACAGATGATGTACCCCTTTTGCGCCGCGCTATTTGTACATGATTTTAGGAGAGTCAAAACTTTCGTACTTTGAACGTTTGGCAACAACTGTAGAAATGCTATTAAACTATAATTGCTATGCTCCAATGCAATCTTTGCAAATTAGGTCTCTCGTTCATGCACCAGCACAGTTTGACCGGCACAAAAATATTAAAAAATAAAAATTAAATAAAAAAAAAAAACGATCTAGTTCCACTGACCCACATTGTTTTTTTTTTTTTTTTTTTTTTTTTGTTGTTGTTGAGGCAGGACTTTTAAACCACACAATTGTCTAGAACCGTCAGTGCTCAAACATTTCTGAATTCCTTTTTTTCATGCTTTGTCGTGAAAAGTTATGAGACTGCTCCATGTATCTAAACCTCGCAATCACAAATAGCTGCTGCAAGGCAAAAAGAAGCTTAACCCCAGCAGTGATTGCACTAGGATCACTGACGACTATACCACTGGTAGAAACCAGAGGAACGTTTTCAAAATGTTTTTTGTGTCATGTTTTGTTCACCATATACTCACAATGGTGTCTATGACAACTTACGGTTGGCCCAATAGTATTCAAACCAGCAAACAGTTATGCAGAAGCTGTGACATTACCAAAAAATGAGGCAGAGCTCATTTTAGTTGTCATTTGCTGCCTGCTCATGACTTATTTTATGCTACTTATGTTACAAGTACTTTGGACTATGCCTACATGGAACAAAACATAAAAAGTGGCATTCTTGTGGTTATTGGCCATGAATTCTGCATAGCGCTCGCATACTGGTGGATTGACATGACGCGCTTGGTGGCCTGTCTTCAGCCAGCTTTACCATATGCATCTTTTCGTTCCACCCTAATGCTTGTGCCGCGCAGAACTGACAACCATTAAGTCACTTTCATGTTTCTATTACCTCACCTGACAATTCAGCTGAGGCTATAGTAAGGTCCAGCGTCCGTTTGTCCTTCCGTTCATCTGTCTAAACAGCGTCAGCTAGATTCACCACGAATTTGTGAGTGTCTATGTACTGTATGTGGGTAGCTCCCAAGTTCATGCCTCTGAATATTTCACCTTGTCTAGAGGAGAAATGCAGGGGTGTCCTATCACCCTTATTGTTCATTTTAGCTGTCGAACTCCTAGCTGTATCAGTAAGAATCAATTTCCATATTAAAAGGATCAATCTAGGAGGAGGAGAAATAAACATTTCCCCAGATGGTGATTGACCTGTTCTCTGGTTTAAAAACAGTTTCCTTGTATTGGATATAATCCTTCATGAGTATGAAAAGCACATGATTAAGCTAAATTTTGATCATAAACTTACTTCATACAAAGAAGTCTGGAAAGTTTGGAGGGCCGTAAACATATCGTTAATTGGAAGAAAAATAGCATTAAAGTCACTGGCAATCTCAAGTTATTTTCATAAGTCCAAAATGCGAATTTGCATTGCAATCCCCCATTGTCCTTCATGGTAATGAATAGGAATGTATGCCTCAACAGCACATATGTAAAAAAGTACTAACTTGTCCTCATTCATCCATACTGATGAAGCTGTAACCTGTAAACCTGCAAAACCGCCGACCAGACCAGACCAAACATGGTGCAGGTGCATTTATGGGTGCTCCCTACCAGGCTTCTTCAAATGGGCACACTTTGGTGAATTTTGGGGTTTGCTTAATGAATATTTGGCGGGTTTTTTTTGTTTTTGTTTTATTTTGAATCTTAAAAAGTCTTCTTCTTAACTAACCTTCAGGCAACTGCTTTGAAATTGCATAGGGACACTTCTGGGGGCCCCCAGACGTTAATTTGTTCAAAAGATGGCGCTACTATTTTTATATATTTTTGTATGATTTCTCGTGTAATTTCCCCATTTTTAACTTCAACAAAAGTATTACTCGGATTATTTTGAGACTCATTAACAATGTGGCTTGTGAAAGAGTTAATCAAAATTGTACACTAGGTGGTACCGCTATAGATCGATGATTTAAAAAAAATGTATCTGGGAACTTGTCAGTTAATACATGCATTCCTCTTTCTTGCCATGTTAGTCAATGAGGAATGCAATGGAAACTCCCAAGTTTTACTTTCTCTCCAAAATCTTTATCTCCTTCACTAGAGTGGGACGCATTAGGGGTTGAATGAGATTGTCAGCTCAGGATGGGCTGTTCACGCAGCCCGCTTGTTTAGTGTTTTCCCAAGTGTTTCCGTGGCTCCTTTAGTTGCCTGAGACTACCTTCGGTACCACTTGAAAGTATGGTGATATATAGGTATATAGAATGGATAATGAGCCATATTCTTCGCTTGATACGTAAGTAATCACCTGATTTTTTGAGGAAGTATGGACTTATTTGAGCAGCTGGTGCTACACAAATACTTGCCCAGAGTCTTCCTTCCCTTGTAATTAGATATTTAAAATCCTTTTTTTGCAGATAATGATTATATGAACTGTTCACTTATGTGCCATGATGACTCTTACATTCCATCGAGATACGTGTGTGATTGCATGACTAATTGTCCAAGTACCCCACCAGAAGATGAGGAATATGTCATCTGTATGCACTTACTCTATTCAACACTAACAAACATTTCCTTCATGTTATCACAAAATATATCCTTCACATATGCATTTTTAAAAAATGCAAGTGACATCACTGTTGTTTTCCTTGCACAAGAAACATATAAATAAGACTATATTTAGGTATACCAGGTCAAGGAGAAACCATCACAGTCCCTTGGTGCACGACAATGCGGGAGTCCAACAAGCATGAAAAGGGGACAGGGCAAACAACACAAAACGGGGAGCCATAGCTCAGGGCAAACTTTGCATGTATTGCTGGGAGACATGCATGCACACTTGAAGTACTGATTCCGTACATCGCCAAGAGATGTGTGTTTTCTTACATAACATGGATTGAAAATTAACTCATTGTTATTAAATTATGGTCAAACTTTTGGCTTAACATACTTAATAAAAGAATAGGGGAGGGCAAGATCAGAAGCTTCTATTGCTCTCCTGTACAAGGCATTTCAGTCATTCTGGGTGAAAGTATTTCCATTAGTTTTCATTTTAATGTAGAACTTTTTAACTTTAAAATCACTCATTGCACAAAGAGCAAAATTTTTGTGGTAAATTTTATATAATTTTTTTTCTCGCAGCATTAAAAGTAGTCTTGTAACTTGAGGTTAATTTCACACGCAATCCACTGGGAATACACTTCTCTAACCTTGAAGAATTCTGTCTATTGGATAGTGTATAAAGCTGTATGCAAATTCCGTTTTAAAGGTGGCGGCTATTATAATACGCAGTAAATAATTCTTTGAAGTATGTGTTGTATTGCATCAGTACGTTAGGATGACATTTTCATTGTTCATTTTGTAGAAAACCAGCATTGTGCTGTGGTGCATGGCACCAAAGAGACCTCGGTTAAAAATTTATGTACTGAAAAGAAAGCATGAAAAGTTGGTACAACGAGTTATGCCACGAAAAGAAAGACTTCTTCAAAAAGATCGATGACAAGGCGCATTGCATGGCGTGTAAGAAAGGAAAACATTTACTGTTGAATCAATAGAGAGAGAGAGAGAGAGAGAGAGAGAGAGAGAGAGAGAGAGAGAGAGAGAGAATTATCCATCAAGAAAAAAAACTAAAACATACTTAAAGTGGCTCGCATTTGCAACTACCCGATGTAACCTGGAACAGGCATGGTAAAGAATCACTAAATAGAAAAGTGTTAGATTCTTGTGAAAAGCGGGATAATGTGTCCTTTTTCTATTTGAATCGGAGATTTGGTACAGTGGCAGCTGGAATGATTTTGTGGAAACAAAATGTGGGGTCTTATGAAACAACTTGACGTTCATAAGTTAATGATATACAGTCACTTAAGTTTCCTTTGTTTCATTTAAAAAAATCATTTCCCATGGCAGATAAGCATGGAAATAAAATTACGATGAAATGATATTGTTTCATCAATTCACTGGAAGAAACAATGTCCCAAAAAGCAAATAAAAACTTCAGTTAAATGGCTCAGGTAAAACAAGCGTACTAACAGTGGCTTGTAAAATCCAGTTTACAATGAATAAGTCTAGTAATCCACCAACATGTAGAGATGATGCGTATTACGTCAACAGCATTTCTCAGCGCGTTTTGTACGCATTGGTGCTTGACCTGTGCCATGTTATCGCGTCCGCAGCCGTAGGCATCCTGGTACTTAAATTTAAGGTCCGTTTTGAGTATTGCTAACTCCGATCAGCGCGTGCCGACTTGTGTTGCAATTGGCAATCAAAAAGTTCGAGTAACTGGCATTGAATTACAGGAATGATTATTAAAATACGTGACTTCAAAATTTAATTTTATTCGATTATACAATAGCTCGGGTATATATAAGATTTTTAATTTCCATTTTCCTCTGCCTGTAGGCAATTGTATACATTTTACACTTAATCGGCAAAGAACCTTGATGCTCAGGATATATATTGTACATGTGTTTCCGACTTTAGATGAAAATATCGTTATCTTACTTTAGCTCTAGATACAAAAATATTTAGTTAAATTTAAAAAAACACGAATTTTCATACACCAAAGTATATCTAACTTTCTTTACGTGAGGGAAAATTTTATGCTAAAAATGGCTTCCACTGCAAAACAATTTGCATCATTTTCCATAGAAATTTTCAGTGTAATTTTAGGTCATTATTTAAACACATACTATTCTAGAGTGGTTTTTTTTCGACTTTGTTCACTTTGCATTGAGAAAATTAACAGGTATCCAGCTGGAGTGGGCATTCAGTATGTGGCATACTAAATGTCGTAAGCAAGGGAATGTGAGTTGTGAAATTAACGATATCATGTTAATGCCATTAATCAGAACAGGCCTTATTATAGTTATTTCCCTGACTTTATGTTAGGTAGAAAAGCATAATTAGTGTACTCAACAATAGAATTGGCTTTTAAACATTGCGTTTCCTAATCTGATGTTTTTGTTTTGCAAAATTAAAAGGTTTAACTGTCGAACAACTGTAAGCTACAAATTGTAGGCTCAGTGATTTCTGTTTGTGCAATATTTTGCTTCAATATATGCCGATTTAAAGATCAGTTTATGCGTTGAACCAACATCCTTGCTGTAAGGTCCCACGGAATAATCAGTCTTAATAAGAGAAAAGCCCCTTTATGGTGCTATGATATTTTATATTACGGTTGCAATTCTAAACAATGTGCAGCTTATGAAGGGGAATCGTGTGATACATCATATGCACATGTATATATCTATGTATATAACACTCAACATATGTGCGTGTTTCTGTCTGTCTGTGCATATTTCAGGCATAGAAGACGGGCAGACAGTTTTCAGTGCAAAACAGCCACTTACAAAATAAATTCTTCAAAACTGTGTCTCTATGAGATTACTTTGGAAATTACAGAGGATGCTGTGATGGCTCCCATCTCGAGAATTGCGTTAAGGCAATTTGGAGAAGACGTGTTTTAGTAAAGTTTCATGCAAAAATTTCATTTTCGGTATTAGAATCCTTTGACTGGTCAAATTTTATATACATGCGTGCAATATTTTTATCCTTTTCAGCATATGGTTTGCTTTTATTTTCTTAAACAGCCTCTAGTTTTTAGTTGAATTAAGTTTTGTTTTCACTGCAGACAAGAACGCCCCTACCAAAGATGCAAAGTTGGATTGTTTTTTGGTATTTTTCAGAAGGCAGTTCACATGGCCATAACGTGTTTATATCTAGAAAGTGCACTGTATGCGTGTTTTTTTCTAGGCAGATTTTACTTGCCCAAAGATGTATGTAAAATGTCCGCACAGTTACTGTATACCCGTTGATAAAGCATGCGATGGCAGGTCCGATTATCCTAGAAAAGAATACAAGGTTTCATGTGGTAGGTGCTGATATCCACATCATACTATATGACTGATTCAATTTAATTTATTATTTTCATCCCCAATACTACAAACCAGAATAGCGAATAGGTTTAATTGTTTATTTTCATCCGCAATATTGCAAACCAGAATATCAAATAAAAGTAATGAGGGATTGTGTGAAAGCCGTGCCGTCATCTAGTAGGAAAAAACCATAAACTGATATGGATTAGTCACACAACTTTTTATCAAGAAAGCTTGAGTTTGAAAAGTGCTACCCTAATGACTACATCTGATGCTTCAAGGTATATTCTTAAAGTTTCCATCTGGTTCCACATCGTTTAAGTTTCCATATTGGTGACATTATGTGACAACACGTAACACTTCCAATCATCACATGAAAACCAACTGTAAATTTGACATTTGAGGATTAGTTCAACGTCATGAGAAGAATTATGAAAGGTTCTTTTGTAAAGTACCAGACCAAATGCTTTTGATTTAACGAGGAACATATTGGGACCTTTCAGTCCTAGTTTAGTCTTGTCAGCAACCTTGATATATTTTGCAAGGTCACATTGGAACTGTTTGGCACTTACGTTTTAGATGATGGTTGAATTGAGATATGATTTAGAAATTTTAATGTTTGAAGGAGTGTTATTTCCTCCAAGGACCACAACGTATATTTTTGGTATTCAAGATTCGTTAGCTAACCTAGGGAATACGGAAAAGGCAATGGAAGTTCGAATTAAGTTTGCAATTTGCAATAAGGCAGAGCCTCGCATTTGGTTGATTATTTGTTACACCTGAGCATAGTTTGATCACGGACTCAAAGGCAATGTAGTATAAATAGGCCAGCTACTGAAAGGTTGGACATATATTTCAAATAGGATTTTAAAGTTTTACATGATGGCTTTGGCATAGGCCATGGATGTGGCTTCCACCATTGTCCTTATATGGTTTCCTGATGAGTCAAACACTAAAGTACTTTGACTCTGCACCTTTGTATGTCAACTGTAATGAAAGGCATGACGTGTGTCCTGTTAATGTATCAAAAGGTATTGGAATGGTAGAAGAGTCACGATGATTTCACACTTCAAATTCAGGGAATCCACGTGACTCCATTTTTCGCCTACATGTAGCCCTTCTATACAGTTTTGCACTACAGTGGGCATGGGTTGGCCTTGCTATTTATATTCATCAGGGTTTTTACAGAACTAGCCTCCTTTGGTTCAAAAAGTTTCATCCGTTGTTATTTACCCCTACCGATGTTTGGCAGAAACTGTATTTGTAGCAATATGTATATTTTATTGCAATGGTGAGAGAATCGGTCTGACCCACTGTTTTACCTTCACACCCATCTCACGTCATATATCAGACTGCTTCATATCAGGGCCTCTCCCTACGCAAAGAGGGGAAGGTCTGTGTTGTGCCTGAATACCAAAATGGTATATCCATTGCTTTTGGGGTACTTTTGGATTTTGTGCTTGCAAGTTGTAGTGTTGTGCTGTGCTGTCTAGCCGCTCTGTCACGAATTTGTTTATATTGTGTTAAGATGGGTCGTGCTGTCTAGCTGCTCCGTCACGAATTGGTTTACATTGTGTTAAGATGGGTCGTGCTGTCTAGCCGCTCCGTCACGAATTGGTTTACATTGTGTTAAGATGGGTCGTGCTGTCTAGCCGCTCCGTCACGAATTTGTTTACATTGTGTTAAGATGGGTCGTGCTGTCTAGCCGCTCCGTCACGAATTGGTTTACATTGTGTTAAGATGGATTGTGCTGTCTAGCTGCTCTGTCACGAATTTGTTTACATTGTGTTAAGATGGGTCATGCTGTCTAGCCGCTCTTTCACGAATTTGCTTGCAAGTTATAGTGTTGTGCTGTGCTGTCTAGCCACTCTGTCACGAATTGGTTTACATTGTGTTAAGATGGGTCGTGCTGTCTAGCCGCTCTGTCACGAATTTGTTTACATTGTGTTAAGATGGGTCGTGCTGTCTAGCCGCTCTTTCACGAATTTGCTTGCAAGTTATAGTGTTGTGCTGTGCTGTTTAGCCACTCTGTCACGAATTGGTTTACATTGTGTTAAGATGGGTCGTGCAGATCTTCAAACTGTTGAAATGATTCCAAAACTTGATGAATGTTCAGCTATCTGCCACTACCATCATCAGTTACACTGTTTACAATGAAGCAGTGTCTAGATGCACTATAGTATTTTATGTGCCCTGCTCTCTCTTTGAACAATGCATGGCTAAGGTTAATGCTTTACGATCCTTGGTGTTTTCTTTGAACAATGCATTAATACAGTATACAATTTTAAACTTCCCACTGTCCTACTCAAGTGTTTGAACAGTACCTGTGAACACAAAGATCCCACACAGCTATTAATGATTTTTATAAACTGTGTAATAATAATTAGTCAAAATTTATTTCTGTAAAAACTACAACAAGATGCCAAATGTTTATTTAAAAAACCCTTCATTGTTGTAAAAGAATTGGAATTGAACAAACAGTCTATGATTTTAAATATAGAATGCAAAGTTTCTGGGATTTGGTGAATGTTTTATCATGTGGTGTATCATGAGAGTATCAGATGCTTCGGGGGAGATTTATGCCATTGTGGTTTTACACATAAGTACACGTGTCCAGGGATGTATAGATGTGAAGGACAGAACAACTGTATTTTCTTGGAACAAGTGTGCGATGGAATTATACATTGCGTGAATGGTGAAGATGAACAACAAATCTGTCCTGAAGCATGTGTTTGCAGAAGAGTTAATTATAAATATAGTTAGAGTATACAGGCACTGGATCCTCTCTGCTCCTCAATTTAGGGACTGATGCTAAGCAACTAATATTTACACACAACAATGAAGGGGAGCAAGGGGGGTCTTGATCACATTTCACAGGGAAAAAAGTTGTTTTCACGGTTCACAGGAAACATTAGTCAGCTTATATGCATATTCACGATTCACGAGCAATGGCTTAATCACAAATCACGAAAATTAATTTTATTGTTTCACAGATCACGGAAAATAAAAAGATAGGATCACGAGTCACGAAAATACCCTTGCCCCCCCCCCCCCCTTCAACAATATTCTACATATGAATACCGTGCTAAAATATCCGTTTCTCTTTTATTTGACCTTGTCACATTATAAAATCAAGGATATAGTTTCTGGGGTGTTCAATGATTCACACAATCCGCTCAACCTTGATCTTAGTTACAATTCCCTTCCTAGATTATGCGCAGATATATTTATTGGTCTTGGTGGACTTCAAAGTCTCAAAATATATGGCAACCCATCTTTGCCACTTTCGATGTTGGAGCGTTCAACGGACTTGCATCGTTGCCTATGTTATACTTGAACGGTCACTCATTGGTGATACTATACAACATGCAATTGCAAGGCTTGTCATTCTTACAAACACTACATTTGAAAAGGAATAACATATGCACCATAGAGCCTAAGGCTTTTCATAACTTGGCACAGCTGAAAGACCTGAATATATCTGGAAATGACGTAATAAACTTTGACAGATTTTTGTTTTAAAAGCTTGGCCAGTTAAGGAAGTTGGTTAGTTCAGAGTTTACATTCTGCTGCTTAGCCCAGTTTCCTGAAACAAGATGCTTACCACCATCTGATTTTTTCTCAAGTTGCTATGATCTCATGGCGAATGAAACATTGTGAGTTCTACTATTGGTTATGGGAAGTTTGTCTCTTCTAGGAAATATAATCGCTATTGTCTTACCAGGCCAATATGAAAGAACAAATAAAGTCCACCCGTTTTGGATTACAAACATAGCAGGTGCAGACATGTTAATGGGAGTATACCTATTGACAATAGCTTGTGCAATTGCCTATAAAGGGCGTTATATTGAAATGGATAAAAATGCCTTCGTCGGCAGTTTGCAACATTGCAGGAACTGGAGCCTCGACCTTGGCCCTTGTGTCGCTCTTGATTTGCTACTTATTTAATACAAAGAGAAACTTAACAAACCTAATTCTGTAAGCCCATGTACCGTTTGAACACCATCAAGTCCGATATTCTAAGAGCAAAGTCCTATTCCGTACCATTCACTGAAAAACTGTATTGTTCTAAATCATAATAGCAAATTAATTTATGAAAGGAACAAATCATATTCATAAAATTTGAAATTTAGAAGAAAGTTTTAGGCATTATTAGCCTTTAAAAAATCGGGTCATCAGCGGGGAACCAGCGCAAGACTTGTTTCGGTGCCATTAATCCCCGGACAAGTCATTCTGCTAACTGGCGGCACCATGTTTGCATTTCCAATACAAACATCCCGAGCTGATGTATTACGGAATAAAGCGAATATGATGTTCCTTAGTTAATAGGCCTACTTAAAAACGTAGCCCACATGACATAAATATGATAAAACTACCCCTAACACTCATGATTAGGCCTAGCAAACATCACATTGAACGTTTTCAGTGCCATTGTGTTCCCGTATAGCAGGTTTAGATTAAACATGAAAGGAGCTGTTGTAATGGGCAGAGCAGTACGGTTCCTGGCATTGTTCGCAGCGGTAATTTTCTAACGTGTGCTACCCGTATTTCAAGGGAGAATATTATAATCGCTCCACAATTTGTACCTTAACATTATCCATTATTCCAACATTTGCAACAGTACTGCTAGTGATAGCTTACGTATAGATGCTGTTCTCAGTTATGAAAACTACTGCTTCAGCCAGTGTTGCCAATCCTCATAATGTCCGTGTATTCCATCGAATTTTTATAATCCTACTTACGGATCTATGTTGTTGGATGCCAATCTATTTTCCTGGTGAGTAAACTGTAAAAGGTCCAAGTGTGTCAAACAGTAAATATCCATTGTCTTGTGCAGGCAGAAATTATTGTTAACTCACACGAACTTTTTGGGCGTAGTGGATTACAAACGTATTCTTTGCCACAAATATATCAAATCTTTGTTAAGTGTTTGCTGTTACTAAATGTTGCATCCATCTGTACTTCCGTTCATGTTATTCTAGTTAATTCAGCAGTGTCTAAAAATACTCAGTTGTTTTACATATCAGATTCACAAGATGTCAGGTAACGTAATAAGGTTCTTATTTCTTTAAGCGATAAAAACATCTTTGCTGCAATGTAAAGTCTCGGTGTTGAATACCAGTATATTTAAGTGCAAATGCAATACTCGCATGTCAGCTCCGGGTTTTCTCAGTGTACTGTCAACACATAATATGTCATGTAAAACCATGCATTTCTCACCTATTTCTAATGGTTAGTTACATATTTGCCTCTCATTTTCATAAATTTTCGTTGGCAAGAGGGCAAAGAAAGGGACACCCTTAAGAGTAATATATGAAGTTAATGAAGTATTAGTCTGTGACAGTATATCGTGTGAAGAAGTCAATTTGATATCTAGTTCTGGTATAACTAGGGGAGCCCAAACGCCGAGAAAGGGCAGATCTCGGCCCCTTCTGCAGAGAAACGCAGAGGAAATTTGTACAAAAACATTTTCCTGGCACCTCCCGGCAATGTTGCCGAGAAACGCCGAGGTCTTCTGCAATGCTACTCTCCCCCTCGTCGTTTCTCAGCAAAAATGCAGAGAAATGCCAAGGTTCCTTTCTCGCTTATTCTTACCTCGGCGTTTCTCGGAGAAACGCATCTCTCATATTCCTTGACTTGGGTAAAATGTCACTTCCCCGCAAGTATCGCTGATTCTTATAAATAGTAAGGTACAATCGTTTATGTTCTGCAATGAATAAATGATATCTGTCTTGTTTTGCGTCACCCAAAAAAATGCTTACCAGTACTTCTCATGAATACAGTCTCCAATCCATACCTAGCCATTTCTCAGCAAAAAATGCTGAGGAACGCCGAGATGTTTTTCACTCTAGCCATTACTTCGACATTTTTCGGTGAAAATGCCGAGAAACGCCGAGAGGAGAGAAGTAATGCAGTAGACCTGGGAGTTTCTCGGCAAAATTGCGGAGAGATGCCGAAAAAAGGGACTTTTGTACCAATTCCCTCGCCATTTCTCGGCACAAAGCACCAAGGGTGGCCCTGTCTCGGCGTTTTGGCTCTCCTAGTGTATGAAGCATGTTTCTTGTTGTGTTGCATGGTTCCCACTTCATGCTAAGCTCGTATCAAATATATAAAAATTATTTTAAAACCCACCCTCCAACACACCCACAAGCACGCGAACATGCCAATGCACACACAATATATTATATGATTATAGTATCTCCAACTCTTTAACAGTACATGAATGAATGAATGAATCTTTATTGACTGCGCTGTTACATAAAATACAGCAATATGTCAAATATACAACATGTACACATGTAGAGTATGAAAGAAAAAAAAAAGAAGAAGAAAATCACATTAAAACATGCACACAATCAAAAGAAAAATGTAACAAAAAACAGTACAGACACGTACAGCACAGTACAGTACAATAGATACAAAAGATTTACATAAATCACTAATCACCTGAAATGAAAATAGAGTGCAGTCATCAAATTGGCACGGTGTTACATGATTACAGTGGTTTCTCTCTTAGGGAAATGGCTTTGTCCATGAAATTTTCAAATAGGTATACAAGTTCTGTGTCATGCAGTACCAAAATTCATGCAGTACATGTATGTATAACCAAAGGGCGTATAGCTGACTTTAGACACACAAGAAATGCCTGCAGCGTGTAACTGGGTACTACAGATGTCGTCCAGGGTTTAGACACAACCCATATACGACTTCAAAAATCCTGAGACGTTGTCGAATCTTTTAATGCATGTGTATTAAAAAGCGCAATCGATCTGTTGATCGTATATTTGATCGCTTAACTGGCTGCGCTGACGTTTTAAAAACAAACTGATATGCGGCATCCATTTCAACTCAGAAACTTTGATATCCGCCAATGAAAACGGCATAGTTATAATCCATGCGTTTCTGGTAGGGTATTCTCATCCGTTTATTGCTTTCATAGATCACAGCTATGAACTTAATTTCCATAGATACGCAACCTTTTGTAGCAGAATTTAAGAGGCTATCGTTTTGCTGTTGTACTACAATACGGCCCTTTGGTCTGCCGTTTGGTCTGGCCCATAAACGACTTGTAAAGGGCCTTTAGTTTAAGGGCATGACCAAATGCAGCGCTGAAGCCAGCTCAAAAATATTGGTAGTCAACGTAAAAAATCGGGTCGGCAAACACGTGTGGCGACCAGGACGCAGCTAAAAGAACATCACAGCATTAGCCCTCTCTGCCTATGACGTTAATATTACTCCAGTGTGCCTTAGCAGACAGTCGTAACCCAAATTTACAGTAGTTAAAGTGTGCAAAATGCAACTATTATAGCAGAAAATATAGTATGGGTCGGACTGCATTCAAGGAAGCGAGAGTGGCCATGACAAGAAATTTTGGTTTTGAGTTTGATGACAGAGCAGGAAGATGCACAGATGGCCTGTGTTTGAAACACACTTTTACTGAGCTGCCACCCGAGGAGGAAGATGCGTGGATAGCCTGTGTTAACTCGATGAGTGCCAACTGTGACTTAGTCAAACTACTAAAACAGAACTGCTCTGAATTATAATAAGGGTGCCAGATTCAAGTACCAACATGCCTAAAGTTAGATAGAATATAACAGTCCAGGGCAACAGCTTTCCTAGGTGCACTCTGACCATTGAATCTGTCGAAAATGTGGCACGGAAAGAGTTAAAAAGGATACTTTGTTTGAGCTGCTGACCAAGCAAGAAGATGCTGGCTTGTGAAAGGACACCCTATCTCCCGTCCGCAAAAGAAAAAAAAAAAAAAAAAAAACTGCTGACAAAGCAGGAAGGTACAGTAAAACTTCTCTAACCAAACACCTCCGTATATCGAACACCTCTCTTTACTGAAAACCATTTCTCGGTCCCAAATACATTCTTTCTATGCTATCAAACCTCCCTAAACTAAACACCTCACTATACTGAACACTTCCGGTCCCAAGGGTGTTTGGTATAGGGAGGTGTCACTGTACATCTATAGTTGGTGTTAGAGACGCTTCCATCAAGCTGTCAGCTCACAACAGAAAGCGACTTGCTGAGGCTGATTTGTCAGTACTTACCGGACATTTTTAACGCTTCCAACAATTTAGTCCATTTGCTTCACACATATAAAAAATCTGACTCATCTACAAGCTTTTCATGTTCCTGATTTATTCAAACACCAAGTCATTTTTACAAGTATGGTCTTTCACAATTCATGATTTAGTCAAACACCAAATCATGTTTAACAAGTTGTCTTTTATTGTTCGAGACAAAAAGTTCAGTTCAACTTCAAAACTCAAGGGAAAAGAAAAAAAATATATAACGATCACAAAATATCACATTTGACCCTGTTCAGCATGAGGTGCTAAACCTGACAGTGGTCTCCACAGAAACACTGTATCATCTACTCAATAAACAGTGGCGAAAGGACGACGTTAAACAACATATTTGTACATGAACTTTGAAAATAAGGTGGTTTCCTTGCATGATTAACTCTCTGGAGATTGAGTCACGGGTTTCCTTACATGGTTAACGCTCTAGAAACTGAATTACCTGATTTGCCTGCATGGTTAACCCTCTATATACTGAGTTGCCCAGTTTCCTTGCATGATTAACCCTCTGGAAACTGAGTCACCTGGTTTGCCTGCATGGTTAACCCTTAAGAGATTGAGTCCCCAATTACCTGACATGGTAAACCCTCTGGAGGCTTGAGTCACCTGGTTTGCCTGCATACTAAACCCTCAAGACAATAAGCCACCGGGTTTCCTTGCATGATTAACCCTCTAGAAACTGAGTCACCAGGTTCCCTTGCATGGTTAACCCTCTGGAAACTGAGTCACCAGGGTTGTTACATAACTAACCCTCTGCAGACTGAGTCACCTGGTTTCCCTGCATAGTTAACCCTCTAAAGACTGAGTAACCAGGTTTCCTTGTATGATTAATCCTCTAGAGACTAAATCACCAGGTTCCTTACATGGTTAACCCTCTACAGACTCGGTCATCACGTTTCCTTGCATGGTTGACCCTCTGGTGACTGGTATACCAGATTTCTTACATGGTTAACCCTCTGGAGACTGAGTCACTGGGTTTCTCTGCATAATTAACCCTCTGGAGTCTGTTACCAGGTATTTTACGTGGTTAACCTTCTGCAGACTGAGTCACCAGGTTTCCTTGCAATGTTCACACTCTAAAGACTGACTCACCAGGTTTCTTACATGATTAACCCTCTGGAAACTAAGTCACCAGTTCCTTACATGGTTAACCCTCTAGAGGCTGAGTCACCAGGTTTCTTGCATGTTTAACCCTCTAGAGACTGAGTCACTTGGTTTGCCTGCATGCATAATCCCCAAGAGACTGAGTCACCAGGTTTCCTTGCATGATTAACCCACTAGAGTCTCAGTAACCAGGTTTCCTTGCATGATTAACCCTCTAGAGACTGAGTCATGTGGTTTCCTTGCATTGTTAACCCTCTAAAGACTGAGTCACCACATTCCTTGCATGGTTAAACCTCTGGAGACTGAGTCACCTGGTTTTCTTCCATGGTTAACCCTCCCGACACTGAGTCACCAGGTTTTTTACATTGTTAACCCTCTACAGACTGAGTCACCAGGAATATCTGCATGGTTGACCCTCTGGAGACTGAATTACCAGGTTTCTTACAGGATTAATCCTCTGGATACTGAGTCACCTAGTATCCTTACATGGTTAACCCTCTGAAGACTGAGTCACCTGGTTTCCTTGGATGGTTGACCTTCTGGAGATGGAATCATCAGGTTTCCTTGGAGTTCTCTGGAACCTATTCATCAAGAGGGCTCCAAGGAACCCCAAGAACTCGTACAATATTAGTTTCAATTGCAAGACAGAACCAGATGACATGGTAATTGATGTTTGCTGGTCAACTAATTGAAGTTGAAAATGCAGTTTATCTTTAAAAAATACAAAGAACAAACAAAAACAAACACACCCTCTTCCACAAGGATACAATGGTGCTAGGAGCATCAGGGTTAATAAGAAGCTAACATTGTCTGCCATGCCAGACGCTCTATTATTGTGACGAGACACAGGAAGTGGCAGGTCCTGCCTGCTCTTGCAAACTCTGTTTACCCATGATGCCAGTTTCCTGTTCAACCCCTTTGGGTGTATACTCTACATACCCCATAAGCATAACCATGTTACAGACGGGGACCTACATAAGGACACCCATACCACACGAAACAATGCCCAATGTAGTATGGCTGTCATGACTTGGGTCAAATTTCACATTGTGCTCCAACATGTAACAATCTTGTCCTGAAACAGCTTGGGTTGTCTGTTGACATAAATATGACACATTACCATATGGAAGTAGAACCCAGTGCTGGCTGTCCTTTGTATAAAACATGCAGTGGCTGTGGGGTTAAAAAAAGGTCAATTCTAACTCTTTCAGTGCTAAATTTTGGACTGAGTCAACAGTTTCTCTGGGTGTGCATGGGGCGCAATTAACCTAATGCACACCAAGAAAAGCAGTTGACCTTGGATATTCTGGCTGGAACTATAGGTATGCTGGTTCTTGAATGAAAGGTCTTTTTACAAAGAATATGAATCTGGGATCCTTATCATGAATCAGACTAGTTTGACTTAAGTAGATTGACTTTCGTCATGCTTGGCACTGAAAGAGCTAATACAACAGAATATTTTATTGTCTGTTACCAGTGGGACAATGTCAATCACATGATACCTATTTTTCCCACTTGGTTGGCATGACCATAAAGCACATGAAAGCACATGCAGGTAATACAAAACACGATTTGGTAATGGTTGACCAATCAGGGATTCACATTGTTCCCAATCACAAGATAAATCTACAAGTTCAAGAATTGGATACACATAATTATATATATTTATATACCTCAATGTTTTAAGTCTTTCAAGTGACTACCTTGGAGGCATGGTTTAAACCCTTTTGGCACCTGCCCTCACCCACTGTCTGTACTTTGAAAACAATTAAGTAATGAAATGTTCCAAAGTTATGCCATTAAATAGGGAAAATTTGCATTAACACCTGAATAAATAAATACACACACATACAGTTAAGCCCGTCTAAAACTTAACAGCCAAATGCATTTTTTGTGTTGCAAAATGTTGTACTGAGGTTTGTAAAGGTTAACCAAGGGTTTGTTAAAGGTTGGCAAAGGGTTTCAAATGGTTGCAAACCCTTTCAAAACATTTCAACATTTTCATCAATAAGGTTGAGAAAGTGGGTGATATGGTTGTTAATCATTAGAGAATGGTTTAAACGTGTTTAAAAGGGTTTTAATGCAATAAGAAGAAATGGTTTTGAAATGGTTGGATATTGTTTGAAAAAGGTTTGCCTTTCACTCAAATGGTTGGAAAAAGGTTGCGAAAGGTTGATGCGTTTGGTGACTATTAAGTTTAATGCGGGCTTAACTGTATACATGTGTATGCATATATATGTATATGGGCACCTGTGCATGTACACCCATACTTAACACACACACAAATATACATATATATGTACGTATGTATATATAATACACACAGTCAAACCAAGGTCTCAACATGAGGCTCACATTCCCAAAATGTCAAGGTGCCATGGCACTCATTAAGAGTATCAAGGCGTCATGGCACTCATTAAGAGTATCAAATGAGTCATGGCACTCATTAAGAGTATCAAGACCCCTTGGCACTCATCAAGGCGTCGTGGCACTCATTAAGAGTATCAAGACCCCTTGGCACTCATTAAGAGTATGAAGATGTCATGGCACTCATTAAGAGTACCAAGGCGTCATGGCACTCATTAAGAGTATCAAGACCCCTTGGCACTCATTAAGAGTATCAAAGCGCCATGGAACTCAGTAAGAGTAATATGGTAACTCATCTGGCAATCTCTGCTTCCATTTTCATAGCAGTGCCAAAAAGAACTGAAAGAAAGTCACTGTGTCCAGTTGACAGGCTGTAATAAATACAGTTATAGAAATGTGTACATTTGGTTGTTTCCAAAGTCCTGGTGCCCAGTTTGACAGACATTAATTAATAAAAGGGAGAGAAAGTTGCATGAATAAGTGTTTCCAAAATTGCATGTGCACATCAAGTAGCAGCACTATCTGTGTTCCTGCTTACAGTGTGCAACCATGGCAACAGTGAGAGTATGCAACTATGGTAACAATAATTGTATGCAACCATGGTAACAGGGACAGTGTACAACCATGGCAGCAGCGACGCAAAAACTGCAGAAAGTGCTACCCTCAATGGCACTATCTTTGTACTTTAATAGGAGACATTCATATTGACTTCAATCCTACTCTGAGTCCTTGTGAGTGGCTAGGCCCATACATTTTGGGAACATTATAGTCTGTAGTTAATGATGAATATTTCAAAGGTTGAGATGACCGGTTTAAACCCACCAGTTGCCTTTTATGGGTGTCTGCCTGTCTCAAGTCGGGAGAGAAATTTGTTTCTTCACATTGGTAAGATGAATGTTGATGCTTTGGTAACTCTGGAATCTCTTTGCAGTCATTGTTGGGTTTGGAAGTTATGTATATGGGTCATGTTTTTCTCTACTACATGGTTGCTATGCAACAGAACCATCTACCCCATGATCAGAGCACACTGGTATTATGTTACTTAATCACCTGGAAATAGCACTTTCTGCCGAAGATATATGAAGTTTATCAACAAAAAAGCTATTATTAAGAAGCAGTACCCACCATAGGTCACTGAAACTGGTCTCCATGCACTTTAGGTGCTTTTCCAAACTCCCGTAAAAATTCTGTGTGTCCAGTGCCATCACCATGCTACTGCACTTACTGACGTCGAGGCCCTGGGGCATGGCGCAATGCTCCTGGTGGCCGTAATGCATCATAGCAAGCATGGGCAAATCACTTCCCTACACTGCAAGGGAGAAACTGAAATGTGGGGATGGTTGGGTGGGAATTCTAACAACCTATGGTGAGTACTGTTTCTTAGTGATAGTTTTACTGTTGAAAAACATATTAAGGACACAGTACAACACCATAGGTCACTTAAGCTGATGTAATCAGACTGGGAGGAGCCTCAAAAGATTCTTGCCCAAAGACCCTGCACTTGAGGGCCAGGGACCAGAAAACTATCCTGGACCCCCAGTGCCTCCTCCTCAACTACATGGAGTCAGAGGGGGTGGTTGGGGCACCCCCCAAACAGTGGTAAGAAGTGGCTATCCAGAAGAACTTGATTGCTAACAGCTGAGTCTCCACTTCTACCAAGTCCCTTAGGTAGAAGGACGTAAAGGTGCTATGGGAGCGCCATCTAAGGATGGCCATAATATCCCCTACTGACATGTTGTGTAACGCGTCTTACAAGTTAGATAACACTCTTGTCTCAGGAGTCAGGACAGAAAACATGCAAGCTCATCACCCCTTCCAGCCACCCAGTAGGCCAAGGAAATCATTTTCCTAATCCATCCCAAGATGGTATCAGGAGACAGAGTCCGGGACTTCATCTGCCGCAGAGGGAGAAAAAGTTTCCACCCAGCTCAATGAAGTTCAATCCAACTTCAATAGAATCGAAGCACTCTAACGGGACGAAGGGCACGATCTGGATCGGACCTGGACACTATTGCTGAGAGTGACTAAACCCAAAAACCGGTCCAGGCGGTTGAAGGGTCATGTGACACTTGTGCCTCAGACACAAATCCCACAAACGACCTCAGAAAGACATCCCTTCCATCAGCAGACCACTGGATGCCGGATCTATCCAAGGTGTGTATCTCCCTGCACTTAGCACCTGTGGCCACAGCTACCAGGAAGACCGTCTTGAAAGTAAGCATCTTAAGATCAATTAAACCCATATATTTAGATTCCAATGGAGGTTTAGTATTTAAAGCTTCCCAAGCACCATGGTCTTTTTGACCTGCTGCCTCCCTGTATGTTGATGTACCCAACCGCCATACGATTGTCGCACATCACCAGGACATGCTTTTTCTCTGTGATCAAAACTGGACATAGGCACGATGAATTGCCTCCTGTTCTAGCCAATTGATAGCAAATTGCCTCCACTGAGGAGGCCATTTACATGAGGCTGTCACAGAGTGTCACAGCCCCATAGACAGGCACCAATAAACAAATCATGTCTCTGTTGAAAGGTACCAGGGACTGCGGCAGCATGACCTTCGTCCTGCAAGACCACCAACTCAGAATCAGCCTATCATACAGCTAGATCGTGAGATGCTGAGACAAGACACACCTCTTTCAGTCCCAGTGATTCCAGAAGCTGAGCTGGATAGGCCCACAATAAATCCTCTCCAGAGGAACCTGAGAGTCCGTGGTCGTCAAAGTCCCTATCATGCACATCCACTGATACACTATCGGATCAGATTCCCTCCTGAACTGTTTCAAGAGGGCCAAGAGTCACTTCCACCTGTCCTCTGAAGGCCGATGGATGAAACGAACTGTCACATGCATCAGGCCACCAATGCGTGCCCCACGGGGCGAGGCATCAGTTTCTGGCTACCCTTGGCACCAGAAAAGCCTGACTTAGAAGGCTGGCCAACCCTCTTCGCTGTCTTGTTCCTCCACCTCTGCAGCTTCTGCTGTTGCTGCGGGCCACACACAGCCCAGGCAGGGTGACAGGCAGAAGAAACCCCTTGGTCAACTTTGTGCTTTACAGGAAAGCCCTGTCCAAAGACTTCTGTCACTTCTCCTTGGCCAAGTTATCTGCCTTCCCAAGAAGGGGAACAAAACCCACGCTAAACAAACCAGGACCTGGGTCTGAGGGCAGCTGATAGTCAGACAGGAGCACATTACCATGCACCAACTTGACATTTGCATCAAGCATAATCACTCTGCTTAGCATGTGACCCACACCATGGCTTCAGGACTGCTTGACACCCAGCAGGGTTTCCAACAAGTGTTTGATGGGGGCTAGAACCCAGGGATTACTATGTGCCTCCTTGAGGACACACATGGCGGAACACCCCAAACAGTCGAGGAAGGAGCCAATGATTGTCATTATCCGTGCGTCATGTTCAAACACCAAAGCATTGACAGAGACAGGGAGACATACTCTGCTTCATTGACGCCGCTGTCCCGTGAGGGAGCGTCAACCGTCACAGGAGCGAAGTTGTTACAGCTCCAACCTCACCTTTGGCTTAGCCTGACCCTGCGAGTTCACCAGAAAGCTCAGATAAATTTCCAGCCATCAAAGTGGAGAATAGTACCTCCAACTTGGGAGGTGACTCAACTGCCCTGAACAGCGTACCTGGCTTCTCTCTCTTAGAGGGAGACCAGTTGCCCCGGTCTGCGACCTCCTTGGCTGAAGCTAACAACTGGAGAGCCTTTGCCTGTACCGCAGTGGCAAGAAGTAGCCGAGCCTCAGCCTCCCTCCACTCCGCCACAAGATGTGAGTGACACGCTCTTCCCCTTCAGAATCCTCACTCATGAAAAGGCCGAGATTGAGAATGTCCTCATTGGGACAATCCTTGACATTGTCACCTGAGCCAGGAAGCAAATCCTCTAAGGGCTCCTCCTCAGTCTTCACCTTAGCATCCCCATGAGGCTCTGACACTGCAGTGGCCTCAGCAGCCAGTGTCGCAGACGAAGAACCATACTGCATCTGCAGCTCCTCCCTTGCATGAAAAGTCTCCGCAGGTTAAACACCCAACAAGAGATGGCCCACATGGGGAGGCGACACCGGCCAACCAGCAGGCACAAGAGGAATACACCTAGAGGCAGCCAAACCTAAGTAACCCATCACATCAGTGGGGTAGGCTCAAGCGCCTAAGCAGCCCGTCCTGCCGCCTCGTCAAAAAAGGTTTCCAGAGAGGCAACCTGTCCAAGGGAAGGCTGATCAACCCCAGGATCAACCTCAATTGGGGACGGAACAGACCCTGGATATACAGTCTCCATAGGAACTGCTCCAGCATGGGGCTAGCCACGTGGAGGGCCCTTCTGTGTGCCAGCACTCTACCCTCCAGAAGCAGAGCGGATGAGGAAGACAGCCATCTCTCCTCAGTTGGTGATGTGTCTGAACCGTGTTCTGGCACCGCACCTTTCCTTGTGGAGAAGAGGAACTGTGGTGATGGTCGAGTCCTCATCTCTGAGGACTACCAAGTGGTTTGAACCTTGGTCCAAAAGGGGCCTGGGGCCAGCCGCTACCACCATGGGAGGCTTGGTGGGAGCCACCACCCTGACCGCACTAGCCAGCTCAGGCTGCGGTGTGAACGCCTCTGAAGATGACTTGGGCCTGCTTTTGCAAAAGGGACCAAGCATCTCAAAGGGGGGCAGAGGAAGGAGGAGCACTCACCATCCTGTAGTCGAACTACCGATGCCCGGCCAGTAGGGAACTGATTTGCACATGCTTGCTATGATGCACAACGGTCACCAAAAGCAGTATGGTGAGGGCACTGGACCCACGAAACTTTTATGGGGGCTCTGGCAAAGCACCTTATGTACATGGAGACCAGCTTAAGTGACCTATGCAGTTTCTTAATGTTATAAGCTTCCTATACATTTGCACAATGTGTAAATGAATTCTTCTGAACTCATTCCCTTATTTTTGCCAGAGAAACATTTAGCTAAATACATGCATCTGTCCTACTTCCCCTTAATAGTTCCTTGCTGCAGGAAAGGGAGGCAGCGGAGGTCCGCAACTAATATGAATGCTTGCTATTTTGCCATGTCTGTATGTGGAGCCTGTGTTGTTGACCACTCATCCATTGAGACAAACAATATAAGTATGCTCTAAGCCACATAAATGAAGACAACATTGATTTTGTTGTGGCTACCCTATCATAATTAACTATAAATGTAAATAACCATCTCAGCTGAGCATGCTCAGTCAGTTTGATCCCTAATTAGTTCACTGGGATATATTCTTATAACTTATCATCGCATATCACAGTGGCCAAACTAAACATCATCCAGAGACATATTTGGGAAACACTTTACCTTGGTATTTGTTATTGATGCGTAAAAGATTTTGTATGACTATTTTCATGAAAATAATCCACAAATTTACTAAAACACAAGTTCAGTATTGGTTACCAGGGAAATTTTACATGAATGGAGAGAGATCACTTCCAGACTCCAATGACCTGTAACCCACATCCTGCCTATGGAGAAAGGTCACTTCCTGTCTCCAATGACCCTTGATCCACACCCTACCTGTGGTGAATAGCCCTGATATATCAACTTAGCAAATTAAATATATGAACAAATGTGTGGAGGCAGAGTAGCACCTTACCATCTAGGCTATCATTCAAATCTTGGCATACACAGGACAGCCAGCGCCACCTTGTGGCCAAAAATTATGCAGATAAGATTACCAAGAGGCTCTTCACCTTTCTGTACATTGGTAAACATTGTAAATATCAATTTTGACTAAAAGTAAAAATTAAATAAGATGACAATTTTGTGGTATTTTAGTACAGGGCAACCACACAGTTGTTTTAACTGTTTTGACTGTAGTCTGACTATCAGCTCAAGTCTTTCCTCCTCCTTTGTCAGGAATGACCCATGAATATGGGAAATTTGTTATAATTCCAATATTTGTAAGTAATCCTTACCTATCCACTATATTTAGTATGATATCTCAAAGATTGTATCCACTCCAAAATTCTACCCAATCAGAAAACATTTTTCTATTATTCCTCTGGAGTGGAGGCCCATGGCGCCCTCTGCTGGTTGACCTCCCATGGCTATTACTTGACCTCTGATTTTGACCAATCACATCCGTTTCTCACAATGGACTAACCTTAGAATGATCTGATACTCGTTTGGCTGGATGGGCTCCATGTATGCCTTTGATGTCACTAGCATGCGCCACACCCACGATGCCAACTTCAACCACCCACATCATTATGCCATAACACACACAAAACTGACCCTCATTTCTTAATTGTTAGCATCTGTCTCTATATTATTTTGGCAGATGTTTATTACTAATACACAAAAAAGTGACGCACATTGCTTATATTTATATTTTCCCCTTAATTTTTCTACTCATTACATGCAATTTAGTAGGCCTGCATAGAACTGAGAAAAAATACCAGAAACTGATTTGCTTGTTCAATTGTTGAGTTCCTGAAATCCCAGGTGGACATGTCTTATTTCAATGTGGGTGGGACACGTGTTATGGTCCGATCACACACAAGGCTCATGTGTTATGGTTTCATAACACACCAGGCTCTCTCCAATATTTGCAATGTTAAAAGTTAGATTGAATGTAAATATTGATGAATGAAAATAAAAGGCAGCCTAAAAAGCACTACAGAGTAGAAAATAACATGGACGCAAAGCAGCTAAAGAGAAAAACCTGATGTGATTGGTCAATACCAGAGGTCAAGTGATGGGCACTGGGGTCAACTGGTAGAGGGTGCCACCGACCTCCAGTCCAGAGGAACATATACAGAGATTCTTTTCTAATGAGATAGAAATTTTGGCATGGATATAACCTAAAAGATATCATACTAAATGTAGTGAATAGGTAATGCATTATGACACGAATATATCAAATTACTACAACTAGACTGAATCATGGTTCCAAGTGCAAACCAATTGAAATTCCTCTTTAAGGATATTCACAAGAAAAGGATCATATAATTGCATTTTAACTTTAAAGGCCACAACGAAATTCTGATGGCCATATATATGTCTCATGTGCATGTCCAAAATAAACAGCACCATCATAACTACTATTTACCTATAAGTAAGTTGATGGCAAATTCATGACTTAATCTTTAAGCTAATGACAAGAGCTCTGTCCCTGTTAAGGACAATTTATTAATTCATAGTTACCCTGTTTTATTCTTCCTTCAAATGTTAAGAAAAATCACTTTTTACTCTTAAGCTGCTGGTATTTTAGGTATCATGGGTTGCTTTTACATACAGGAGTAGCACAAATATTATGATGAACTGTCATGCAAGTGTCCTCTTTAAGAATGCCAAGGCTGCCCCTTGATGATAGTGCGTGGAGATGTCACACTACCCTCATTCCAGTAAAGATAAGATTCCCCCTACATTTCGCCTATCAACACACTGAACTCGTATCGAAGCAATGTAACATAGAGTTCTCCTCATACACCAGTCTGCTTGGTTTCTTATGACCCTGATGAATCGTGAATTGCAAAGAGGCTGAAATGGAAGCTCTGTTGGTATGATTAGTTAAGGAATCCAAGTGCTTTACCCCAAATAGACATGTACAAGATGTGGCATTATTAATCATGTGTACGTTAAGCATTTTGTGTTGCCAGATCTCAAAAATAAGTTAACACTGGAAACAAAAGAGCCACCCTAATGCAGATACAGAGCGGTGCATGTGGTTTTTGTCATGCAGGATTTCAAGTGCGTCCAATTGCTACCTAAGAAGACCTCCATCAAGACTCCCAAGTGAAGGCTGAATGTGAGGGATCATTGTTAATATAAAAGAGGAGTATTTCTGTCACAGCCAGTCTTTGGTACACTCTGTTCACGGAAGATGAAATTTTCCTTCTCTGGGCTGTGCTGGCTAGCGATGTCCTACGTCATCGAACCCTGCCGGGCCAAGTGTCATGTCAGTGTGCTATGTCAGTGTACCCTGGCTGGCCATGTGCCATGTCAGTGTACCTTGGTTGGCATGTTAGCCTACCATGTCAGTGTACCCTGGCTGGCCATGTGCCTTGTCAGTGTACCCTGGCTGGCCATGTGCCTTGTCAGTGTACCCTGGCTGGCCATGTGCCATGTCAGTGTACCTTGGTTGGCATGTTAGCCTACCATGTCAGTGTACCCTGGCTGGCCATGTGCCATGTCAGTGTACCCTGGCTGGCCATATGCCATGTCAGTGTACCCATGCTGGCCATGTGCCATGTCAGTGTACCCTGGCTGGCCAAGTGCCATGTCAGTGTACCCATGCTGGCCATGTGCCATGTCAGTGTACCCTGGCTGGCCAAGTGCCATGTCAGTGTACCCATGCTGGCCATGTGCCATGTCAGTGTACCCATGCTGGCCATATGCCATGTCAGTGTACCCTGGCTGGCCATGTGCCATGTCAGTGTACCCTGGCTGGCCATATGCCATGTCAGTGTACCCTGGCTGGCCATGTGCTACGTCCGTGTGCCCTTGTCATCAAAAGGCAGGTCGGTGGAGTATGCTGCAGCAGATGTGGTCAACTCAGACGTATCTTGGAAATGGTTTACCTGAAAGTAGAGAAACGTGAGAGGTTACAAAGAGTTCTCCACTACACATCCACTGGCAATCTTTATTCAATCTCCTCACTTTTTCTCACCATTTTACAATACTGATGTTGATTTGAAATTTTGCTCTTATTAAAGTACACGATAGTTTTGTCTACAGAGGAAATGCTCTCTCTCTCTCGCAGTGACACTCACAATAAATGTCACATCCACCTGATTGGTCATAGATTCCCCATTCAAATTGCTTAGGAAGGCCTTTTTTATTCCAGACCAGCATGCCAGTAGCTGCAGGGAGGGTGACAATGGTCCTGGTCAATAGTTTCCTTCTACGTGGTTTGGTTGTGTCCAAAATACAACAAACATTGTTGACCCTGCCCAAAACCCAGCACTGCTGTTAGTAGTGATAAGCATATGAAACACAAAATACAACAAGGAACATTGACTCCACCCAAACCCAGCACTGCTGTTAGTAGCGATAAGCATATTAAATACAGTAGTCCAAACTAGAAGCCCATCAGTGAAGGAAACCCCTCGGCCAGGACGGACAAACGCGTAGCTGATGACAATACCCTTGGGTAGATTAAGGTTACTTCTGTTTGACCTAATGACAAAGCTTTGGTGCAAATGCAATGACCAGATATGGCAAGACCATATTTGTTCAATGCAGCACTGTGACCTAAATATATGACCCAGTGACCTAGTTTTTACTAGGTGTCTGAGGCATCCTTAGGACCAACTGTCATATACAATTGGTGCAGCTGCAAGGAGAAAATTAACATTTGAAGATATCATGGTTCCGCCATTTTTCTTCAGTGCAGCACTGTGAACTAAATACGTGACCCAGTGACCTAGTTTCCGATAGGCTCTGAGGCATCCTTAGGACCAAGTGTCATAAATAATTGCTTAACCTACATTCAATATTTTTTTAGATATTGTGCAAATGCAATTTTTTTTAATGTAGTACTGTGACCTAAATATGTGACCTAGTGACCTACTTTTTGATAGGTACCTGAAGCACCTCAATAGCCCTGTGACAATAAATTTGGTCCCTGGAAAGTGAGTATTTTTTGGAGATATGACATTAACAAGGCATGGACGGGTGGATGTCTCTACTATGATACACTTATGTAGAAAAGCATGACCCATATTCATAAATATCAAACCCAACAATGACAGCAAAGAGATTCCAGAGTTACCAAAGCATCAACATTCATCTTCCAATACCAATGTGAAAAACAAATTTCACTCCTGACTTGAGACAGGCAGTCACCCACTAAAGGCAAACTGGTGGTTTTAGTCCGGTCCTCTCAACCTTTGAAATATTCTTCATTGAATACAGACTATAGTGTTTCCAATATGTACAGGCCCAACCACTCAAAATCCAAATTTTATTACTTCTGCAAAACATAAAGGAGAATTGGTAGACCTTTCACAATTTTGGTTCTTCTGACCAGTTCGTCTGCTGAGTTTATAGCCAAAGTAGAATGCGTATATGAGAACAATACCCCTCCGGACTAGAAAGCTCAGGGGTAAAATTGTCCATCATCAGTCAATTTCAGACTCAATTATCTGCTAATTCATTTAAAAGCTGTAACAGTTCACTCCAACTATCACAAAGTGTCCAGTTGACCAGTGGGACTTGTTACTTTTGATACAGAAGTAGACAGCTTTTAACAGTTCACTTTCAGTCCAGTAGAAAGAGCTGTTGATTCATGATATATTCTCCTGTTAACACATCAATAGATGGCTGTTGACAGTTCATTCCAGCAGAGTACATTGGGGACGCTGTTGATATGTTGCATACTCTCCCATTGACTATAAACCAGTAGAAGGCCTTTGACAGTTTACTGCCAGTGCAAGCTGTTCACTTCTGCCCAATTCCATTGACCGACAAGCAGATGGTTGAAACAGATCAGCCCAACAAAGTCCACTGAGGAAAGCTCTTGATTCATGGCATATTCTGCTGTTTACACACAAATACACAGCTTTCAACATTTCACTCCTGTAAACTGAGTGCAGTGGGGAAAGCTGACTCCTGTAGTGTAATATTCTCTGCTGGACATCCAGGTAGGCAGTGCACTAACCAGCTCACAGACTTATAGAATTCCACATGGCCGTGTCATGGGGAATGGATTTGGACAGCACGAGTTTTAAAACCATTCACTGGGAGCCTTTGCCGAACACCGAACAGTTTGAAACTAGTGCTGTGCAAATCCATTCCCCATGACATGGCCATGTGGGTTTTTTTCCCCCGAGTGTTAAATCCTATGTTTTTGTCAAAAACCTACTTGGTTTAGGTTGCTTGCAGCGGCCGTTTCTACTCAATTTTGTTCACTTTTAACATTGCGTTGCTAAGGTACGTCACTTAAGAAAGAACTTTCAGTTACCCTTTTCTATCTTACGTAATCTGATTGGCTTACAAATAAAACAACAACCAATAGGAAACTTTCTTTTATTTCATTTCGGTAGTAAAATTGTTCCACACTTATGTTGGGTGGGAACATGTTTCCACATGGGTAAATATGGGAGAAAAAGCTGCTGATCCAGTTCATCATGGCATACCCTCCGCTTGACACACAAGTACGTCTTTTAGGCCCATCAGTGTCCTGGTGAAATCTGTTGACTCCTAGCATATTCTGCTGTTGACACATACGCAGATAGCTATTAACACTCCACTCCATCAAAGTGCACCCACAGCCTTAAAGGATTAGTCCGGTATGGTACAACTTATTAATCTTCAAAGTTACCAAGAAATATGTTATATTCCAAACTGTTATACATGTGGAAACTACTGATATTATGCATCACTGCATCATCTTTGTTTATTTCTTCTTAAATGCTAACTATATTTTTCTCGTAGGTTTATCCTCTATAGTAACTATTGTACGATTTGTAACAAGTACTCCTCAAACTATTATTATTTTGCCATCATTTCAGAATGGTTCAAGTATCAAATTAGGTTGGCCTTCACGATAGCGACAAAATACGGTCTTAATGAAGGTCTCCCTGATCAATCATACAATTGTACACAAATATGCCATCTCCATTGAAAATAATGTTATCATGTATGTTGATCAAATAAAGTTATCCTGAGGCCTAACACTCCACTCCCTCAAAGTGCACTGGAGAAAGCTGTTGACTGGTGCCATATTAACCTGTTGACACCCAAGTAGAACTTAACTGTTTTACCCCTTACTTTGTACCATATCACATTCAAAATCCATGGGATATGGCCTATGTGATATCGTTTACCATATCCCATGGGTGGGACTACTTCTTCCATATAGCACCCTCTCTGTCTACATCGTTGGTCCCAGCTGGCATAGCAGGTAGCCACCACCCGTTCCCTCTGTGAACGCTTGCAATGCTGCCGGCAGTGATGGGGCCAATCTGACGGCCCTCAGTCAGTTGAGCTCTACGGGTGCAGACTTTGGAATGTTTGAAGGTACAGTGTATGATATTCCAAGGCAACGTGACCATCCACTTCTCCTCTCCATCAAATTAACAATCATTAATATTTTTGGCTGAAGCACGGCCATTCAGAAAAATCTGCCATTATGATTTATGGTTAACCCCTTTTCTTCCATAAAAAGAGGAAGCTGGTTGTAAGTTTTAAATGGGAACCTCATCCATCATAAGATGCAACTCTGACAAAAAATTGTCAAAGCTGTGGTTAATATTTTTAGAGATATCGCAGTAACGTCGTCACTCAGATGGCATTCAAATAGATACGTTAATAGTTTCATAAAAAGTTTAAGAACTATCAGAAGAAGCTGGTTTTCAATAGAAATCTGGTCCATCATAAGGTTCTTCTTTGACAAAAATTTGGTAATGATACAGTGCATGTTTTTTGAGATATCATGGTAATGTCATACCCTTGTGCGCCACTCAGACGGCATTGAAATAAATACTTTAAAAGTTTCATAAAAGTTTAAAAACAAGAGGACTGTGACAGTCCTGTGCTCAGCTGACATGTACATATACCCTTGCAATTTTTAGGATTTCCCCCCCCCTTCCAAAAAAAAGCCAAAGAAATTCACAAAAAATCCAAAAATCAATGGAGCATGACTATTTGACCCAATCTGGTACTGACCCATCCAAGGTACATTGCCAACAATTTTGAAGTCAATCTGGTTGATGGTTTTGGAGAAGAAGTCAAAAATGTGAATAGGCATTGGAATGCCCATCGACTTAAGTACATAGTAATCTATAAGAAAGGTGCATTTACCGATAAGTACTCAAATTGAAAAAATCATTAAAAATCAGGAATCCACAGCATTACCGCCTTGTGAATGACTGTTGGACCCTTCCACAAGGAACATATCCTCCAAGTTTCAGCTTAATAAGCGTGATGATTCTGGAGAAGTCAAAAATGGCAAAAACACACAAAAAAATCATGAAAAAATTCGAAAAAAAAATTGCAGCATTACCTGGTGAACAAATTAAGAACCAAGAGTCCCTAGGAGTGTTCCTGTGTCATATCAAAGCAATTGGGTAAGCGGTAGCGGAGAAGAAATTTTTTTACAATTTGCCCCAAAAAGAACAAAAAAATCATAAAGCATCCAAAAATCACTGGAGCGTGACTATTTGAGCAAACTTGGTAGTCACCCACCCAGGCTGGATTCCCACATGTTTGAAGTAAATCTGGCTGATGGTTTTGGAGAAGAAGTCAAAAATATGAATTGTGGACAGATGGACGGCAGATGATGGGCTGACAAAGGACCATCCTATAAGCTCAGCTGACTGACAAGTCAGCTAAGCTAAAATTTAGAAAAAAATCGCAGCACCACCTGGTGAACAAATGTAAATGTGCGAAAGTTGAAACTTTGCCAAACACTGACACAGAACTGTAAAAGCTCTCCACGCCAGAACACAGAAAGTCCTTTCACACAAAAGAGAACCCAAAGAATGCTTCAGAAAATTTTCGAATCTTGACATCTTACACAGTTAGGACACTGTGATCCTGGGACAAGGCAGGATCCAGCCTATAGGTTAGACTCACTTCAGTCATCCGGGTGTGACGCCAATATTGAGACACCTGAAATCAAAGCAACATGACAATCCCACTGTGCATGCCACCAGTACAACATACAGCAATCTTCCTGCTTTCGTAGTCAATCATTTTAACATCAAATACACCACAATATTTGCTTGCACTTTATTGGTAATTTGTATATGTATATGCCCCTATGTGTCCACTTAAAATACAAAATTATTTTCATAATGAAAGAGAATTCCATATTATGATTTATAAAGTCTGATGGAAAATAGCCGAGTTTTTCTATGTAACTTTTTAAAATAAAATTAATTCTGTACTTCAACATGATAGGTTATGGCCTTAAAAATAAGATCCTGCTTTGAAATGTTGATAATACAGTTCATGTAAGGTCCCAGACTTATTCTTAGTGACTTTCATTAAGTACACACAATTCAACACTTCATTTAGTAATTTTGATTATTAAATAAACTCTGGGCCTTAAACATTCAATTTTGCATCATTCTCCCACATTGAAAACCATAAAATTTTCCTTATTAATTTTGATAATGTACTCACACTTTGTAACACCTCAGTTTAATGATAATTCCTCGAGCTCTTAATGTGAAGCATAATCACATAACCCTGCCACAGTAGTGGCATCTTTTACCTTTGAAACATACACAACCTCCAATGGGGAAGTTTTCCTCTTTTCCCTTTGAAACACATACAACCTCCGATGGGGAGGTTTTCCTCTTTTCCCTTTGAAACACATACAGCCTCCGACGGGGAGGTTTTCCTCTTTTCCCTTTGAAACACACACAACCTCCCATGGGGAGGCTTTCCCCTTTTCCCTTTGAAACACACACAACATGCCAAGGGGAGCTTTTCCTCTTTTCCGTTATGATCTTGAGTACTCATGCACAGCGCATGGTGTACATGGAACTATGGACTACTACCAAACAAAAACTTGTCATTTTTACAATGTAATTATGTATCTATTTACATCATAATGCATAATTGCATAATCATAGCATTAGTGGGTACCACACAACCCCCCCCCCCCACTCCAAATATACACAACTTGTAGCAGGAGCAGACAGAGATATTAGCAGCAGACAGCTGTTTACATGTGACATACTACTGGTTAATGCTGGTTAATGGGTGTGCATACGTAACATACAACTGGTTAATGCTGGTTAATGGGTTTGCACATATAACATACAACTGGTTAATGGGTTTGCACATGTAACATACAACTGGTTAATGCTGGTTAATGGGTTTGCACATGTAACATACAACTGGTTAATGCTGGTTAATGGGTTTGCACATGTAACATACATGTTGATGCTGGTTAATGGGTTTGCACATGTAACATACAACTGGTTAATGCAGGTTAATGGATGTACACACGTATACAACTGATTAATGCTGTTAATGGGTGTGCATATGTAGTATACAACTGATTAATGCTGGTTAATGGGTGTGCATAGGTAACATACAACTGATTAATGCTGGTAATGGGTGTGCATTTGTAATATACAACTGATTAATGCTGGTTAATGGGTGTGCACATGTAATATAAAACTGACTAATGCTGGTTAATGGGTATGCATATATAATATACAACTGATTAATGCTGGCTAATGAATAAGCACATTTAATGTGCATTTGACTAATGCTTGGGTAGCACACATGTACATACATGTAAGATACCAGGCCAGGCCATCAATGCTTGGTAATGGAAGTACACATGTATTGTGCAGTTGGTCAATGTTTGGTAACATACAGATACACGTCCATGTCATATACAGTAGATTACTGCTTGTTAACCTTCAGGGCCCTTCCTTTTCCAGTTTGCCAAGGCGGCGGTCTGCGCCGAGGCCAATTATCGCTGCTAATTGCTGCCGAATACTGCCCAGTGCCACCGAACGCCAACCAGCAATGCACACTAGACTGCAAAGTACTTCAACATAGATTGGGCAGCATTTGTTGAGGTTCACAACATACATTTACAGGTAATAAAACAGGATTATACTTTTTCACTTTGCCATGTGCTGAGAGTCTGCCAAGGCAGCAGCACACTACACTTAATCATCCAGGACTATACTTGTGCAGCTTTGACATATGTTGGGAGTCTTTCAAGGGCGCAGCACACCACATTGAATCACAGTAGACAGAAGAATCTTCAAACTCTGCTGCACTGGGTGGCATTGAGCGGCATTTTGCAGCGTTTAGTGGCGATGATTGGCCTCCCCACTGACTGTCGCCTGTCAGGGGGGGGGGGCATTGCCGGGGGGTGGGGTGGCGGTGGAGTGCAGTGGGGGTTGGGGGTTGTGCCACCACCGCCCGCCACCCATCTCCACTGGCCATTGCCAATCGCCACCGAACACTGTTACTAGATTACGTGTTAGCCAATTAACCAAATGCTAATGTTCTTTGAATTTGGCTAAACAAATGTTTAAATAGCTGAAATATTTCAAAATGAGTTATTTCGGTGTCACAACAGCATCTTTGTCACTTATGTCTATATTTCCAATTTTGTCCGACAGTTTTTTAAGTCTAGCTCTGTCACTGACATACACACACATTAAATATGTGGTTGATTAATGTTTGTAAATGTATCCATAAAAGTTATAAATTGAATGACAACAATGGACACACACACGTGTGTGTGAGTGTATGGATTGATACATATTATCCATGTATGTATATACATTCATATACATGTACATATTGTATTTGTGTCTTTTTGCCCAGAACCACTTCCTAGTAGTCATTACCTAATTCCGCAGTCCGAACCCTTCACTCTCCATAAGCTAACCTATCACTGTCTAACCTACATACATACGGAAGTACTATTGTCTTTATATATACATGACAACAACAGACATACACAAATGTATATGTATGTGTGTATGGATATTATAGATATATAGATTATAAAATGTATAATATATACATGTTTACATATGTACATTTATATACATGTACATATATACAGTGTATTATACATGTACATACACACGACAACAATTGGTACTTTCCAACAAAAAGGTCATAATAGGTTATAAATGCCTAAGAAACCTGCAACACAAATTGATTCGTTCTGCAATCAATCATCAGAGTACGGAGTCAACCAATTCTGCTAGATCAGGCAGGAAACACAAGAACGAAATTAATGCATTTGCCAAAATTGCAAATATTTCACTCATCTGAACACATTAGGTCAAGTGACCAGCACTCAGACAAAAAGGACATATGCTGTCCCCAAAGGAGGTTGTAGCAAAATTCTCACCTAATTTACCTCCTCGCTTGCAAAGTTTGTTTGAAACAATATGCTGGACAAACACAACATCCACTGAAAGACAGGCTTTGAGAACGATATCATCAGGTAAACAACAACGTGGCCACTCAACCTTAGGTTGACACTTTAGCCAAGAAGGACACGATGGACTTGATATTGAAGTCCACATACCAGAATACTTCCTCACTCCACCACGACTGGCAGGCACTAGAGAGCACTAGAGGGCACCAGCTTTGAGCTATGCTCCATTAAGCCTTTCAGCCTGATAGTACCATGGGGAGATGGGCTTTCTTACTCAGTCTCACGCTAAATCTTTATTGTCTCAGCTAACCTCGCCATGTTATTTCCACTCCAATTTAACACATGAAGTGTTAAACTAAAAAACCTGCAAACACACTCTAAATTAAAATGATCTTTTGGTTTATCAGCTCCTATCTAGGGCAATTGGAACGACACTTAATTTGTTCCAGTTTAGAATGTCTGAGTGAATGCACCAGCTGATCCCAGCAGGTAGACATCAACAGCCTTTCCTTATTTGGAAAGTCTGATCCTTTCAAATAGAGATGTTCTTGAAATCACGTTATATCGACCAAGGTATGAACATCAGGCCACTGCTACACGTAAACAAATGCCTGTGTTTTGCGTGGTAACCACAGTAGCTGAACATAGTATATAAACAGACTACAGCGTTATGATTGTTGTGCAATGCACTTTGTAGGACAGAGCATCAGTCAGTGCCCTGAATAAATCCTGTGTGCCGCTGACTGACCCTGCATGCCACTGGTCAATGCATTCTTTGATACAATTTTTTTATTCAGCTTGTACATTTTCATGTATTACTGCATCAGACTTATGGCAAACTGTAGAACAGACTGCAAAGGAAAACAAGAGGCTCATGGGCCTAACGCTCTGCTGGCACCGATATCACACCTACATCTTCACTTCAAAGATGCGAGTCCTCAAGTGGCTTCGGAACATATAAAGCTTATGTGCTTGTACTTTTGGTGTCTGATTTGTCCACCAGATGGCATCTCCCTCCACATGTAATCATAGGTTATTTGTGCAATTCCTGTGTTGGATATTGTTGAATGTGCCAAGACCACAATCAGTGAGTCCTTAACTTTATGTTCTCAGTGACCTTGGGACAGAAGATCAGGTCACCTGGATTATGTAATACAAGAGGCCCATGGGCCTGGTGCTGTGCTGACATTGCCATTGATGTCCGAGCTACACCCTGCCATTACAAAATCACCCCGTTCAACTTGACAGGTATAGTGACCTAAGATTTCACATTTTGACCCTTATATTACATATATTGTAGGTGACACCACCAATATCAAAAGGTCCCTGGATTTTCATACACCCTATAAGTCCTGAAAGTCATATTGGGCTAACTTGAAAGCTTGAACAGTATTGCACTAACAAGTAAAAGTTTACAGATGGACGACCGACAGACAGACATGAGCGGTTGCATTTATAAGCTCTGCAACCTCATCTGAGCTAAAAAGCATGTCCCGAATTTTCATTGTTTGCTGTTGTTCCTGAGATATAGATGTTTGAAGTTAGAATGATGACATATCAAAGTAAAACTTTTTTCAACTGACCCTGATGATAAAACAGCACCAAAGTTGAAAAATATGAGACATATCTTTTTAATCCATTGCACAAATTTGAGTTTTAGCACAGATTTGAGGTCCTTGTCTTCGAAATTGAATGAGCTGAATCAACATTTGTGATACATTGCAATGACCCTTTGCACAATTGTTACGTAAAAATTCCCATCAACTAACATTGTAAAATTGTACTTAACATAGTCTCAGTTTGCTAGCTTTCTCAAAATGTATACTTTATCTCACTTTATACATGTATATGAATCAATGGTTATATGTACTAGTTTGTGAAAGTCACTGCTAACCTGTATCTTAAAACGAAATTCTTGCAGCAAACTCTGTTTGGCCTACAGACTGGTACCAGCAGCCTATGTGTAGCTGAAACCAAAGTTCCCTGGAGGTCTACTGGATGGCCGTCCTTCATGCAAAGGTACGTCCTGGAGACCACTAGCATGGTCTACCAGGGCACCACTCGTGTGGGCCACCAGGGCACCATTCGTGTGGGCCACCAGGGCACCACTCCTGTGGGCCACCAGGGCACCACTCCTGTGGGCCACCAGGGCACCACTCCTGTGGGCCACCAGGGCACAACTCATGTGGGCCACCAGAGGACCACTAATGTGGGCCACCAGGGCACCACTCCTGTGGGCCACCAGGGCACCACTCCTGTGGGCCACCAGGGCACAACTCATGTGGGCCACAAGAGGACCACTAATGTGGGCCACCAGGGCACCACTCATGTGGGCCACCAGAGGACCACTCATGTGGGCCACCAGAGGACCACTCATGTGGGCCACCAGAGGACCATTCGCGTGGGCCACCAGGGGACCATTTGTGTGGGCCACCAGGAGACCATTTGCATGGGCCACCAGAGGACCATTCATGTCGGCCACCCGGTCCCTATTCGTGTGGGCCACCACGAGCCCACTCGCGTGGTACACCACTCCAAAATGGGTGCAAGGCTTTCCAGCTGTACTGTACATGTACACAAATACATGGCTATCATCAGATTATGGTTCCATCACAAGCCTTTCAATTGCCATATATACACGTCCACACATAAAGATGTACATGGCTATTATCAAATTATGGTCCCATTACAATCACTTCTATTGCCCAATGTATACACGTACACACATACATGGCTATTATCAGATTATTGTCCCATTACAATCCCTTCTATTGCCCATTGTATACATGTACACACACTCATGGCTATCATCAGATTATGGTCCCATTATAACCCCTTCTATTGCCTTATGTATACACGTACACACATACATTGCTATTATCAGATTATGGTCCCATTACAATCCCTTCTATTGCCCAATGTATACACATACACACGTACATGGCTACTGTCAGATTATGGTCCCATTACAATCCCTTCTATTGCCCAATGTATACACATACACACGTACGTGGCTACTGTCAGATTATGGTCCCATTACAAGCCCCTCTATTGCCCAATGCATACACGTCCACACATACATGGCTTTTCTCAGATGATGGTCCCATTACAACCCTTTCCATTGCCGTATATAATAGGGATGTAACGATACACTGGTGCATCATGGTATAAAGCCCACCGATACAGTGTATGCAGTGCTTGAAGTAGCCAGTGGCCAAATGCCACCAAAAAGGTGGCTGGGCCAGCTTATTTTGTAAGAAACTGATAACCAGTGGCCCAAATTGTTCGGAACAATTGATAACAAAGAAAAGTTGGCATGAAATAAATTTTGGGGCCACCTACCCCTCAGAGTGAGTTTCATGCGCTGATGTTGAATCGCAAAATGGACTATCGAAAAATCACGATCATACTAAGATTTAATTTTCACCTCGGGGCCTTCCTCTTCTGCAGGCGAGAAAACCTGCCACCCAAAGATACTTGCTTCCTCTATGCTACGGGCGAGTTTATCTGCCCAATAGCACATGCCAAAGACCAGCTCTCAGTGCGCATAATTACCAACATATGGCAACATTGCACGTTCTCCTGCAGATGTACAACATATTATATGGTTTCCACTATAACTATTGAGAAATAGCACTAATATTATATAAACATTGCAGTATTTCTGAATTAAAAAAACACACACACACACCAATTTTATTCAGTGCAGACCAACAAGGAGATTAATTGACAATGCATACTGGTTCATGAGTTGCCTGTTTTTCACATCGATTGCACTCAGTTTCCATGCTGTATTTCTTTCGGTGGTTAACCAGGAACATTCTGAATGTTTTCAAAATATCTGCCTTTGATATATCACTAAAAATTTCAGTACTGATGTGACATGAACACATAAAAGTACCGTTGGTTTGAGTGATTGAGTCCACCATGCTTGTTTGTTGAAAGTACGTCTGCACATGCTTGACAATGTGCTGAGAGTTGCCAAACTAATTTTCATGACCTGTGAGCCAATCAGTGCCCTGAAGCAGGGCGAGAATCTCGCTGCCTTCTATTCTTAGATTTTTTTCAGACAGTAAATTCATGCAAGCTGACAAGCTTTGGTGGGCGGAAATAAAAAATTTAGCCAATACGAAAGCAGCCTGGTGATATTGATGAGGTTCTGACAGTTCCATTAACACCAAACATGGCTGGAACCGGCAAGAGAATCATATGCAGTTAACGGCCACAAATTATGCAATTTAACCACTGTTTTGCAAATTTTTATCAGCAAATGTACTGAAAACAATTGTCTGATTAGATACTTATTTTGAAGTCTGTGTGAATAGAATTGTCATATTTACGCAAGAAAATTGTTTCTGCAGGAAAATCTAAGCAGTTTGATTGACTTAAAATGAGCATACAACGTCTTTGTTTACCATAACGTAAACAAACATCCATGTGGATGCCATGAAGATCGTGTTTATGTGAGGGCATTCTCAAAATCATGTGTGCTGTATCCTGTATTGTATTGTGAACACTGTACACACCCTTTCCATTGCTCTATGCACATACACAGTCACTGTTTGTCATAAAACCATATTTCACTTCAAGCTATGAATACAAGGGTGGACTCCAGACAAACATACCGGAAATTTAAATGCATCTGTAGTAGTACTTGTCTGCTAAACTGACGCTACTTTTATTGTGGTCAATTTTACAAGACTGGGGAACAGAAAGCGTGCTTTGCAGACACAATTCCTCCTGATTAGTGTCCCTTCCTTCTTCCTTTAGACTTTACGTGACCCAACTATTCCCCTAAGTACACAATGTCAAATACATGTAGCTCCTGATTAATAGCAAACATGGTGTAACACCTGACCAGTCTCAAAATATTCACATTCAAATTTCAGACATCATTTGTGATAAGCACCCCCCCCCCCCCCCAGGAATTTTCTTTGACAGTGCCTGGGCACTAATTATGAGGAATATGGTATTTATATTCACTTCAATTTTGGGACACAAAAGGTTGAGTGTTGTCAAACACGTTGCAGATTTAATCTGTGGTAATATGGAATGAATCCGTACTGACCTCAGCTAAAAACCTGTTAATGGTCTCATAGTATCCCGGGCTCAACCAGGTTTCATTGTGGGTGCCACCCTCAAAGCGAGCCAGTCTCTTCAATGCACTGCCTGATAACTGCAATGAAAAACACACATTTTGTAGTACATGTAAGTATGCAAGCAAATAAGCCTCATTTTATAGAACAAAATCACATCCTCCTGTCACCTGCAGAATCCTGTGGACCTGATACGGATAAAAAAGTCAAAGTCACTCATCTCTGTTATTCAATGGGACTTCTTGAAAACACATACAATCATACAAAGTCTCATTATCTCTGTCTGAGGGTACGATAAACCCATCTGCAATCCAAACTTATGCCCAGAAAATATTGATTGTCTTACCAAGTTTGATTAAATTTGGTAGAATCCCTCGGGTTTTGGTCCAGAAACTAACTTTCACTTTAGTATGTAGTTACCCTGTGACCTTGACCTTGTGAATTAGGGCAAGATTGTATATCTGCAATCCCAAGCCAGACCTTGGTAAGATTCTGTATCTATTTATGTTCCCGGGCACACAATTTCCAGAATACACTCCAAATCAGAATTTCACGAGCTTTGTTTTCCCAATTTCATGCAAGCTTTCATTCCACATTTAAGGTGCCACAATTTTCCCGAGTTTAATATTCCAGAACTGGATTTCCTCAGGGAAAATTAGGGAATGTTTATCCCTCACAAAGATAAATAATTATACAGTAAATACATACTACTAAATTAGATGATGTTTGGTGAAATAGTTTAAAAGTTATCACACAAAAATCACCTTTCATATGAGAGGCCTTCTGAACTTCAGCTTAGGTCAAGATCGAAGACATCAGTCTACAATTTTGACCAAACACTTCATATGATGCGTGATTCTATCAAGTTTGATTAACATTATACAAGTCTTTCTGATCACACACGAACCAACATCCACCAAAGCGACCCTGTGGCCTTGAGATTTAGGTCAAGGTCACCCATCCAACAACCACTTTTAAAGTACATGGACAGTTCTCCAATAATAAAAGATGGGATGTGAATGACCACCTATGTGCACTGTGCAGATACCAAATATAATAAAAAAGTTGATTAACTGTCACGTGTCACACACTAACATCATAGAATCATGAATGTCAATTTTCCATACTGATTTTAGACGGTGAAAAGTTTTTAATGAAAGCCAAAATCAACCATCCTACCTATCAGACATGTTACTGGTTTGACTTCTTAACCCCTGCATTAGTATCTTAGTTTTATAAAATCAAGTTATCCTTTGGACTTCCATAGATAAATCACATGTTTCTGATGTAGTTCCAAAATATCCCCACAAACCATTCCTTCTTTATCACTGTTCATGCTAGATGTGTGGTCCTATGAACTGGAGAATATCAAGGTCACCTTTGTTTCAGACCATCATCACTGTTGGTAACATGTACATACCCTGTTACCAATTTTTTCAAATTTTGATCATTTGTTTAAAATCAGAAAATGTAAGCACCTGCACATAGTGGACAGTTAGCTGAGGATTAACAACAGGTTCATTTCCAACAAGCTTGAACAGGATCCAACTTACAGTTTGGGACAAGACGTCTGGCAAAGCAAAAGCACATAAAGATTCTTTAAAAAAATAAAAGGAAAAGCATTACGGCGCCACCTGTTCAACAAATTAAGGTCTAAGGGGTCCCCAAAGGAGTCCCCGTGCAATTTGAAAGGAATTGGCCATGCGGCTTTGGAAAATATTTCTTAATAATTTACCAAACAATGGACAAAAAACATCATCAAAATATCCAAAAATCATTGAAGCATGACCATTTGGACAAACTAGACTAAGGTATATCCCAACCAAGTTAGAAGTAAATCTGGTTGACGGTTTTGGAGAGGTTGAAAATGTGAATTACCAAATTGCAATCCCCATTAACTTGCATAGTAATTAATATGAATGCATGCATTAACCAACAAGCACCAAAAGCAAAAATATTATTAAAAATCAGGGATCCCAAGTATTGATCAGCACCTTAGCGAAAAATTTGTTTTCCCCCTCCCACAAGCTACAAATTCATCAGGTGTCAGAACAATCTGAGTGACACTTTTGCAGAGGTCAAAAATAGTGAAAACACACAAAAAATTCATAAAAAGAAAAAACTGTGGTGCCACTTTCTGGACAAACTAGGGTCTGGGCTCCCTATATAAATGTCCCTGTGCAATTTAGAAACAACTGGCCAGAAAACTTTCAGAGATTTTGTCAGAAATTTTGTAAACAGATACAAAAATGACTGCAGCATGACCATTTGAACAAATGTGATAGAGACACACCCAAGGTAAATCTCCACCAAGTTTGAAGTGGATCTCACAAACGGTTTTGGAGAAGTCAAAATGTGACAACGGATGGACCAATAAATGATGGAGGATTGGCCATCCCATAAACATGGCTGCATCAGTGAACATTTGGTCCATGCGGAAAATTTATCCGGCTTGTAAATCTTACATTATTCACAGCAATAAGGAGGTAGAACAGGAAAATGTTTTCCTCATACTGATCCTAAGAATTATTAAACAACACTGACAATGTGTTGAATGCTTTTATTTGCTTTTATTCAATGTTGATACTGGACATAACAGAGTCTTTGGGTGCTGTCTTTAACATGAATTTAGTGACAGCAAAGCTTCTTTGAGCTCTGCACCTTCAGTGAAGAACCCACTTAGGTATTAAAGTGACCACTTCAGGCCAGTGTGAAGGGTGGTCTGACAACCCAAAAAATTGAAAGTCTCTCTACAAAACTGCATATAAATTTTTTGTTTTTGTTTTGATAGTCATCTAAAATTTAAACTTAATTTTTATTTTTCTGTCAAATTTTAAACAACTGTAAAATCTGAACCAAGAACTTTATTGAAACTCATATGGGACCGGGCATTTTATAGCTTTCAGGAAATATATACATGTACTTTTGAAAGGTTAGTACCAAAAACTTTCAAAATAATGTGACATTTTCACATGATGGTCAAACGTAGCAACCTGTCCTTGTTAGGCTGTGGGCGAAGCTGTCATAAACAACAGGTGCCACTATACAGAGTGCCATCGTAGTGCCTGTCTTGTACTGCTTAACCCTTTACCCCTTAAACCTGCCAAAACCGGCTGGTGGTCAAATGTCGTCTACTTCAGTGTTTTCAACTAATTTCAACACTTATGAAAAACAATTTGACTGAGAAATGTACATGAGACTTACCAAGATCACATGCCCCAGGTCAACAGCTTTCCTTGGCATGGGTTGAGCACTTAGTGCCCAACCCATGCCAAGGAAAGCTGTTGACTCAGTCTTAATTCAAGGGGGAAAGGGTTAAGTTCTATCATACAATGATATCAAAATGTCTTATTTACTTAATTCTGTTATCATATGGGGTGGTATCAAAGTAAAGTGCTTTGTAAAGTTCTCAAATTCAAGGTTCTAGCAAAGTGTCTTATTCAAGTTCTGTAATCATACAGGGAAAAATCAGTATTTACCTCACAAAGTTTTATGATCATTGGGGGGAAGTGTCAAAGTGTATTACCTCATAAAGTTCTATCATAGGATGGGAAAGCATCAAAGTGTCTTAAGTTACCTCATAAAGTTTTATCATCATACAGGGAACTGTCAAAGCATCTTAACTCATAAAGTTCTATCATCATATGGGGCGTTATACCAAAGTGTCTTACCTCATAAAGTTCTATTATCATATTGGCTGATATCAAAGTGTCTTACCTCATAAAGTTCTATTATCATATTGGGTGATATCAAAGTGTCTTACCTCATAAAGTTCTATCACCATATTGGGTGATATCCAAGTGTCTTACCTCATAAAGTTCTTTTTTATCATATGGGTGATATCAAAATGTCTTACCTCATAAAGTTCTATCATCATATTGGGTGATATCCAAGTGTCTTACCTCATAAAGTTCTATCATCATGTGGGGTGGTATCAAATTGTCTGCTAGGCCTGAGAGGAATAATGTGGGAGGCTGTATCTTCTGGATTCTCTGTTTGGAGGGATACTGAAATTATAGGGAAGCAATTTTTTTTTTACATTTTGTAAACATGGAACAGCTGGATCTGGAACCAGCAACCTTTGCACCAATCACCTAACCAAAAATGGAAATGCATGTACTAACTGCACCAAATCCCCATTCTTGACAAGAATGGTTTAATGGAGGTCGGTATGCATTAATGCCATAATAGACAGGGCCCAGTTCATTGTAATTTATCCAGTACAAGTACTGTGCTCAGAGTTGTCCCAGAATAGGGACTGTACATATGCAAGTCCACCAGCATCAAAGGAGCACAGAAAAATACATTATGCTTATGGATGGGGCATTCTGTGATATTAGCGACATGTACACTCCTTTTTCAAAATCAAATTTATATGCAAAACAAGATATTTTCCGAAAGCTAATATCTTCAATTCAAAGGTATAAATTTATGATATTTATGTCTAAAAATTAACGAGGGTGATTTTATAGGCATTTACAGATACGCTAAATTTCTGTGACAGACGTGACTTTTTTTACGAACTTTTCATCAAAAACATGTTGTTGGGGTTTTTTTTTGGGGGGGGGGGACAAAAAATAATCTATGTACTTTTATTAATTTGATATGGTTATGCTATAAAGTTACTAGACATTATTTGATCACATCATTTCTAGTTGGTCTTGTCATGTCTGTCACATTTTTGAACCAAAAAGTTTAATTTTTTCCAAAAATAGCAGTGAACCATAAAATTTATGAAGCATTTATTTCTTTGTGACGGAAGTGACACTTCATGATGGATGTGACTGCGCCTAGAGTGTGCTCATAAACATGGCCTAGAGAGTAAATCAATGCACCCTTGATCCCAAGCTGTCATTCTATTAGCTCTATGTATAGTGTCTGAAAGCTATTCTCTTCTCACCTGGTCTTATTCAACATTATTTTTTTTTTAATTCCACAAGCTAAAGTATACAAGTACTAAGTATACACATTTTGATCCTTTGTTAAGTAAAACTGAGACACAGTCTAGTGTCAACCTGCAGTGGTTGAGTACTATAATCCAACAGACATAGGAGCAATGGTTTCCAAGGTTACTGGTATTAATCCCCCTGTATTGTCAGGTCAGGGTTAGAGGCTTAATTTTCCAGTTCCTATGAAGCCTTTAATGGACAAGCCAGCATGGTGTGTCACTGACAGCAGTATTATACTGTGTCACCGGGAGCAGTGTTGTACTAAGTATGTCACTGAGAGCAGTATTGTACTGAGTGTGTCACTGAGAGCAATATTATAGTATGTGTGTCACTGAAAGCAGTATTACACTAAGTATGTCACTAGAGCAGTGCTGTACTAAGTGTGTCACCGAGAGCAGTAGTGTATTCAGTGTGTCACTGAAAGCAGTATTGTACTAAGTTTGTGTGTCACTGAGAGCCATATTGTTCTAAGTGTGTCACTGAGAGCAATATTGTACTAAGTGTGTCAATGAGTAGTGTTGTACTAAGTGTGTCACTGAGAGTAGTGTTGTACTAAGTGTGTCACTGAGAGTAGTATTGTGCTAAGCATGTCACTGACAGCAGTACTGCACTAAGTGTGTCACTGAGACCAGTATTGTACTAAGTGTGTCACTGAGAGCAGTATTATACCAAGTATGTCACCAGAGCAGTGCTGTACTAAGTGTGTCACTGATAGCAATATTTTACTAAGTGTGTCACTTACAATCAAACAATTTTCACTTAATCAATCACCAGTACATCATTGTACACTCAGACTGATAATGTCACATCAGTGTGTGGATGTCACAAGCAATTCAGCATGGCTGTCAACTGTGTGAAAAATGTACGCTGAAATTTTGCCTTGTTTCTGCAAACTGTGCTACAACAACATAATTATCATGATCATAGTAATTCTGGCACCAGTCAATTACGTAATAACATCACAATCATGGTAATTCAGGCAACAGTCACTTATGTAATCATTATGATCATGGTACTTCAGGCACCAGTCAATTATCACACTGGTATAGAGTTGTTGTTTACAAAATTGAACTGTAAATACATTTTTACAGTACTTGTTTACGGTTTCTGTTTGATAACCACTTGTTGAATCTTCATACATCACTTGTGAAAGTAGAAGGACCCAAGATGGCATGTTGATGCAAGTCTGCAAACAACTGGATTCACTCACCTGATTTTTAAAGCACCATGTAGGTACCCATGATAATATCCTAAAATCAAACACTGTCTTTGCTATATCTGGCAATGTGGTAAATGTGTTTTCCACAATTAAACACATGATTCTCTTGGTAAATTGAGGTTGACTTGTGAGTTGGATGGCTACAGATCCCCCCAGTGAACGTCCAAAAACTATGATTTTATTTGTGTCAATATCAGTCCTCTGTAAGAGAAACTCCATTGCTGCCTGGGCATCCAAATATAAACCTTGATGGAAGAGAGAAAAAAAAACATTCTCAGTACATGATATCACAACTGTCATCATGAGTAGTATACTGGTATATGTTGTACGTGAAAAAAGCAGACATTCATCAATGAAGGTTTAATTTGTTTTAGCCTTTTAATAACTGTTTCCTCATTTTTCAACCAATAATAAGCAGAATTTCGACTCACCAACCACACTGGTGCATTGCACCATACATCTAAGATAATATTCTATGAAAGCAAACATCTTCCATGCCCATGTTGTTCTATGGCATAACCATATGGATTATCCCATATGCTGTGGGTTACTTTATGGCATAACCATATGGTATATCCTGTATGCCATGGTTACTTTACGGCATAACGTTACGTTAAATCTTACACTGTTGAAACTTTGATAGATGCTATAAAATTTCTTTTGGATAATACTTTTGTTCAATGCAGACCATTGGTTTTTCAACAAATAGAAGGCATTCCGATGGGTAGCAACTGCTCCCCTTTACTGGCAGATTTATATTTAACCTGGCTTGAATTTAAGTATATGGGTAAACTGATAAAAAGGGACTTTCACATGGCTACAAAATTATCAAACAATGCAAGATATATTGATGACATTGCTTGCGTAAATGTACAAAATTTCGGTGAAATTGCTAAAGAAATTTACCCAAAAGATATCCCTTTGGAGGGTAACAATTCAGATGGTTTCAGAGATGTGTTTTTGGACTTGGATATTCAGGTCACTAATGACAGGATTTGTATTAAAGTCTATCACAAAATAGATGAGTTTAACTTTGAAGTACATGTAGTTAATTATCCTTTCCCAGACAGTAATATTTTGGAAACTATTGGATATAATACGTTTTTGTCACAGATTTTGAGATTTGGTCGTATTTGTTCTAATTTCAGGAATTTGCATCTAGAACCAAATTTATTTACAATAAACTTGAGTCAAGAGGATTCAAAGATGTACTTTTGATCAAATATTTCAACAAATTTTGCTGCAAATATCCCGAGATGGTTAGAAAGTTTGGCTTCGATAATTATAGAGATTTTAGACTTGCCTGTTTTGCTACTTTTAATTTTATCTTTTGGCATCACTCTGTTTTAATGTACACCTTTCAGACATTTTAGGAGAGCTTGTTTTCTGTTAGGGCAAACCCCCAGGGGTTATAGGTAGCAAGCAGCTAGTGACGACAGTTACAAGTGTGCCTAATTGTACTTGATATCTGGTTAAGAAATATTATATTTTCATTGCATTCTCCTGACTTAAATACAAATGATTTCATTCTTTTCTGACTTGCCCTATAATTTTGTTGTTAATATCCAAAGATTATTAGAAAGTTTGGCTACAATAATTTACAGTTTTAAACTTGTGTGTTTTGCTACTTAACTTTATCTTTTGGCATCTTTTTGTTTTAATATTCACTTTCAGATATTTTAAGCTTGCATTTTTTCTGTCTTGTTTTGAGGGGTAGGTGTCATCATGGAGTTTGTTTTACAAGTTATGGTGGCGGATGTCCATTGTTGCAGTCCTTGTTAGGATTTCCCTTGGTTTGTACAGGTGGTCTAGCTGCAACTGTTTATTTTACTATCACTGGGACTGAATATAATGCCCCAGCTTGTTTCCACTTCAGTTATACACTGCCTGGTGGTTTAATTAGGATAAGCTTTCCAGCTAGAAATTGGTTTACGGGTAAGTCAAATTGTTCTTATCTGAAACTGTACTATACAAATCTAGTAATTATGGTTTGTTTGACAGGTATTCTTGTTTCATAATGAAGCTCTGCATTAATAAGCACAACTTCACGTATTTAGCTAATTCATCATTTGCCACGTTCTTATTTATTCATTATTATGAGGGTTGTCTTTATGACCTTATATAGTATAGAACAAGTTCAGATAAGAATAATTTGACTTACCCCTGAACAGGTATGTACCCTTTCTATCTGGATAGGACACATTAGTCCAACCACTTGCCAGTGTATAACTGAGGTAGAAACAAACTGGGGCTATATATTCAATCCCAGTGAATACAGTTACAGCCAGACACCTGAATAAACTTGGGGAATTCCTAACAAGTACAGGAACAATAGTTGTCAACTCTTAGTTTCAAAAGAATGAATCAAGTTAGAAATAATTGAATATATATAATATATATATATATATATAAACAAGAGCAGGCTGGGTGAACTGATGTTTTTAGTGTTTGAATAGGAACACAACTCTACATATACATGTATGTAGAGGAAGTTATAAGTGAATAATTGTACATATGATAAGTTGGTGAAATATGATTAAAAGTTTACACATGTAATATTCTGATATTTCTGCATGCATAGGAGATGCTTGTCTGACACAGTGGTACCTGCCATTTAAGACAACCCTTAAAGCCAGACAAAAGTGGTCACATATGGCAGGTGGTCTTTCACTGCCGGAAAGTTTACAAAGAAATTAAAGGCCATTGTCTTGAAATGGCGGTCTTAAAAAGTAGTGCGGTTTTTCATGAGAGGTGGTCTTTAGAGCAGGTACCACTGCATTAGGAACCATGCTGTAATAAAACAGTGATGTTTCTGATTGGGTTGTAGTGGTTTTCAGTTGTGAAAAGAAGCCTTACCATGTTCTGTGGGTGTACCGTAACTTTTACCATATCCCCTATACTCCACAAGCAATATATTGGCTCCAACATAGGAATAAATGGCACTTGCATTCATTAATCTGAAAAAAGAAACCAACAGTTTGTAAGCATGACATTTATTTTACACAGATTTCATTCACACAACTGACAGAGATGTTGCAGCCTTACATTTACTTACTGCTGCACAACTTGAAGCATTGTAGGCATACCATTGTGGGCATACCATTGTGAACTCTCCAAGAACATATCATATCTGAAGAGGATGCATCCCAAGTTCAGGGGATTTATCTGGAATCCTGCTTTTTTAAATCCCGGAGCGAAGCGTAGGGATTTAAAAAAGCAGGATTCCAGATAAATCACGAGAACAAGGGATGTATCCTTTTTATACCATGCCTTCTTTGTTTTCATA